>VZSZ01005782.1:490601-556889 GCA_013398815.1 Ibidorhyncha struthersii
AGCCGCAGCCGGGACGCCCACGGCCGTTTGCCTGCGGTGCCGCCGACCTCTCCTGACTCGCAGGGGGACCGCCAGCCCCGCCGCCCGCCACCGCCGGCCCCGCTGCGGCCCCGCTGCCGCCTCCCGCTCCACCGCCCCCTCAGCTCCGTGATCCGCCCGCGGCCACGCCCCGCCCCGCCCCGCGTGCGGTGGATCTCANTTGCCCCGCCCCTTCCCCCGGCCTGAGGCGAAGGAGACGAGAACGGTCTGCGGCCCGACGGGAACCGGCGCGGCGCCACTCGCTCGCCCTGTCACCCCGCCCGGTCCGGGCCCCGCACGCCCGCCGAGGTGAGAACCGGCGGCTGCCCGCCGCCCCCGCGCCTCCCCCTCTGCCGCTCGGCGGCCTCGTCCTTCCCGCTTTTGAGGAAGCCTGGGCCTCGGCCTAGGCCTCAGCTTAGGCCTGAGCCTGAGCCTCGGCCTGTCCGCCGGCGCGAGCCCTTCCTCACGGGCTCGGTCCCTCTTTTTCGCCGTTCCGCCGCGCCCCGGGTCGCCCGGCTCGGTCCGACAAGGAGCGGGTGGCCCTGGGCCGGGTGGTGGCTGCCGGGAGCACCCCGCGAGGGGCCGGGACCCGGGTGCCGCAGAGGATATCGCTGCCGTAAGCACGCAGGCGGTGGCTTGTGGCAACCAGCTGGGAAAAACTGTAGTGCGCGGTAGTTTCCTAAAGATGTGGGTAATTTCGAGGCTGCCTAAAGGCCCCGCTGCTTACATACTGTAAGTTAAGCGTTTTCCTTGTGCATGCACACGGGCATGTTTTAGCTTTCTTTTTTAGAAACTGCTTGGAAGTAGTTGACCAGTACAAAAATTAAGGTGAGCGGCTATCTATAGTCATATAGTGCATTACTGAAGCATAGTGATTTGTATTTTTAATAATTTAGTAATGGCTTTTCATGTTGTTTATTTATCAACATCACTTTACTTGAACCACAAGATGTGATTAAAAAGCAGCAACCCTGTTGTTTTGATGTGTTTGTGTGTGCATGTGTGTTTCTTGCAGATGTCAGAAGACCTTGCTAAGCAGTTGGCTAGCTACAAAGCTCAGCTTCAGCAAGTTGAGGCAGCCTTGTCTGGGAATGCAGAAAATGAAGACTTACTAAAACTGAAGAAAGACTTACAGGTGAGAACTCGAGGGTATGAGTAGCTGAAACTTTAGAGCGAGTGTTTAATCTTTTCTAAATATTTGCATTATAACAAAAATATATACTTGGAGGGTTTATTACTTTTCATGTGGTTTCATCCAATTATGGTAGGGTTGGTTTGAAAAGAAATAGTGTGTCCTATTTTAAACCTGTCTTATGGACTAGTAACAAAGATGTACTAATTTATATAAAAAACTCTTCTGCTAAAAACTTTATCCAGAGTGATGAAAGATATGCCAGTGCTGTCTTTACTGTCTCTTTTTCTTTATTTTTTAAAGCATTTCTCAGAAAATAATTATTTTGGTTGCTTTCACTATGCTGATGCGTGAGGGTTGGGCTTAGCATTATGCCTTTCTCCATATTTTTGAGTTGTCAAATCATTTGATCCAGAATCTGTTTATTCATTGCATGCATTTGCAATGATAAAAGCTTTAGAGTGTAGTTCAATATTCCTTGTACACATAAGCCTTGATTGTGTTAAGGTTTTTCTGTAAGAAGGGAAGAGAGTCGTGTTCTTTACTTGCCACCTGCATATTTATTTTTTATATACACTTGAGAGCATACCGCAGTCTTAAAAGTTAAAAACTATTCCTGGTCCTGAGGGTATTATTTGGTGACAGGAAGACCACCAGCCTAATTTTAAATTGATAAGTGGTCATTTAGATTCTTGTGCATATAAAGACACATTGGCATATAAAAAAACAGCAGTGCTGTTAAAATTTGTCATGAGAGTGCAAGATGCTGCTTCATTTCTGTTGTGGATTGCTTTAGTTATCAGATCTAAAAATATATCAAACTACCCAGTAGAAGATTCAGTAACCACTGTTCTGTATGGAAATAACAGCAATAAAAATGATGCTTCAACCAAAGTATGAATAGTGGCTCAAATCAGTGATCTTTAGAATTCCTTTTAAATTATAGAGGCTTTGTGCCCACAAGGCATTTTATAGATCATCTTAATGTCCTTCGTTGTACACTGTTAAAAGCATGTGTATATTTTTATATTTTTAAAATGCACAGCAAAACCCATATGGGATGATATTTCCGATACCAACACGACCTCGGCTTTGATATGCAGAGATCATTGATGTGAAAGGACAACTTGCAAACTTTTTTATAAAAGCTTTCTGCACAGAATGGGGAAGATCTTTACACTTTCGTCCCCAAAAGGTTTGCTATCCATATGTTCCACCTTGAAAATGACATAATGTTTTGCAGACTTACTATATGCCAACCTGACAATTGTAAAAATGGGTTTGATGCCTCAGTGTTCCAGCTAAATAGCTTCTTGTCTGTTCAAAAAGATTGTTACTACGTAATTGAAACACTTTTTTTTTTCTGTCATAAATAGTGATGCACTAGTGCATTTGGTATACTTAGCTTATTCCTGAGTAACAAGGTTAAAATAAATATTAGAATAAATTTTTATAAATACGTAGCTCTTCACTTTTTGTTTCACTGAAGTGCTTCTAGGACAGTGTCCATGCACTCAAGGACCAAACTTACCTTTTGTATCAAGTAGAATTGATGGCAGCTGTCATCTTCTGTAATTGGAGATGATATCTGTGGGCGTTGTGTTCTGGAGTGTAGAGCTCTGTCTGACTTTGTAGAGACCAGTTGGTCAGGAAAAGTCTTGGCAAACTCCAGCTAGTATTCTCTGCGTGTCACAGGGATGTTGCAGCAAGCCATATTGTTCAACCCATTTGGCTGTACTGAGCTGCTGTGGTAGTTGAACTCACGCTCAGACAATTTATTTGAATGAGCTATTCTGTTAAAGACTTCTTTAGAACTATCTCATGGGTTGCAATAAAATTAACATTTCTTTCTTGTGTGCTTAGCACATACGTGTGCATATCAGATGGAGATTTTTACCAAGTTTGCTATTTATAGCCCGGTGTGTAAGTGACTTCATCAAATTCAAAGAATCCTTGGTAGGTCTGTCTGAAGCTCTGCACATTTGAGTTCTACAATAAGCCATCTATGAATGTGACAAGAATAAGTCATCAGTTTGGTATTGCTGGTAGTCTACGTAGCTGAAACGCGCTTTCAGGCAGCTTGTGCCTGATGTATTGTATTTGACCTGCTGAGATAAGATACCTACTTCAAACCATGATGCCTCTTGGATTTGCAGAATATAGCTATCTATATGCTGAAGAATAGTTTGGGACTTTGCATCTGGGAGGGAAAATTAGGCTAATGCTGTATGCTCTCTGGGGGGCCCTCAAATTAGGTAACTCAATAATCAAAATCTGTTCTGGTTCAACTGTAGTGTTATGGAAGATGGAGACCAAAGTAGATAGAAATAATTGTAAGCGTGTTTCTGTGCTTACAGTTGCTACTGATTGTGCTTACTGTTTCACTTATTAACTAGCAGCTTCTCTAAAACAAAGAGCAGAACTTTTGTTAGGAAGGTGTTGGAAATTCAGACACTAACAGCTACAACAGAAACAAACTGTTAGGCCATTCATGCCAGTTGCGTAGTTGATCAGATAAAATTGCATGTAAGTTTATATTGTATTAAATTTTTATTTGGGAACTGCTTATAATCCTTTAGGTTCTCGAGGAATGAAGAACAGCTTTTACTGCTTTTTTCTGAGCTAGTCTTTGCACACCCATAGCTGAACTAGGATGTGAAACTGTGAGGAAGGTTCAGGCTCAACTGAGCCTTAGTTTACCTGTAGCCCTCCCCTAATTTAAATATTTACTGTTAGTTAGGAGAGTGGCAATGGTTCTTGCTGAGATATTAAAGAACTGAAGAATTTTTCTCCTTTAAGGACTGCAGAGTTGCTTTACCTTACACAGAACGTTTAAATGACCTTTTAAGTGCTGGCTCCTTTTTAACAGTGGTGATAGCCAGTGATCTTGATTGCACAGAATACGAAGATAACATTGACAGGAAGCTGGGGAGGGGCTTCTGCATGCTTCTGTCTGTGAATGAATAATATTTAAAGGAACTGGACAGAAATGTTATTTTGTTATTTGTCTTGTTGGATTAGCAAGGGAAGGCCTGACCTGAAATCTAAAGGTCAGGGAATTTAGAGAAAAACAAACACTTAAATCAAAATGACTTCAGGAAATAAATTTCTTCATTATGCACCTGAGTGCTTTCTATGAGAGGCAGAGTCGCAGTCTTGGAAGGCACTCTTCCACCCTGTCTCTGGGTGCTTTAGTTCAGCCAATCCACATGTTTGAGTAAACTGAAAAATGTTTTATCACTTAGAAATGCTGCAATTATACTTGTAGTCATTGTGTGGTTTAGAGATTACTATGTATAATATAGCCAGCCAGTCCCAAATGGGAAGGGATGGAAGAAACTGCCAGCTAGAGAGAGAATCTCTCTCTCTGTTGCGTCTTTTCACATTTTGTCTTCAGAGCACTGTCCTGCTGAATACTTGCTCTGCCACATGCTATGACTTTTTTAGTCAATAACCAACATCATGCGCAGCTGTGTGTACAGTCACACTGTTGATTTTTTTCTCTTGAAACTGCATAGCTGTGTCTTTGTGCCTATGGAGAAACAATTAATTTAAAAAGATATGCTATAAAAATAATGGACTAGTTTTTGAAATTTTGAGGTGGATATGGGCAACTGTGCTGCAGTACAGTGAAGACAATATATCTTTTTATCTGTGTTGGCAATGAGTGAGTTTAGTTAAATGATTAAAAAAAAAACCAAAACAAACAGTCCACTTTATATCAGCTATGAGTTTAACACAGTAACTTCAAAATAACCAAACCAGCAAGCTTGGGGTAAAAAATACTCATGGTAAGTGTTTGAAAAATTATTCTTTGTGGGTTTTTTCTTTTTTGTAGGAAGTCATAGAATTAACCAAAGATCTCCTTTCAACACAACCTTCAGAAACTCTTGCAAGTTCTGACAGTTCTGCTTCTGCTCTGCCCAGTCATTCCTGGAAGGTTGGGGATAGGTGTATGGCGATATGGAGTGAGGATGGACAGTAAGTGTAGAAAACTTCTCTAACAGTTACATGAAATAGTTCAATGGTAAGAGACTTTCATTCAGTTTGAACTGTCCCTAGGATGACTAAAAGCAAAAAGAAATCAGGAAATAAATATATTAGCTATTATGGTACTCTGTCTTAAAGGTCAGTATTTTAGATAGAAAGCACAGAGAAGTGGCATCGTTTTCTAGAAATGCCCCATTTGTCACTAACCTTATAAAAGTAGAGTAGCTTTGGTAAATTACCATTTGCTAATGTAATAAATGGCAGACTTTCATGAATTGATCTGTCAGGCCAGTCTTTTGTAAAGGTTTCAGGATGTATAATTCATAATTTGTCATTGCATTCATATACGTGATTGCTATCAGAAAGAATGCTTGCTGTATCTCAGTTTATGCCACTAATTGGAAATTAATTTTAGTTGGAAATGCTGGTTTTTGGCTATCTAATGTAACTAGAATTAGTCAACCTTTTGGATTTAGTCTCCATTGCATTGGCCTGTGAAGTTCTGGGAAACAAAGCAGTTCATTCTGACTTCTTAATATTTGAAATGAACATTCTAAAATTATTTCCCATACGGCAAAATGTGTAACTGTTGCATCTTTTTTAAAATTACTATTTATGCAGGATTAATATCCCAATCATTATCACTTAGAGAGAAGCTCTGTTGTTCAACAAATGTGGTTCTATTAACAATGTAGTAACCACATAGAGATTTTTGCATAGCTATTGATATCTTAAAAAAAAAAAACCCAAAACAACCCAACAACCCAGAAAAGTGAACAGTTTTTCTGTCACAAATTATTAATCAGTAAAATGCTTTTGTATGAGAACTTAAAAATTTAATCTTACTTCCTTAGGTCACCACTGGGTCATTCTTCTTGCTCTGATCACTGGGTTAGAGGATGAGAGAGCTTGGGGAAGAATGTGCCAGAGTGGCCACAGAAGTGGATCTTATTGGACTTTAATTGTTTTGCTTTCTTTTCTTTTTTTTTAACCCTCCTGGCTTCTGTTACAACATTTCTTAAGTGACCCGTGTTTCCTGAAGAGATAGCCAGAGATCAATATTTTTTTACCTCATGCAGTTTGGGTTTCCATGTATTTTCATCTAGCTCAATGCAAGATGTTGTTGGCCCACTTAAAATCGCACAAGAGATTAATTTAGTAAATGTTAACCGGAATACTGTCTATGAAACATCTCATCTTATTCCTCTGTTTTAGATGTATCCTTTTGCTCTGAATTTAGGCTCAATTATTTTAAGTATTTTTGGCATTGTCACTTGTCTTTTTTTCCTCTTTCCCATTATGAGGTCAGGTTGGGAGACCAAAATGTTTCATACACAAGTATGAAATGGACTGATTTCTGCTAAAATTTCAAAATTGCTATTTTAAATCAATTGGAGAACTTTAACTTTATAAGTGTTGAAGGGGGAATGTTTTGAAACCTTCAGCTTTTCTTAATTCTTTTTCATATGGAGGCAAATGGGAAAACTCCACAGTGAATTCAGTGAAAGCTGTATTTTGTGAATGCAGTATCTTGTTGGGTCTCTCTTTCTTTTTTTTTAATCCCATGACCTGCCAGAAATAGAAACAAGATCAGGATTTCTGATTAGATTGGCCCCAGCATTAATCATTAGTCTTGATAACTGTGAGGCCATTGCTTCTTTATGGTAAAGGTCAGATACAGCAAATTCCAGTCTCTGTACTTGTGTCCCTTTGACCTTAAGAAAATAATCTCCTGGTTTGTCTGTTGTCCCTGAAAATGAAGGCCAATATTAGCAATTTTTTTACTTAATGTCATTAGCTGGCTGACAGTGTAGGTGTTGAAGGGCTGAGTATTAAAGCTTTACTCACATGCTTACAGCCATGATATCTTTACAGGTGTTATGAAGCTGAGATTGAAGAAATAGATGAGGAGAATGGAACAGCTGCAGTCACATTTGCTGGATATGGCAATGCTGAAGTTACACCTCTGTTTAACCTCAAGCCTGTGGAAGAGGGAAGAAAAGCAAAAGAGGACAGTGGCAACAAACCCATGTCTAAGTAAGTAATATGCAGGCAGAAGTCTGAAACCTGCTTTGTTTTTGTTTTGGTCTTTTTTTTTTTTCCCCCAGCTATAAAAATTGGTTAATGAAATAGAAGCTCTATTTTAAAAAAAACTTATATATCTTTAATATCTTCACATGTTCGCTTGAAAAAGGATCTTAAATCAATCTAGCTTATAATGTTTGGTAGATTACTGTTGCTGGTATGATGTGTTATGTATCCTGGCAAGATAACATGATAGACTTTGTTTTTACTCAGATTATGTTATCGAGTATGTATCGAGTAGATTAAAAAAAATCAACTTGGTACTCTTTGACAGCAGAGAGCCTACAAGTCTTAGCCCAGGTCTAGTGCAGGCTCTGCTTGCTCAGATCGATGATCTGGCTCACAACAGAGTATACTTACCAGTACGAAGGGCTTCTGCTTCTGCCCCATCCCTGTGTTAGGATAGCTGTGTTGACCCTATCGCTGGGGAGATGTGCTTTTCTCAATATCCTGCTGTGCCTAACATAANCAGTGATCCCTTCCCTAAGAGATTGTTCTGAGGGGTGCTGCATTGTGGCATAGAATGACTCCCTGAACTTCTGTATCTGTACTGAAGTAACTTGTTGTTCTTTTCCTTCCATCCCTGTGCAATACTTGGTAGCATGAGAGCCCTGCAGACCTCCAGAAAAGTTTGGATTTTTCACTCGAATGGGCTACTTAAATTTTCCAAACATCTACTTTCCAAAGTAGATGTTTCTGAAATACAGAAACACTGATAGGTACATTTTCAGTTTCATTTCAGAAATGAATTACACACAATCCCATGGGTCGCTGCATTTGACATGGTCTTAATCAGTTGTTGGTGGTTGTTGTTATGCCCAAATATACAAATAAGCATGGAAAGACTTGATATCTTTTTCTTTTTTTCCTAGAAGTGAAGAATGCTTACAAGCTTTGTTTTCTGTCATTCATTTACGGAAAACTATTGTGCATGTCTGTCAGAGTGGTTTTAGTTTCTTACAGGAAAAAGCACAAATGTAAAATGCCTTTTTTTTCCTTCTCTCCAGAAAAGAGATGATAGCTCAGCAACGAGAGTATAAAAAGAAGAAAGCTTTGAAAAAAGCTCAGAGAATTAAAGAACTTGAACAAGAACGAGAGGACCAGAAAGTCAAGTGGCAACAGTTTAATAACAGAGCCTATTCTAAAAACAAAAAAGGCCAGGTTTGTTTGCTCTTGTCAGTATGTGAATAACAACAGGGCGTAGAATTCTGTGTAGCACTTCGGGAGAGAGGAGGAAGTGGTTTTTAAGGGGGTTTAAAGGGGGTTCATCTTTGGGGTTCTGAAGTGTCCAGTTTGGTATTTTGTACACTTAAATCCCCCAGTACAAACCCAGGCCTTTTTTGGAGGAGTGCTCTTAAGAGGCTGAGCTTGCGCTTAGCTTGGAGAGCTGTCATTGCCAGGTTGTGTGTGTTGGTGCTTAGAACCTGAGCGCCTTTCTAAACCTCCGAGCCTGACTTCTTGGTGTGTTTATGACCTGGCAGACACGGCGCTAATTAATAGCCCTGGAGTAGCAAGCATAGTGCAAAAAAGGTAGTAAAGACAATTTAAAGCCTTATTTAATTTTTACCATGGCTTGATCAAGTGGTAGAACTTCAGCCTTCCTTACGAACAATTATTAGAGATCATCTTATGAGGGAGGTAAAATTTAATCATTGGCCTGACCCAAGGTCCTGAGTACCACGATCACATCCAGTACTGAGGTGCCAGGAGGTTCCCAGCTCTGTTATCTCGCCTGCTGATAACGTGTCGCGGGTGAGCTAGCCTTTAGAAAGCCTGCCTGTCTGTAGAGCAAGAAGTTCAGAATACTGAAACACTTCAAATGGTAGTAGTTGCTTGGTGGTTTTTAAGGACCAGTTAGTAATTATTCAGAAATGGTGTTTTTCTGTTTCTTTTGCAGGTAAAGAGGAGTATTTTTGCTTCTCCTGAGAGCGTAACTGGCAAGGTTGGAGTTGGAACATGTGGAATTGCAGACAAACCTATGACACAGTATCAAGATACCTCTAAATATAATGTCAGGCATTTGATGCCTCAGTAACGGGAAAAAGGTGGAACTTCATCTCTGCAGGGCTTTACACTTATCTTTTTATTATATTTTTCTAAAAGTAAATTATTTGTTGGCACATAGCGAATAGTCCATTTTGTCACCATTACTTTGGCTTCAGCTGAGACGAGCCTTAAATCTCCAGCTATTGATTTGACCCCCCCCTAATCATTAAACTTTTTGTAGTTGCATTAAAATACATTCTGCAGGTAAATGCTTTCATGAACTGCTGTTATCCGTTACTTGGAAAGCAGTAGTTATCTGCAGCTTTCATCTCTGGAATCTTCTGTTCATACTAGTAGTGAAGATTTTTTTTTTTTTCCCCCCCCTTAAGAAAAGGGGGGGTATAAAAATGGCACCTTAACAGTCTCCCTCATTTCTGTAGTCACAGTGCTGTCTGCTGTCTCAGCGACAAGCTCAGCATTACAGAGCCGCTGCAGCTCTGGGAGAGAGCGCTAGACTCTATCATAGCTTATACGTCATGTGGAAGGAAGTTCTGAATTACTTCCTTACAAACCCACTGAAAATCGATTTGTACAGCTGTAAATGAGGGCAGAACAGGGCCGATAGGATCTTTATTACTAATGATGATTCATGTGCTAGAAACAATAAATCTGACTTTAATTCCAGTCTGAATTTCCTGCACTAGGAAGTTAAGCAGAGGAGATAGTGTTTGGTTGGTTTTGTTTGTTTTTTTAAATACTCATGGAATTTTAATAGGAGGTTATTGAAATGTAACCAGAAAAGCATAGGACAAGGTATTTAGATTCCAATTTCAAAGTAGAGAACTGTACTTAAAAATACCTGCCCCACCCCTCCCCAAGGATCAGAGAGTTGGAGAACATAAGTGGTTGTGCTTCAGAAAGGAGCCATCATCTCCCCTCTGGTAGATCTTGTAGGTTTGATGGTCCAGTCGCAGGCCCAGAATACGCAGGAACAGCTTGTGTCTGGGCCTGCTCCATCCAGTCACGTAGAACTGCAGCACGGCGGATACGAATGCCTGGATCCCGCTTAGTTGTGAGTGAGTAAAGGTTAGTCTGAAGTTTCTGTCCTTAAATAACTGACTGGCCCTTGTGTTCATTGTAACTTCAGCTGTATTACAGTGCTGCTGAGCCCCTTCAATTTCATTCAGGAAACCACGTGTAAAAGCTCTTGCTTTCTTGTGTTTCATATGTGATTTGCTTTTCTCTGTTACTTGTCTCTCACTTACGGTAGTGGTGCCATCTCTCAACCCGTAATGTGTTTAAAGAAGTTAATGGGTAGCCCTGTATACAATGTAGATATTATTTTTGTAAAATCTAGGGCTGAGTTAATGGACAAGATTACATCAGCTGTTTCCCTCATTAAATAATTAAAGGGTGTTTCTTGTCCATTAACCCTGACCGTTATTCCCCTGTATATTATGTTAATGTAGCTCATTTTGTAATTTGTTACTAGATCAGGTCACGTCAGCAATTGTTGATGCACTGATTGGTGGAAATGTCCATCAGTTACCTGAGTCACAACTCAAGCTAAACTCTGCAACTGGTAGTTTAGAATCCATACATAGAAAAAGGTTCTCCCTATAATGGGAGAAGGTGATTTTTATGAATACAAAGTGTGTTAATTTCAGTTTTGTATGTTTAACTTTTATTAAATAAAGTGTTTAAAATCTGCTGGATATATTTGACAAAGTGAAAGTATACACGGGGGGAACAGTAAATCGTCAGGAAAGTGGGAAGTATAGAATCTGCTGGGCAGAATGTAATACTCAAAAAAGTGAATCGAAAGTGCTTCACACTCAATGCAAGATGAAGTAGATGTTGCCAAATTGCTCATCTTTACTGGTAGCAGGCAGAGGAAATTTTCTTTTCCATAGAAAAAACCTAATTTACCATGAGACAATCTGATGGCAGACCTCACTGCTTTTTAGAAAATGAGTTTGTACTGCAGCCTGCACCCTACAGGGACATGTCTCAGCAGTGACATCAAATAGGGGATAGTCCTGTTGAGGAAGGTCACGGGTTGTCTTTCCCAGATGGCTGTCATACAGAGATACCGCATCCCTTTCACCACCCAAAAGGAGCAGGAAAGTTAGAACAGAAACACAGAAACACACTAAACTAGGCAGAACCGGAGTTTTCAGGAAGCCGTGTGAGCCTCCCCTTAACTCCACCTCATCAAACTTTTTAAAGGCTTTCTCCAAAGAGACTTAAACCATACCTGACAGGCGCTTTGGTTTGCTCAACTTCTGGTGTAATAAACACAATAAATGGTCTGTCACAGGACTGTCCATTCACTCATCCTGAGGAGAACTGGTACTTGAGTCATCAGTGCAACGGGTGAGGAACAGACAGTCCAGCCCAAGTAAAAACTAGCTGATCTTGTGCTGAGCCTTTCCAAGAAAAAAAAAAAAAAGCAGAACTGGTACACGGTTGTATTGCCTTGTCCTGGTTTGAGGTAAAACAGGACCTTATGTAGGAAAGGCACCCTTTCCTTTGAGTAACTTACGTATTGTGAACAAAGCAAGCAGTTCCTTATTTTACAAATGCTGAAGTGTCCCGCAATGTGTGGCTGAGAGGGTTTTTGGTATTGGGTTGTTGGTTTTTTTAAATATAATTTATTGCCCAGTTTTATTAGCTGCTCTAAACCATAAGAAACCTGATTTTTCAGAGCTCATGTTCTACACTGACTTCTGGGCCTCTCGGCAAACAGAATAAGTACTTACCCCAGGGCCAGCAAACCCTACTGTAAAGCAGACAGTACTGACAAACACAGGAATGACAGAGGGAAAGTCAGTTAAGTGTAGAAGTAAAGTGTGCAAACCCACTCAGCGAGAGACATTATGGAAAAGGTATTTGTCAGAGGACACAGATTTGTTCTGTGTATCGCAGGATACTATGCAAGATGAGCAGCACGGGATGCACATTTCCTCTTAAAAGTTACTACAGGAAATGGTTTCTCTGGTACAGCCTCAATCTTGTACAAACTGTAATCTGTTGAGGAAATTAAAACAGCACAAATCTGATTTACCAACCTGGGACTGCTCCAGTTTAAATATTTAGTACAGCCTTAAGAGTAGCAACTTAAATTTTCATGGTCGTGGCAATCCATTTCACTTTCTCTTATGCCAGAATGAGAGTGTTGTGTCACATATTTCTGTAGCTGCTTGTTCTCAGAGGTTTGTAAGCACAAAAAAGAACTTTAACTTAGAAGATTGCAGTTCGGTGCTGGAGATGTTTAGAAAATAAAACCAATAGCAAACTTCTGTGCTTCCCATTGATGTCCAGTGGGGCAGAATTGGCGCTGGGGCAGTATTTTGTGAAACAATCACCACTTGCACATCTCCCGACAGTTATGCTAAGCCTGGGATTATGGAAAATAATACCAAGAGAGGTATCCCTGCCTTGCAGCTGGTGCTGATCTGTGCATGGCAATTTGTCCAATCTTCAGCTGCACTCTAAAAAGCCTCATGTAGACCGCAAAATAAGGAGAGACATTTGCACCAGGACTGTGGTAAACATCCGTCCCCCACAGCCAAGCTAGCGACCTGCTAACATACGACCCGATTCAGCAGCTTCACCAACATCAAACTCTGCCCTCAAGCAGAAGGTTCTGTGACACAGAAGCACTCATGTTGTTTCCTTTCATGAAGCGATTTTTACCTTTGTGCACTGAACTCACCTTGCAATGAGTCCTTGGGTCTGCAGGGAAGTGCAAAGCTTTCCCATGATGGACGCTGACAGAAAATGTCTTGCTCTCACCTAGACTGAAAGGTGACGTTACTTCCCAAAGAGACATTCTCTGTGAGGAATACAAGTGATGCGAACTTTTAAACTTCACATTTTTAGCAGACCTGCTGCACAGGTATTCCCTAGGGTGATGTGTACTATTTTCCACAGTTGTCCACCACTCCAGGAGATGAAAGAGCTTTTTCTATTTCCCTCTTGAGCCTTCCCGGAAGAGATCCAAAACAATTCATTGTCCTGAGACAACTGTTTTTGAGAAGGGATTAAGTGGAAAGAATTTCCTAGCCTTGGCTAAACCGAGCACTAGCGAGAGCACAGGTAGCCCAAGTCAAGTTACAAACTAGGTCTGTGTATGTTCCGACCAGCAACCACAACCTTACAGCTACCATAAAATCCTTTAAATTCCTTTGACCGTTTATCCTGCTTTGCTGTTATGATGTCCCTCAAGATCAAAATTAATCCTTGCTGAAACACAGCCTTGCTGCAACATTCATGAGGGCGAGGAGACCTTACGGAAGAGATGAATTTGGCCCCAAGATGACTGCATGTGCGTGGAGTGGCTCTCTGGCTCGCTAGCGTTTCCTTCAGTGGAAATCACGGGGTGGGGAACAGAGCAATGTTAAATCTGTCTTCTCTCAAACCACCCCTGTGACTATCACCTCGTGCAGGGCCATGCTAGAGCTACTGCTCACTGGAAGGCAACACGAAATGCCAGTGTCCTGCAGCCCCGTGCATGCTATGGTCAGATCTGTATGATGGAACACCCTTGTAGAAACCCCCAACCTGGGAGCGTCCCCTGAAGTGAGATTAGCATTATTACTAATGCTCAGAGCCACTTACTCATCAGTCCTGTCTGCCTGATTTCTCTCTGAACCACCACAATTCCAGTACATGAGTACCCTCCATGGCCTTAAAAGTACTGGCCGGGGCCACCCTGCACTCCCCAGGACCGTTCGGAAGCCAGCTGTCTTCCCTTGACCTGCCGAAGACCAACATCAGTCCTCTGCAGCACGTTCTGTCCTCTGAGTAAACACCGTATTAAAATGTAGCTTCAGCACATGAACCAGCTCACCCCACCAGCTTGCTCTGGGGCTCATGGGGGTAATACAAACTAAGGGGCTGTTTTTTTCCAGTGTGGTAAAAATCAGTTAAAACATTACCCATAGCCCTTACAGCATGGTTAACACTGAAGATCCTTCTGAAAGTAAAATGACATTTCACACCTTTGAATCAGGCTGGCATCGGTCAGGCCAGCGGCACAGTGCCACTCAGTTCAGCTCTGTAGGAGCACGCACCTCCCAGGACTCACCCACCCTTCCCAGAGGCTGCCCAGCAATTCCCGATCCTTGGTGTTTTTGAAGGGACCTCGACATGAGTGTCCCTCCTGGCAAGACAACACTTAGTTTTAGTCAAACACAGCAACACCCCAAACAGAAATCCTGAACACCACATATTTAGTACCACAGCCATAGTACCAATGCCCATAGACTCCTTATTTCTGCTTCTGCCTGATAATTAAAGGACAGTCCTCTTTTCAGGGGAAAATGAGAAGAGAAATGGGGGTCAGCGCTGACGTATTATCCCCAATTAAACAACCTGCGTTTCTGTGCACTGTGTATGGAGACAACCACCCCCCTCTCCTGTGTTCATCCTCCCAAACCACTCAGATCTGTTGGCCAATTTCAAGCAAATTTGACAGCACATCGGTATTTTCTAGATATTTTGTGCAGATTGGTGAACAGAGAGGAAGAAGGACACACTCCTCTTCCCCCAGGGTCCCACAGGACAACTCAGAGACTGTATCATCAATGCAGAGGAGCTTCAGTCACTATCAGGTGACAGAATTTATCACTCATCAGAGAATCTGTCCATAGGACAAAGCTCCAGGAAAAAAAAAAAATCAGATTTTATTCTGTTATTTTTGGACCTCTTTTTCATTATTAATATTATCACCTCCCTAACCTCAGAACGAAGTCCTGGGTTTTACCACTGCCTTCCAGGAGGTGACCCCAATTTCTCTTTCCAATGACGTATGGCTGGTGCCAGAAAATACGCAACAACAAAAGCTTATGATGCTGGGGGATGGGGGGAAGACAGACTGTCTCCATTTAGTGCACGTGACTGATCCCACTTCCACTGAAGCCAAATGTTTCATCCATTTCAAGTGGGCAACACAGAAACGCAGCCCACACACAGGGAGCAGCAAGTGAAAGGACAAAGAGCAGAAAAGCAGGAGGCCAGAATCGGAGGGCGGCAAACAAACACACACACACACAAAAGGAAAACACAATCACAAAACCTGGGAAATGAGCGGTCCATATAGTTAACCCCATTTCTATTGACCTACAGATTTCTTGAGACAGACAGATTTGAGACCACCTTTGTCACTGACAGGCCTCTAATGGAACGGACATTAAAATGACCTTCAGGTGACAACTCGCCACAGGATAACCATGACAAATGCAGCCAGATAGTCATCTCCACCTTGGCTGCAGACGCGAGATGACATACTGTAATACGCTTGTGTCAAAAGAAGGAAAAATGTTTTAATGGGTTTGTCCGCAGCTCAAGGACCCACCGGGGATCTCGTTTACAGGGGGAGGACTTGACAGAACGATCTTATGAGGGGCCTGTGCGCACGTGCGTGTGCCTCTACTGTGTGGGCAAGTTGCCTAAGGAAAGTACATCCGATTCTGGTTTTACAGGAAACGACACCTTATTCTTGTAAAATTAAGCCGAGAATACATTTAGGGCTTCTGTTACTCCACAAACACAAATATAAAGCCGAGAAACAATAGCACCCACAAAGCAAAACTTAAAAAAAAAACCCCTCACACAACTTTGCAAAGATGAAAGGAAAATGTGATTCCATGCCCCAAATTACCACGTGGCAAGAACAGGTGTTAGTCTGGATGAAACTAGTTAAGGTGGCGGGCAGACACCTACGGCCAGAGAGGGCACTGGGAGTGAAGAGCTCCCCTTTACGCTCTACGTGCAGAGGAGTAAGAAGCAGCACAAACCCCGCACTGTTGTGCATGGAAAAATACCAGAGCTGGGATCCCCCACAGCAACACGCTTTCAGTGCCTTTAGCTTTTGGGGTGAATGAAAATAACACCTTTTTTTAAAATTTTATTTTAAGGACAGAGTTTGGACAAACCAGACAGTAAGCTACTGTGAGCACTTTTCTGGGGAAAACCAGTAAGATTGAGTTGCTGTACTGGATCTCTTCGAGTTCAGTACTGTGAGGGACCATCTCAGCTTCCAAAGGGTAAGAGACTCCAAGGGTTTGGATTTGCACCTTTGGGTGCTCGCTCTGTTTTACAAGACTTGTGGGTGGCTAGTAGAAACTTTGATGATACTTTGAAAAGCGACATGTCCATAAGGCAGATCTGGCACACGGGACTATTCTGGCTGCCACAGCAGGGACATTTCAGGAGATTCATACGTTTTTAATCAGAAGGAACTATTGCGATCAGCTAACTGATGTCCTGAATAACCACACGAACTGGCCTGTCCAGTCATCTAAAAGTAACTTACAGCAGCTTCTCTGAACAAATTAGTTGTCTTGAGCATTTCGACGCAACAGACCAGACCAACGAAGGGAGATGGGAGGAGTGGGACAGACAGTGAGGTGCAAGCATACAGAAAAGGCCAGAGTCCACAATGCAGCAACAAAGCAGCGCAGGACAACCTCGAAAAGCCAGAGAAATGTTTCCATCACATAACATAATCAACGTGGCTTCACCAACGGGGAGTCACGTCTGACCAATCTGATCGCCTTCTACGATGGCATGACTGGATGGGAGGGCAGTGGATGATGTCTACCTTGACTTCAGCAAGGCTTTCGACACTGCCTCCCACATCATCCTCACAGGCGAGCTTAGGAAGTGTGGGTTAGATGAATGGGGTTAGACAGCGGGGTGGATTGAAAACTGGCTGGCAGATAGAGCTCACAGGGTTGTGGTTAGTGGTGCAGAGTCTAGTTGGAGGTCTGTAACAAGTGGTGTTCCCCAGGGGTCAGTACTGGGTCCAGTCTTGTTCAACGTAGTCATCAATGACCTGGATAAGGAGGTAGAATGTCCCCTCAGCAAGTTTGCTGATGACACAAAACTGGGAGGAGCAGCTGACACACCAGAAAGCTGTGATGCCATTCGGCGAGACCTAGACAGGCTGGAGAGTTGGGCGGAGAGGAACCTAATGTTCAACAAAGACAAGCGTAGGGTCCTGCATCTGGAGAGGAATAACCCCATGCATCAGTACAGGTTGGGGGCCGACCTCCTGGAGAGCAGCTCTGTGGAAAGGGACCTGGGAGTCCTGGTGGACAACAGGATGACCATGAGGCAGCAATGTGCACTGGTGGCCAAGGAGGCCAATGGCATCCTGGGGGTGCATCAAGAAGAGTGTGGCCAGCAGGTCGAGGGAGGTCATCCTCACCCTCTACTCTGTCCTGGTGAGGCCACATCTGGAGTATTGTGTCCAGTTCTACGCTCCCCAGTTCAAGAAGCACAGGGAATGCTGGAGAGGGTCCAGCAAAGGGCTACAAAGATGATTAGGGGACTGGAGCTTCTTTCTTATAAGTCTTTTTAGTCTAGAGAAAAGAAGACTGAGGGGGGATCTTATCAATACTTATAAATACTTAAAGGGAGGGTGCCAGGGAGATGGGAACAGTCTTTTTTCAGTGGTGCCCAGTGATAGAACAAGAGGTAATGGGCACAAACTTGAACACCGGAAGTTCCATCTAAACATGAGGAGGAACTTCTTTACTTTGATGGTGGCAGAGCACTGGAACAGGCTGCCCAGAAAGGTGGTGGAGTCTCCCACTCTGGAGACACTCAAAACCTGCCTGGATGTGGTCCTGTGCAACCTGCTGTAAGTAACCCTGCTCTGGCAGCGGGGTTGGGCTAGATGATGTCCAGAGGTCCCTTCCTAACCGTGACCATTCTGTGATAAGAACCTATCCAAACCCTAGCTGAAATCTGCTAAGATCTGCCAAGAAGAACCCCCCAGCACCAGAGCAAGCAACTCCATGCCTGTAGCAGTTACTACAAAGGCTCTTAATTTTGTTTCATCCCCAGTCCTCTTCCTGGATGGACCACTGCTGAGCAGTCAGGCAAGTGGCTGGTGATGGAAGCTCATCTCCTGCTACATTTTTCCCATTGTATTTGCACTTGATATCAAGACCCCTTTGAGTCCATAAAACTAGAAAAGGTAGGAGATGCCAAACTGGCCCTGGAGCATACAAGCAAACATTTCAGATACGTTTATTCCAACCACAGACACATCACTGTTTTATACCAGCTAGGAGAGCAAAGCCATTCCCCACCCCTTGAACTTCAGTATTTCTCAGCTGTGATTTTTTTTTTTCTCTCCCTGTTTAAAACAAACAGGCATAACAGAAAGGAGGAAATGCTGGGACAGCTACAAAAAAAAAAGGGTCATAAATAAATGAATCCCACTGGTATTCAACTGCTCAGCACCAGGGCTGCCAGTGGTCAACACTTTCAAAGAGAATAATAATAATGAATAAATAAATCAGACCTTGCTAGAGCTAAAGTTTCCCACTTTTCACCACTCAGAAGACTGTCCCAAACCTTGTGTCATCCTGGACCCCATATGGACCCCAAACAAAGTCCAACCAGCACGTCTTTGAAAACCCTCAGGCCCCATTTGTTAACCTAGAGCTCAATTCAGTCGGAGGGAGACTCCTGCTCCTGCCAGGTCACCATCCAGAAGGAAGAAGAACAGATGTACTGAGCTGCTGGATTACATACACACGAATGAAAACAGATTTAACAGCAGCAACCTGGATCCAGACTCAGTAAGCAAATTAATTTAAAAAAACCCAAACAGAAATCTTTCATTATGTTCATGGAAAGATTATTGTGTGTTGTGACTCTTACAGGAGACGACACATTTTGGAGAAAACTGGGGGAAACATCAGCATATTTAAACACAGGCAACTTCTCATAATGCAACAGCCTACAACAGACTTGCTCAGAATCTTCTCATCACAGGATCGAAGGGCACAAGAAGAACAGAGTCAGCTAAAGTGATACGAATGACCAAGATGGAAGAACACGACTCATTTCAGATACAGAAATGTTTAATGGCGTTAAAGTGCTACTTTAATGGGGACCATATGCTAACATTTAAACACAATTCCACTGCACTGCTAAACATGGTTGTCTTTATTTTTTTTATTTTGTTTTACCTCTTTTTGCCCAACCCTACCTAAAACAATAAAATAAAATCTAAAGGACTGAAATTAACAACCCATTCAAATCAGCAATAAGTTATGAATTTTATAAAGCATTTTTCCTCTTTTTTTTTCTTAGTAATGAGGGGTAGTTAAATTACTTAAGGATATACAAAGTTTCAAACAATGCCATAGGTGAGGACTCTATTAAGGTTTTTAAAACTTGGAAAACAAAATAATCCTGGCCATTAAAAAGACAAAAATAAAAAAAGCAAAGCCCTCAAAGTGCAGGTTAGAATGCTCGTCTCTGAGAAAATTAGAAAAACATTTGCTATAATAGCTCTTAACAGCACCTGCACAGATAAGATGGCAAGGCCCTTGGGAACAGGACGTGCAGTCAAAACATTACATTAACATGAGAGACGTGCTGAGCTTAACTAGGTTAACTACTGGACTGGAACTTCAAAAGTCAGCAAAGGGAATGATTCTAAAAAGAAAACCAAAGAAACCCCCACCAAACCTGGCCTCTTCCAGCTAGCACAGCCTTCATCCATTGTGTGCATGGCAAAAAGCATCTTTGCATTTCATTGGGTCAAGTGCTTCATCAAAACAGAGATCTTCTCATGGCATAAATTCATATAAAAGACATCTAAGGTTTCATACGGACGAGCTCTAAAAAGACGCATCAGACTTGGGGTGTTTTCCCTCCCAACACATTTACAAATGTTTATCAAAAAATCTCTTCAAATAAAAAGGTCATAGTGGCTCAGTATCTGGGCATGACTTTCTGGCATATCACCTCTCGCACGTGCTGGTTTCTTTCTGTCCTCAGCTGGTTGTGTGCCTGCGTATGAGCACGCATCTACCGGGAGATCTGCTGTCGGTGTCACAGCCGGAGGCATGACACAGCCCATGATGTGCTGGTAGATTACAAGTGTGTACCTCTTGCTTTGGCCACGCATCAGAGGTACTTGCTTTTTAAATGATGTCCAAAAGAAAGCTGAGCTGAATGGTGTTCTCTCCTGAACATCTCTCTTTGCCGCCCCTCTCTCTCTGGGCACAGAATGAGACCTTAATCATTATCGTCACTGTTATTCCTAGGCTACGTAAGCCTTTAGATTTCCTAGTATGTTAAGACAGCATTGGATTGTGATAAACTGTAGGACACGGTCCTTTTAGGACCAGAAAAGCTCTTCAGAAGGGCCTAAACTAGGTTGTTCAACCTGAATGCAATGTAAGAAATTCCAACATTTCTCAGATCTCATGACAGAAAGAGAGGGATGAGTCTCTAGTATCCTCTTTCAAACAAATAAATTCAAAACAAAGTGTTTCATCACTAAGGTCTAGATCCAGGTCCCACAGAAACAAACGGATTTCAGTGACTTCAAAGGGACTAGCGTTTGGCCTAACTTTTTGCCAGCAGGAATTGAGATTGGTAACGTGACCAAGTGAACACATGTGGGTTTCTGTGGAGGCTTTCTTTACCCGAAAAGCTTTATATACAGGTCTCTCCAGGACTAGCTGTCAATACGTCATTTCTGAAAGAGGATACTGGCATCTACGACCCAGTTTATTAACCTCAGTGAAATCATTCGCCCTGCACTGTTGTCTCACTTGGTTCTAGGAAGCAAACGAGAGCTTGACACTGGCGCTGGAGTAACCCTCGTCACTCCCAATACTCTGCAAGCTGCTGTGATCATCAATGTCACTGATGCTGGTTGTGCTGATATTGTCCACTTCTCCATGGGAGAACTCTGTGCTTTCAACGTCCACTTCAATCTCTTCTAAAAAGGAAAACGAGAGAAATGCACACAGGTTAGCACCACAGACCCAACTGCTCCCTTCAAGCCAGCGAGCTGCCAGGACTCCCCAGTCAGGGATGAAGCAGCAGTCCGGGAGGAGGACTTGCAGTGTTCTCCCTTGGAGTGGGATAGGCTGTGGACATGATTTATAAAGAGACTTGACAGCAGCTTGGAATTTTTCCTCAGGACTTGGCAAAGGGATTTGACTCCTCCAGGGTGCAGGCCACATATCAGCATAGGTGGGCCACCCCATGCACTGAACTTGTTCTGCTGCCTCTTTCTTTGGAGCTCTACTCCCCCAGTGTTGGAAACAAAGAGATAAAACAGGGCAACAGAGAAAATGGAGCATGAAGTTACCCTGAAATGTACTACTTGCCTGATATCATGTTGTCAAAGCTGGTACCACTACTATGGGGCATTACAATGCATTACCATGAGGACCTGGATTACTCTCAAAGGTGCTCTGTAGATTTTAGAACGTAAATCTTATTTTTAGAAAGCGGAGATCTAGGTAACCAGACATCTTGGTTCCCATACCATTTAGGAATTTTCCAAAAGGTTTTTTTTTAAACTACAGACTCGCACCCAAACTATACAGCATCTTTGGGTCTGTCAGTAAGTATCAAACCATCTATTGTGCCTAAATATCTCTCCACAGCTGAGATACTTAAAGAAAATAAAGTTATCTGAATTCAGTTAGCTATTCAGACCATCTCTATTCAGTTTTAACTAAGTAGACGAGCTCTACAAGAAGCTTGGGGGAAAAAAAAAGCAGGCTGGGGTGGGATGTGTAGAATGACTCCACAAGTTTTAAAAGGCAATTTGCTTGGTTCTGTTTGCTTGGTTATACCATGGTACCTTGGTTGTATTGTGACCCAAATACAGAATGAGAAGCTGGATGCTGCTTTGCAACACCTGTTCCAATCCCACTAATACCTTCTTAGATTTTCTTCTTTGTGCTGCTGAGAGACTCAGTACACCAAAGAGTACAATGGATATCTCAACTTTACCATCTGGTATTTAGCTACCATCTTGTGATCACATTATTGTTCCTTAGTAATGCTTCAGCATTTTAAAGTGCTTTTCACAGAAACAGGACACTAAATGCCACAGAAATCAGCTCAAGTTGACAATAACAACGCTTCTTCCAGACTTAATTAGAATTCATGCAAAATATGATATTCTTCATATATACATATGTGCGTGTGTGTGTCTGTGTGGATATATGCATGTGTGTGAGCAAAGTCACTAGCCTAAATACCAAAGGCCATAAGAAGGGGTTAGCTGAGAGACAAGAAATGGATGAATCTCATGCCCTTGTTTTGCAAGAGTCCTGGGGATTCAGTGCTAGTTCAGCAACACCCACCTCGCTCTGAGTCCGAGCGATCCGAGGAAATGGTAGATCCAATGCTGTCCATTCGTATTCGCTCTATCTCCTGAGGACCCTGTAGTTGTTCCAGTCTTCTCTTTAGGAATCTGTGTTCTCGTTCCAGGTTCTCAAGCTGGTGTTGGCTTCTCCTGTCAGCCTCTTCAAGTTTCTGACATGATCAAATATGACTCAATAATTAGTTTCATCCTTTTCTCCTTTCCTCCCACCTCCACTGCCCAGCCACCTGATTTGCTTAGACATTCCCAGGTCCCAGAAGGATTTAAGCTGCAAAAGGGCCCAGAATCAAGCTGCCTTGCAGTCTCCAAGAACAATACCATCTCCTTACATCTTTTCCACCTCCCAAGTTCTGATAAGTCATACACATTAGTATAAAAAGTCTCTGAGGACAGAGCCTCTCCAGGGAAAACGATTTGAATTGCAGCAGTTTGTGGGCCATTCCATATGGGTTCAGCCACTTGCATTACCCAATCTGTCCACGAAGGGGCCTCAATTCCCTTAACCAAACCAATACAGGGTTTGTTATGATCCACTGTAACATAAAAATGTGTCTGGGGAGTTCTGTGTTCCTTGCTGCATGGTTTAGTAGGATTTCTCAAACAGTTTTCTATTCAGTAAGAGATTTACATAACCTACTACAGATTTCTTTGATCACAGCTCGGAAATCTACCAGGGCACTGTTCTTTGTTTCCTATGACAAGCACATTGCATAAGGAGGAGTCATTTCAGGCTAACTCTGTCCCTTCGGCAGTGCTTTTTCTCCTTCACCACCCATCCTCCCGCTCGCTATCCTGACCTGCGACAAAGCATTTCAGCCTTTTCCAGATACTAACAATGCTGCATTTTCTTTTCATGCTTCGCTCTGCCAAAAGTGAATCTAAAAAAGCGCTGGGCTAGCTGGCAGGTTCACACATGAAACCCCAGCAAGCAAACCCTGTTTCACACTCTTGTGGTTTAAGCTAATGCTTCGGCAGTGGAAACTCACTAGCACATCAGAAAAACAAAAAAGCTGCATTTCCCATCAAAATGCATTCAACAGTAGGTATGTTTTTCTTTAAAGAGATGCAGCTGTCAATGAACGATCACAATACAGAACAAGACGCCAGCTCTCCAAATCAATCATTTCCATAGTTAGCGGAGTTCATTATGGACTCTTTTAACAATGTGGCTTGTAGTAATGATAAACGATTAACCAAGGGGGCAAGGCTTGTTTGACTTTTTTTTTTTCTTTTCTTTTTAAAAGTGTTAGTCTCCTTCAACAGTTACCTCTAGGCAGCAAGAGTGAGTGATTGAATTGCACTTCCCAACAGCCCAGACTGAAAGCAGTTGGGAAAAGCAGCTCTTACCTTGATATGTGCTTTGGCTTTGTTGAGCAGCCCAAGCGTTGTGTGCCTGGTGCAGTCTGGTCCTAGCGGTATCAGAACTTTTAAGCGTTCTAGACACAGGCGGAGGTGAGCTCGGCTGCAAGGGGAGAAGAGGAGGATCAGAGCTATGCTTTCAGAAAGGGAATATCATTTCCTTCTCTACTTCCCTCCTACGAGGCAATTTTCATGTCTCCGTCTTTCCACACATCACAAGATTCCCCACAGGTACCAGGACAGACTGCCACTAAACTATTTACACTGCAAACATCAGCTGCTCACCAATACTTGCATTATTGCTAACCTCTGACAGACACTGTTTATTTTCTTGCTCTCTGAAGCGATAATCTGACTCATTTGGATGAACTTTGTGCAGGGGCAAGGCACACAGGCAAATGGCACAAATATCTTGTGGGTTTCCTCTCTCTCAGATACTTGCTGTCTGTTCTGCTGAGAAGAACTTTTGTGAAAGCAGTTTCGAATGACTACTACCCCCTGCCCACTTGTGCATTGCTTGCTCGGGGACATTTGCTATGAACTGATCTAAGCACCATCCCTTTGCACAAAATTAAGAAGATTAATGACAAAAATGGTCAGCCCAAAAGACCCAAACAATCTCCACTGGCAGTTAAAGGAGCTAGAGGGATGGTAGTTCCCAAGTAGTGCACTCTTACTCCTTCCAGGGCCCAGGTCTGAAATGCTGCTGGGGGTGGACGGTCTGTGGGAACAAGAGAACTCAAGACCTTCCCTTGGGCAGTCTTCTGACCTTGGCTCACGTCTACAAAGACAGGCTCAAGCATGACAGTGTCGCTGATGATACGAGCCATTTTCTGCAGAATATGGAAACATGTTCTGGGGAAAATGGTTCAGGCAGCAGTGGCAAAGAACATCATCCTCGGGCTGCACAGGAAAGCTGTTCCCACTGTCTCCTCTTCTGTATCACATATGCAGGAATGAACAGCAGATTTATGGAAGACTATCAAGTGTGGGTTGCCTTTTTCCCCTCCCTCTCTCTTTCCCAGACATTAATGATTTATGTCCAAACTTGTCATCCCAATCAATAACACAATGACATCAGCTCCACCATTCGCATGTAAGAAACACCAGTGCAAAAGAGTCCTGAAAGCCTATCTCTGCCCCTGCTCATGCACAAAGAAACTGAATCTTAGCCTGATCCATCTCTATGTGGTGAAAGGNCCAGTTTGAAAGAGGTGGGGGAGAGGAGTCTGTAATCAGGCAATTATGTCCGTGACAAGCAAGGATGATTAAGGGTGGAAGGGTCAGGGGTTTTGCTGATGAACTGTCAGCACAGGGGACTGTTCACTAGTGGTGCTGTAGCTGTGAGCTCCTCACTGTTTCTGTTATAAATCTCTTTACAAAGGGTCCATCATTCTGTCTCAAGAGCAGCCACAGGGCTGCATATGACCAGCAAGGGCCTTGAAGAACATGTGTTTTTCATTAAATACTAACATGCAGAGGGGTGGGGAAAGGGAGATCATAATCCAAAAATCAAACTGAAAAAATAGTAATCAGATCAATCTCATCTTTTACTTCTCAGCTTGCTCTAGGGCAAACCCCATTGACATTAAACCCATATGACTGACATGGGGGGATTTTTTCTACCCAGAAGCCCATTTTCAATGTAGAGCTTGATCAACAGGAGGTGTGTGCACCCAGTACAGGTGTTTGCCCAATGTCTCATGATGACCTGTAGGGTCAGCAATGAAAAAGCATTGCTGGTTCATACTGGCACTATAGATCATGTCATCCGACGGGAAACGGGACACTGACTTCTTGCGGCTAGAGAAAGGAGGAGGAGGAGGATCTTGTGGTTAAAGACATTCTGGGTTTTGAACCCACCTTTGCCTATGCCACAGATTTTCTGAATGGCCACAAAGGCAAGTTACTGAGTTAGAGCTGTCAGAACACAGCCATCAAGCTGCAGCACAAAGCAGCACGTGTCTCTTACACTTTAATTCACAGGAGCAGCACAAGTTAAAAATGCAACTTGAGTAGAGCTAAAGATGTGTCCACAGATCCGGGGACTGAGGAGCAGGGCCAGTTCCACTTAACAGGGGACTTGCTACAGAGCACCTGCTACAGGTGGGGACCGCAGACTCCCCCCTGCCTTGCTGGGCAAGGGCAGCTCCCAGCCCACGGTGAAAACTGGATTATTTGTGCAACAGAAAACAAAAAGCTGGGGGAATCAACATCTAACCAGTGCCAAATGTATCACAGTCCACCCCTGAATGCAGAGAGAAATGGACAAGACACCTGCAGCCTGAGCTTTGGGCTGAGTCTCAGCACTGGAGGCTACACCAGGAACTGGGGAAGGTGCTGCTCCAGGAATGGCAATTCTTGGAACCAGCCATCAGCTTCAGAGAGCACTGGCTGGATTGCTGAGACAGCAGTTAAAAGGATGGCACTGATCTGCCATGTCAAAAGTGAGGTTATGTGCAGACTCAATGAGATCAACCATGTTAAGCACCTGAAAGCTATATGCAAAGATCCAGCCACGTAACAGAACCCTGAATACTGGAACACTTCCCGTTGTGCCCCAGGACCACAGTGGATCGACAAAAGGTTACTGCACTCTGCAGGACCTGACAAGGGCAGGGAAAGGACAAAGCCATCAGAGGGTCTGTCCTCATGAGGACACTGGAGAAGCTGGCAGAGTTACTTCCCCAGCATGTGTGGCCCCAAAGCAGACATTCCTGCAGTTCTGGATCCCCACATTGGCTCTCAAAGCCCAGAAGATTGGCCCAGGCTCACACATGCGGTTTTCAGAAAAGCCACTCCTGCCAGCAGCTCTGCTGGCCAGTCGCCAAAGGCCATGGCCCACAGCAGGGATGATGGCCTCTGCCAGCACACCAGGCATCAGGAGGGGACACCTGCCTGTGACAGAGGGTGTGAGTGCGAGCTGTTAAGCTCACGACAGCACATAGCATGGCTCAGGTAATGAGCACACGGCAGGGGCAGGTGGTGTCAGCTGAGCCAAAGCAGGTTTGGAAGAGGTTTGACCAAAGCAATCACTTCTGGGCTGCTGTTGGATTTTCCCCTTACACTGCACCCAGAGCTGAGCCCCACTGAGTGTTGACGCCACTACAAATGTTAAGTGCACTTGTATTTCCAACCGCAGCCTAACCAAGGGAAATGCACAGGGCTTTACATTAGCATATATCAGTGGGCCAGCCTCAGTGCACAGGCTGGAGGAGACCAGTGACAGTCAGGCACTTCAGACCCAGCAGTCACCTCCTGCTGCTGGGGATGACGCTGATGGAGCCACTCAGGAGGTCCCTGGCCCAGTGCAGCTGGGATAGCAAAGAGCAACCAAAGCCCACAAACTGTTCTGGTACACGAGCGTGTTGCTTCCCTGCAGAGAGATCAAATAGAACAGCTTCCGCAGCTCTCTCCCCTCCGTAGTGTTCAATACCTTGCCTTTTTATTTCTAAAGGCTAACCCGGTCACAGTCCCTGACCTCTCAACTTCCAGCAGCCCAAGTGGACTATGATGGGTTTGTAAAGCACAGAACACACAGGCAGGTCTGACGCACTGATGGGTGGCTTCAATAAAACCCAGAAATAAAACTGCAGAGCTCAAAAGCATCACAGCAAACTAAGCTAAAAGACCATTTCAGAGAGAAAGCAATCACAAACCTATTAATCTTTCTTATCAAGTCCTGGTGTACCTGGACAGCTGTAATCCCACAGATCAGGCCATGACATGAATGTCTTTTCCCTTTGTTTACCTGGACTCTGTTGCAACGTGGCTTTGACAATGCTGCAGGCTCTTGTATTCAATGAAAATACCAATTGTGCAGGCTCCAGACAGAGCCAGACGGCTTTCCATGTAAACCACTGGATTATGCCAATATTTGACGCATCTGCCAATATCTGGAAAAACAAGTCTAAATGCCCATATTGTTATATAACAGAGAAACAACCCGGGCTTGGCGCGAAGGGCTGCTGCCTCTCCCTGTCTTGGTCCTGGGGAAGACAGAGGATGACAGAAGGAGAATTCCAGTTTTAGCCGAGGCCGAAGCCTTTGCACACTAGCTGCAGAGGAGATGGCAGAAGCTGGAGCCCTTTCTCCTGTCTATGCAGCCTTGAAAAAAAAAAAAATCAGGCTCTCACAGCAGCATCCTGAGCACACAGCAAGTACTGGATGTGCTGAAGAAGGAATCCATGGAATACCTGAAAGCAGAGGGCTCTCCTCTTTCCCAAGTGATCAGCCTGGTGCCACCCTCCTGCTCAGAAAGACTGCTATTTAAGATTCCCATGTGGGGCATCAGGGTGGCCAGAAAAGGAGGAAAGTACCCGAAAGGCTTCAGAAAACCAGAGCCTAACACGCACCTCTGTCCCAAAGAGCTGAGGACAACCTTTTACCCTGTTTGACCTGGCAATTCTGGCTGGGACAGAGCCCCTCTGCCACTTCTGCTTCCTCCCCTGTGCAGTGCCAGGAGGAGCCTGGAAGTAAGTTTCTCTGGGATGTGGATGGCAAACAGAAGATGCCCTCTTTTCTCTGCCAGGAGCTGCTGTGGGAAAAGGCATGTCAGCCCCTAAACAGACGGGCCAGGAGACTGAAGCAGAAGAGGGATAAGCAAGCCCAGCTGCCCCACAGCCCTACCAGCTGATCCGCAACAAGCTATAGGTGGCTGCATGTGGAAGAAGTGGGTACTGGCTCCTGAAATGGCAGCCCCACTGGGCACGTGCTGTTCTCCCCTCTTTCACTTTGTGCCTGTGCAGCAGCTTCAGACTGTATTTGGATTATCTACTTCTACCCCACCCCAACCAGCTCCCCTCCAAGCCTGAGCCCCCAGACCCCCTGTCCTGAGCCTTCATCAGAGAGGAGCCTGGCCCTTGCTCAGCACAGCCCCTCCTTGCACTTGGCTCTGCCTGGCTGCAGAGGGCTGTAATTTCACAGCCTGCTCTCCTCTCCGGCTCCCAATGACATCATCTGCTCTGATTATATAAAGCACAAGGAGGAAACCTTTATTTATGCGTGCTTTTTGCTCACAGCTTCAGCTCACTCTCATATGCACCCAAATCCCACTGCAGGAACTGGGCTCCCTTTTGCCTGGATCAAAACTGCAGTTCAGAAAAAGGTGTGGATGCAAAAAAAATAATTAAAAAATCCCCATTTCCTTCCCCCACTCCTCTGATGACATTTTTGAGGGGTTTGGGTAGGAATCAACCTACCCCACCACTCCACACCATAACAAGCTGGGTACAAAGCCACCAGTGAGGTCCCTAGAGAGCTGAGGGACCTGTGGTGGCAGCTCCAAGCCCTGTGTCTGCTGGTCACAAAGGGGCTACACAGGGGCTAGCTACCTACCTCCAATGCCTGAGGAGGCCCCTGCCAGGGCCACCCCCTGGAGAGACTGCAGCTTCTTTGCCAGGACAGGTTTTAGGTTTGTGGGTTTTTTTTTTTCCAGCTTCCACCATGGGCAGAAGCGATGGAAACTGAGACAAGAAACTGTCTCTGCTGAGGGGTCAGTCAAACACACATGCGCACTCAGCTCTGAAGCATCAGGTTTACCAGATTCAGCAGTATCCCCTAGTCAGACA
The DNA here is from genome assembly GCA_013398815.1 of Ibidorhyncha struthersii. Taxonomy (NCBI): domain Eukaryota; kingdom Metazoa; phylum Chordata; class Aves; order Charadriiformes; family Charadriidae; genus Ibidorhyncha; species Ibidorhyncha struthersii. Next base: position 519,910 of record VZSZ01005782.1, read on the forward strand.
CTGCTGATAGACTTTGCTGAATCAAGGCCCAAACATCTGCAAAACACACACACACACACTCTTCCCATCTTTAAAAGATCAAGCCTCCCTCCCAGCAGGAAATGACCAACTCGCCTCCAGCAGCATTTCAAAATGCTGAATTCTGATTTTTCTATGTTGAAAGAAGGGAGCATCTGAGGGAAAAGAAAAGCATTTCCCAAATATTTTTGTACTATGCCTGCAGGTCTATAGGGCTTGAATTCAACAGTGGATTTAAGCATGTGCTTCACATTAGGAATATGCTCAAGTCCCATTGAGGCTAAATCAGACACTTGATCTCCAAGAGATGTTAAAAAAACCGAACCAAACCAAACAAGAACCACCACATGAACCAGCAGAAGGAAGATCCTAACATGGAAAAGGACATTATCATCCTTCCCCTCTGCCCTCCTCCTCTTCCCTCTATACCTTTTCAAAGTTGAGTCTAATTTAACCCTGAAATTAGAAACTTTGTTTGCATTTCAGAGCTAATAGATTGCTTAAAAAATTCAGGAGGGATCACTGGTTAAAGAAAGTAATTCCTGGAGAAACATAAGTGACCCCACATCAATAATTCATTGGATGAGAATGATTTTGAGATAAAAGTAATGAGAAACACATGCAAAAACCACAGGGCAGGGAAAATGGGGAAAAAAATACAGTTTCCTTCTAAAAGCAATTCACAGGTCAGAGGCATGCTTATCTCTAACAGCCATCATATGATGATGTTTTTTCCTTAGTCCTGTCTCTAACCCCCAGCCCATCCCTTTCTGCAATGGTATCACCCCCTGCTTTACTGAACGCTTGTCTTCAGCGAAGGAAAAGGAGGTTTTGCCAAGCGCCTGGATTAGGAGCGACAAGGCAGCTGGGCGCTGGGGGCCGAGCCCGTGCTTTCTCTGCTGCAGAGCATTATGCAATTGCTGCGAGCCCTCCAGCCACACGCAATAAAGCTGCGGTGGCGTCCAGCAAGCCTGCAATAAACACACTCACACCCGCTCACCCCAATTCCAAAGGACACCCGAGATGAGACGCACATTTTAGAAGGAAATCTGGCTCAGAAATATGCAGTTAAAAGTTAACAATCTCCACCTGAGCTGTGAAATCATTCAGAGCAAGCCTTGCTTTCTGTTTTTAAATCAGGTCTCTTCTCACGATTATTTATTTTCCTGAATTTGCTCTTGGTTGAAGGAGGTACTTGCTTATTTGCCTCTTTTGTTTCAAGTCAATTTCTACCGATGGCTCCCTGACATGTAGGAGTATTTGTATTGCAAACGCTAATAAAATGTACCATGAAAAAGTAATTGGGGGAAAAAAGCCTTTAGATCTTTCATTTTTTTTAAGCCTTTCTACCATTTAAGAGAAACAAAGAAATGAAAATTTAGGACCAACAATAAAAAGAGTTGACAACGTATTATAAATAGGAATTTAAAGGAACAAAAATGTTCTATGGGCAACATTTTCAGCCTGATCTTAACCATAACTTTTGCAGACAGATCTGGTAAAGATGAACATGCACCCAACTGTATTCTCAAACAAAGGGCAGATGAAAAACAAACCACAAATGAAGAGACCCATGATTAAACAATAGTAAAAACAATAATAGTAATAAAACAAAAAAAAAAACCCGAGGCAATGCAGCTTTTCAAAGTCACACAAATCACTGCACCTCTGACTGTTGACAAGCTGCATAACAGGGAGATAACTGGTGGTACACTGCTTAAGAAAGCAGCATCCTGATTCAAGCCCATAATCGGAAATGATACATAAACAGCAACATATTGATGCACTCTGCAACAGCAGCGTTTTGTCCAAAGACCACCTCAGTCACTAAAGCAAGACAAGGTGCATCGGGAAAGGAAGCATCTCACCAAACAACTGAAATACTTGGAAAAAACCTGACTGTTCTTGTAGCACACGAAGCCCTCCCTGCATCTGGAACAGAAGCTACAAACCTTAAGGTAAGCATAAAGCAATGATTTTAACTTAAAGTACACATTGTACACCGTGAAAAAGGGTCTTCTACAAACCCTGCCCTGACTATCCCCCTGAGCCCGGCACGGCCTTGCACCTCAGAGCAAGCATATGGCCAAGTGCACCCCTACAGGCACACAGAAATTGCTTCTACCCCCAGCTCTTCTAGATAGGAAGACTCATCACTGATTTCAACTTTGGAAGAGCTTCAGGCTCTTGGAAAACAGAGGCTGCAAGACCAACGAACCTTGTGCCAAGTGGTCTGTTGCCACCTCTGCTCTGTTCCAACATGGGTCTTTCTAGCCTACTACTGCAGTCTGGAGGGAGACATGCTCTCCCCACCTCTTCTCCATGTCACACAACTGTCAAGGTCTCTTCCTTTCCTGAGGTGCTTCTGGGTATAAAACTGAATACTATTGAGAAGACCCTCCTAATTTCACTACAATTTTGAAGGCAAATGCATTCCTTCAAGGCGTTTCAAAATCAAAGGGGAAGAGAGGGACAGAGGGAGTGGAAATCAGGCAGTTGCCAACTCCTTGGTGTTGGAAATGTCCCTATGGGATCTGGATAAAAGATCCGGCTTTTCTGCAGGACAGGCGTCTCCTGGGCTGCAATATGGAGGGATGATAGACACTTTTAGCTGTATCTCCCGAAGGCTGATCAGTCTGTCCACACTGTGCAGACATTAAGTATAAATCATGCTCTTCAGCGGGTGAAGGGGTTGGCCTACAAACACCTTGAGTTATGTGGACACATGAGAGCGCCTCCACTTCCAGTATTCAAGGCCACAGCACTGCAGACATGGCTGTGAAAATCACACTTTTGGAAGACTCAGGGTCCTACTCTCATCTCAGAGGGCACTTCAGGGAGTAGGACTGCTCTCATCTCACAGAGTCTCTGTTACCTTCCTTTTCACTCTGCCCTCTGACCAGCACTGCAAAGGCTGGACTGTTTGCTCCACTCTGCTGTCATTAGCCGTCATCCCTCAGCCTGCCCAGCTTGCTTCCGTCCTCTTCTCCAACAGTCTACTGGATTGGAAACTCTTTGGAACAAGAATACAGTTGCCAAATGCATTGACTTCTAAACAGCATCCCATGACTGCACTCAGAAATCCTAAATCAAGCAAATCCCAAACAATAAGACTAAAGCAACATTATGATTTTGAAACTGAAGCGATGTATCTGGGGCTATTTTTATTCACACCATAACTTCTGGGCCTTTGGGTCCTATTTGTTGCATATCTTGAAGTTTTTCGCTTTGAACTAGAGGGCTAGAATACAGAAGCTTCATTTAAGTGAATAAAATCATAATAAAAAAAGAGACCATCTGTAATCCCATGACTTCCAAAACTAGGATGCGTAAAGGAATCACAAGGAAATTTGAATACTGATGCTCACAGTAATAAAAATTATACCAATTTGGAAGGTGCCACCTCCAGAATGAACTCACAGCTGTTTAGTAACATGACTGCTCATCCTTTCCTAACCCCTTTGATCTTCAGAGGCACCAATGAGACAGACTACTTCAACTCAGTAGAAAAAGATCAAATACAACAGCCTGTGCTTCACAATGAAAAGGTGATGAGAGCAGAATAGGTGGCCGTCTGCCCAGCGGAGGAATGGAGTCAATCAGTGCCTGGCATTTTCTCTCGCCCCTTCATTTTCATCCAGATCTAGCACTGAGCTCTCAGTGCCCGTTCATCAGTTTCTCTTCCCTCCTCCCAGCTCCTCTATTGCTTTCTGCCTTTCTTTGAAAGCAATTTGGACAATTGTTAAGAGATGTCAAATAGCAACAGATGCTCTGGAGTGAAGTCTGTTATTATTTATCAAAGTTAATCCCCCCTAAAATTATATATTGAGGATCTACTATCATTGATCTTGGCCATTAGCCATAAAGTATTTTAATCCCTGGTGAATATAATTAACTGAACTTTACTGTAGCACAATATACAATGTTACCAGCTAAGCCCCTTTTAGGCTAAACTGTGCTTACAACAGCATGCTAAACCCTATAGCCATCACAGGCCATAAATGTCTACATCCCATTCTCCTTCTGACCTAAAACCACAACATAGTTGCCGCCAGTATGGTCACATCTAGGTATCTCTTGCACAAGATCATTCAGCACCAACTTTTCGATCATGCTCACTGCTGACCACGCAGGTATCACAGTTTTGCTATCCTAGCAGTAAGATATTGTTACAATCCTGCATTTGTCTATCAGGGAACATGCAATGCTAGCTGTAAACACCAACGTGCAACCCAGTATGGTTAATTATAAAGCCCTGACTACCCCAGTCTACTAAAAACTCCATCTTTGTTAAAAGGTGGTTAAAAATAGATCCCATCTTTAAATAGCCAATGGTGTCCTGTGCCCTCATTCTCACTAATACCACTGTAATTATCCTTCTAGGGATATGCAGTGTGCTTACAGCCACAGTCTGGCAATGCTGCTCCAACCAGCGCAGCGTCCTCCTCCACGCTACCAACACGCCTGCAAAGAAGCTGTGCCATTCATCAGAAACCTGCCTCACTGAAGAGGAGGCAGTAACCTGCTTTGCTGCGACCTACGGATTTTCAGCTTTACTGCTAGAATTAGGTCACTGGCAAAGATAGCCAAGATTTTCCAAACACTCCATCTATTCTTGATTATTCTGTTCAGAGGTTTCCTGGCTAAGCACCATGCCTTTGAAAAGAAATGAGGAGGTATTTCAGGCTCCTGCAAGGTTTCTGTACTCAGACACCAAGAAGCAGGCATGTTCTCACCCCATAATCCTTAACTACCTCTAAAACTGCCAGGCAACGGGAAGAGCTCTCCGGATCGGATCTACTACCACTAAGTCTTTGCAGACTCTCAAGGAGAAATGAAAGATGTTGCACACCAGAAAACAGATGAATTGGCTAGCAGGGATCTGCAGAGACCCTTGAAGGCCACCTGCCTGTACTGAAACTGGAAGAACCTGAGACATTAGGGAGCTTCCCACCAAGCAGCCGGAGGGTGCCCATGGACTGCTCTCCTGGCTGCAGTAGAAAAGCTACCCAGGGTCCACAGGGTGTCACAGCAGTAAAGGCATAGACAGTACCTCAAATCAGAGCCTCTGTTTCTTCGTAATACTACTGAAAAAGACACTGGACTTTGGTGCCTACTAAATATAGTCAGGTTTTAAACTAGTAACACCACTAACCAGTTGAAAGAAGCAAGCACTTGCTTTCTAAGATAGATATTCTTTCATTAGTGAAAGAACAAAGGATACTACCAACTTGTTATTTGGGAAAACGTATTTCCTGTTTTCAAAATAATAAGTGGGGAATATGCTGATATCAAGAATATATTCTAATCTGGTACTAACTAGTACCGGATTAGCACTTCTAACTAACTAGAAGTTATTTTTGTCTTTAACACATTTTTTAAATTACACAGATAAGCTATTGCTACCAAAAGTATTTTTACTGTTCATTAAGGTAGCACAGAGGTTTCTGACCCCACATGTTTTTTTTTCCTGAAGCTATATTCCAGTTTCCCCACCTCATGGAAGAAAACCACAATTCCTAATGAAAAAATATTCTAAAAATGTGACCATTTGGAATACTTGTTTACACAAAATCTCTTCTGCCAGAAGGAAAGCATGTGCTCTTCATCTAATACCTCTTCACACTGTCAGAAATATTTAAGGAGTCATCAAATATCTACTGTACCTTTCAGGTATAGAGGGCATGCATCTGGAACAGAGGAAGCAGTGCATGTAATTTCACCTTGTAAAATTATTTTGAATTTAACCTCAGACTTCCCAGGAAAAATGAATTACCAGCCAAGGTCACTATCGGATGTATGTTTGGAAAAAAGCACTAGGAAGGAGAACTTAGATCTATTTTTTCTATTGGATATGGATTTTTGCACAAAAAGAACAGTAATACTGTATTTCAGAAGTCTAGGAGTTAGCTAACATTAAGTGACAAAGAGTTTTAACTGAAGTTAACTATGTACATTGCTCAGCAGGGGAACCTGAAGAGAGAAGCACAACTCCCAGCACTATGACAGCAGATTCATTGTGTCCTGATCTCATACATCCAGCGGTACCAGGAAAGAAGAATTTTGAAAGGAGGTACCAGAAAGTGTGAAAACACACCTTGCTTCTGCTTAACTGGTGTGATGTGCTAACACAAACTCATTGTCAACACCCAAAGAGGAGCAGGGTTTACCACCTAGAAAATTAAAACAATGTAAACTTCAGGGAAAAAAAAACCCACCCAACAACAACCCCACCACCACAACCCCCTTGTCTTGCCCTTTCCCTTTAACTACCTTGCACACTTTCCTTGAATTTCTTTCTCTCCTCTGGGCACGTGTGAAGGCAAAGAGATGGAAGAATGCTCAAACTTCAAAACAGGAAAAAAGCATGGAGCTGGCCGCTTGGAAACCACCTCCTTGGGCAGGAAGCAAGACAAACTGTATCCATAAGACATGAAAATCGCTTAACTTTTTTCAGGTCAACTACAAAACTCCTAGTGCTTCCAACAGGGCTCAAAAAGTCATTGTATTAAGCACAGGACATTCTACCTAGTGAACTCTTGATCAGCTGGGGAAGATCATTATGATCACTGCCTGGGTCAGCAATGCCACAAATGGATACAATTCTAATTCCCCCAAACCAAGAACAGCTGTAGTTGAGTAAACTAACATTTGTGGGAGGATTAGCTGCCTTAGGCTAGCTCGCTCTGTATTCTCCCCGCAGGGAAAGGGTTAGGATCCCACCTGGGAACAAGCCAAACACTGAAAAGTTCATGGTTTGTTTTGGAAAGAAAAATAATTAAAAAAAAAAAAAAAAAGAAAAGAAGAGGGAGGGAGAGGAGCTAGAACACCCTAGGAACACTCTGGTTTGGTGGTACTGGTTTCCATTTGCTCAACTATCAGGACAATATTAAGAAACCACACAAGCTCACAGAAATACCTGCAGTGGCACTGCATTATAATTACAATCACACCCCTCCTTCCCTGTTATTCTGTAGTGCTTATGTCTCTCACAGGGCCTCATGAATTTAGGCAAGATAAATTACTGCTTCATGGTCAGATATTTTCTATACAGCATCCCATCATGGGATCGCTCCTTGTTAGTTTCAAAAATCACTGGTGTTAAAAATAATAATAATAATAAAACCCAAGAAAAATAACAAAAATATAATTTTCACCGCAAACTATTCACCTGGGGAGAGGCTGCGGTGGGTTTCCTCATCAGGAGAGCCAAATGGCAGACTATAAGCACAGATTTCTTGACTTTCCTAGTGCTGTGCTAGCCAGGAGCTTCAGAGCTTGCATGCACTTTCAGGAAGGGCGAAGCAGCAACCAAACGGAGCTGACATTTCAACTCTCTCCACAAGCAGGAAAGGGCTGCACAGCAAGCAAGACCTTTAAGTGAGAGTCAGGAGACCTGTCTGCAGACAGCTTGCATGACCTCGGGTAAATCCCTTGAGGAACTGAAGCACGCACTGCTCATCCACAAAATGGAGCTAATCCTAATTCCTTAACAGAGTACTGCACAGCTAAATCCACTCTTGGTTTTCAGGAGCTTGTGTAGCTCAGCAATGAAACCAGCATGTGAAGTGCCTAGAGAGTAGGACACTTTGGGAAGCTAATTCATTCAGCCTTCTCTGCTAGTTATTAACACCCAGAGTACAAGATGGCCACATTTCTCAAAATAGATCAATAAACCCTTGCTGCTCCCTGCCACAAATGCAACAAAAACTATCTGAGGTCTCCTCTTACCTCTGTCCCAAGAAATTCCCAAGATGGAATTTCAGCAAAGTTCAAAGGAGTTTAGTCAGAATCAGGACAAGACGAAGGCTGTATTGTTGACTTTGCAATCACGCAGTCATAAAACTTTTTACTTCTTCAAAACATTTAGTTTCTGATGTCCTACTGTTAATCCAATGTGTCCAAAAGATTATGATTTAGGCCCCATAAAAAAAAAAAGAGTAGCTCAAACATCACTTTTTTTTTTAACTTAAAAAGCAAACAAACATCTACATAGGATGCTTCCTCTCCTTTCTGTTGTCTTTTAAATACATAGGTTACACCAGCTTATACACTGGTGTTATGTGGGGAGTAGAAAACAGGTGCTGGGATTTGAGAATCACAGAATATGACCAAAATTGCAGTGGAGACTACAAGAGCTGACAAGATTAATCATCTTTTTCACTTTAAATAACAGAACAGTTTTTAAAAATGCTCCTATAAAAAGAAAAATAAAGCCTTGAAGAAACTCATGCAATTTGCTTTCTCTGGAAGGCTGAGGGGAAGTCCAAGGCAGCACTGTCTGCACAGACCTTGAGAGCCAGTTTGGAGGGCACATGGGAGTCCCCTACTTCTGTACAACAGCTTTCCACTCCAACCTCTGATAGCCATTTACAATGAGTCCAACACACAGTATAACCCCCTTCCCACTCTGCTCTTTCCCAACCACGTGTATTTTTCTCAGAGATCACCAAGAAAAAAACCACAACTCAAAGAAACTCCAAGAGACACTCATGACTCCAGAGGGCCATGGCATGCTTTTCTGAAGTATATGACACCAGATATGAGATTTCCCTTCTTTTCCTCCTTTGAAATCCCTTCACTGAAATGCATCCCCACATGTGCTTTTTCCAGTGAACACCAAGCCTGTAAGCTGCTTTTCCAAGCCAAGGAAAGTTTAAAAGAGGTCACACCACAGAGAACAGGCTCTGCGCATTTCCTAAGAGGGTCATATTACACAGAATATCCACCAGAGACAAAGTGTTCCCATCCGGTTTCCCACTTCTTTTGGCATCAAAGTTGCTTTTCTGGGTACGTGAAGTGGCAAACACACTTATTGGGAAAAGGGAAGATGAATTCCGCCCCCCCCCCCATTCCCTTATCTCAACCAGAATTCCTCAGCATACTTCTAGGGTCTAACAGATTGATTCTTGCTATGAAAGGTGATTACTGTTATTCAGTGTTTGGGACTCTCCCCTTCACACACAGAGGTTCTCAACTTCGGATGGCTTTTTTGCTTCCCTAGAACAATGCTGAAGTAGTTTTCTTGTCAGTTAGATGTTAGGAAAAACTTTCTAGTGGTAACAACAGTTAATCAGGGCAATAGGTTGCACTGCCTCCCTGGGCAATCCTGCTGTCAGAGGTTTTTAAAGCCATGTTAGATCGGCATCTGTCAGGAAAGGTTTAGATAGAGCTTATCCTGCCTTGAGGTGAGGGGACAGACCAAAAGAGCGCTGCAAGCCCCTCTCAGCCCCATCTTTGACAGCTTCACAAAACACCACCTAAGTCTGAAGAGTGCAGTTTCTTGCCCTGCTTTAGGCACAGCGCCTGAGCCAGCCGCCAGGGCAGTGTGCTGAGTCTCCAGAAAGCGAAGGGGAATTTTGCCTCTCTGAGCTATGACCCCAGTGACAGAGCAAAAGATATGCTCCAGAGTGGAAGCCGTAGCTGCTGCATGCAGCTGGAAGAGAGCAGTAATGCCATGTGTGTGGGAGCAGGTAGGCAAAGTAAAAGGGAGGATCCAGAGGCATCTGCAAGGCACAGTTTCTGCTACCACCATGAGACAATCCCCTGCCCTGCAAGGTGGCAAGGAAAGGACAGCAACCAAGCAAACAACAGGAGGGGCTGCAGGGAAGAGGAACCCCCAACCCCAAGCTGCTGAAACTAGTTACGCCCCAGTCACCCCAGTGAGCTTCTCTGTATGCAGTTATGCAGCTGCAAACATGGAAAAGAGCAGCGCCAGGATCCAGTCTATGAGAAACACTGGAAACAAACACAGATCAAAGGGAAACACCAAGCTGTATACACAGCTGGGGCTGTCTTCCCCTGTTAAAAAGAGACGGGCACATAGATTTTAACTGCAAGCTCTTTGTGTGTGCTTGCACGTAACTGTGTGCATCTGTGCAAATCTGAGTACTCGCCCTGCATTGGGCCTCTTGACATTACCAAAGTGTAGCTAACGACTGGTATTTTCCAAGCTGTGTGGAAGATTCCCATACAGCTGGGCAAAATCTGACTGGACAACCCACAACTCAACCCACCCCATGGAACAAGGCCAAACAGGCAGGAATGAAAGACATGGGAGATATAAAGCAACTTCTTTTTAACCTCCAATTTCCACAATAAACCGGCTGCACTGCTCCCCCTTTCAGAATAACTCATATGTAGAATTTCACTGAGTTTTCAGAAAGAGTAGAACATTTCCCATCTAAGGGCTGGACTTTGGCCATGTGGAATTACAGTGAATTACCCCAAGCATTCAACAGGTTGTGTCTTTAGGTAGCATTGGAAAGTCCCTCCTGGGAGGAAAATGTGCACTACACATAGAATCATAGAATGGTTTAGGTTGGAAGGGACATTAAGGACCATCCAGTTCCAACCCTCCTGTCATGGGCAGGGACAACTCCCACCAGACCAGGTTACTCAAAGCCCCATCCAGCCTGGCCTTGAACACTTCCAGAAATGGGGCACCTGCAACTTCTCTGGGCAACCTGTTCCAGTGTCTCAGCATTCTCATAGTGAAAAATTTCTTCCTAATATCTGTTCTAAATCTCCCCCTCTTACAGTTTGAAGCCATTACCACTCATCCTATCATCCATCACCCAGAACTTCCTGGCAGAGCTGGAGCAAGCCCTCCTGCATGATCCAGCTCTGAGTGGAAAGAGCAGGAGAACACACTACGGTAGCAGATGGAAATGCTGACAGCTGCCTGTTCTCAGGTCCCAAGAACACTCTTGGCTGATCAGGCTCTTCTTAAAGACTAGGGACAGCCACAGTGAGCTCCTCGGGGCTGATCTCACAGCTGAACCCTCCTGTTCTGTTCTCCTGGGCTGCTCACAGGGAGAGCTACCCATACACAAATAAGCAGCAAAATCAAGTCCAACATCAATTCCCTTTCCACCATGTCTCCTCTGATGGGCATGTGGCTTTGCCAGACTTCACCCTCGTAGAAGGGTCCTTGCCCTTTCTCTACAAATATATTCACTTATTCACATCAAAAGCAACATTTATCAAATTTCCTCCTTTCATTGTTGCATTATTCACTGTACTGGACAGTAAGCTGTTCAGTATAGGAACCCTTGGCACTGCTCTCCAAATGACCAGGCACAACTACAGCACTGTAGACACAAGCAAGAGGAGCAACAATTGCCCAAGTGAAGGAGCAAGTGTTCATCTGAGAGTCATTAAGAGCTGTGCTTCTAAATGATTCAGATGCTTTTAGCACCCTAGCTCAGCAACCAGCCAACTCAGAGATAGCAGCCTGCACTTGACTTTATAAGCATGACTAAGTTCTGTGCAGCTGTTTACTACCTACCACGATAAAAACCACACCCTTATCATATGAACCGTTATCAGCCTGGACCATGCATGAACCCACTGATACGATTCAGAGTCTATTTCTATGAAAGTAACACTGCATTTCAAGCTCACGTCCTGTTTCCACTGGAGGTTTCAGTGCGTAAGCTTTTTTCCTATCAATTTCTGTTACGCCTCCATCAGCCCCTCCTGGGCAGAAACCCTTGTAACTGACTGCCTGTACAAGATCACTATGCAACTGCTACATCCCTTTTCCTGCCTTACCTTCAATGAGCTGAATACGTTCATTTGTGGAATCTCCCATTCAGGACAATCCCTTCTTCACCCTGAGTCCTAAGGTACTCTACTTAAACCCCTGGGCAAAAAAAATAAGAGCAAAACGCATCCATCCTTTGCAGAAGCTTTTCATTTTTCCCTAAATAAGTCATGTTGCTTTATGAATGCACTCTCAAAGGTAAATAATTAACAGGCAAGAGGGACAGAAAATCTTATTACACAGCTAATGGGAAGTGATGCTCAGGCAGCAGTGTACACACAAAGGATACCTTCAAAAGACAGCCCTTAATTTTTTTAATGGAACATTGGGCAGAAGACCTGACTCATCCCATTGCTCTGGGATCCAGGGATTCCTCAGTGCTCCTCCAGACTTGGAGAAATCCAAAACCTTTATATGAGATTCAGCCTGCATCTGACAGACTCAAGTACCACCTTTGAATAAGGGGATACTCTAATTTTGCAAAGGCACTGTAAGGATTTACCAAAGAGCAAATAAGAGTGCTAGGCAGGGATGATCAGTATTTCTACACAAATTCAAGCTCTCAATACACACAGAAAGGGAGGCAGATAGATGACACCATCTACCACTATGTTCTGCCATGGCCCTGACTTAGCCCTGTCCATATTACCTGATGGTTTTATGGGAGGAGAATTCCTGACCCTTGGTTGCACACTGCCCATTTAATTGTTTTATGGTTGTCACATGCATTGTTTGGGAGGAAACCTGTCTGGTCTGTTTGCCCACAGCTATGCAAACCACTCAGGGTGACCAGTGCCATTTGCAGCCAGGCAACAACCACAGCAACTGCACGATGAAACCCTTTGCTTTCATTTCCCAGACAAGGCTATGAATGCCTGTTACACACTTGCATTACCTACCACAGCACCCAAAACGAAGGGGTGCTAAGACCATACTGCACCAAGCCCTGCCGGCCACCCACAGCAGCAAAGGTACCTTCACTTTGTGGCCCTCTTCACTTTTCAGGTGGAAGAAGGTGCGAGGGCAGCAAGATAGTATCATGCAGCACCTCCTGGCCCTGGCAACACTGACACTATCCCCCCCCACTAAGGGGGATACGAAGAGCGAGGATGAAGTTTTGAAGGAAGCAGAGGTGGGACAGGCAAACTTTAGTGAAGGAGAGGAAAAGCAAGCAACTGACTGGAGATGTGGATCGATGCAAATTTGTTCCCACACGCCCATTACTCCAGGCACTGGATCCATGACAGTTTCTGCTCCTCACCTGTTTAAGTTGGGGTGTCTGATTCTTCCCCCCCTCCCCGGCACAACATAAGGTTATTGGTTCTCAAAGTTGTGATACTTTGGTAAAAATGGGCCACACACAGAAAGGAGAATAAGAAAGTTTCTTGCCTACATTTCTTATCCCACACTGAACTTCCTTTGGTTATCACAAGTCTGATGGGCTATGTTGCTATAATACCCTCAACACACATACCAGATAATAGATATAGATCAGCAGACACAACTCCAGCTTCTGCCCCAAGAGTACAAATTCCTCAAACTTGTAGTTAACAGGTAATCTGTCTCAAAAATTATATTCCTATTACCTCATCTTCTCCAAGGCAGAAACTCACCAATTGGCTTTTAGCTAATAATGCTTTCAGGCCCATGAGCAATGTTAGTCACTTGAACAAGAAAAGTTGTTGCATCAGAATTTCTGGCTCTTGGCACTTCAAACAGCACCCCAGGAAAAAAAAAATGACAAAAAAAGTGTGCCTGCAAAGCCTCCAGAGATGCCTTTGGAAGAGATATGGCAAGTACAGAGCCCTGACACAACTGAAAACTGAGCCAGGAAAGCTGAATGCTTAACTTCCTACCTGGGACCAGATTCTTCCCTGGTCCAAGCTCACTGATTACAGATGGAATTTGCCCAGTCGTTATTTTTCTCAGGACAGCCATAAACATACCGAACTGGAGAGTGTTCAGCCTGAAAGAAAACTGCAGCAACACAAGTAGAAATTTGAGGATGCAAGTTTGGGAATAGATTCAAGAACCAAAGCTGGCAATGATGCATGCCAAATCAGATACCACCTAAGTACATAGGAATGCTTTCATTACACATCCACAGCAGCTACCAGACCCCCTCCTGGCTCCCTCAAAGCAGTAAATAACCAGTAACATACCATTTGATACCTCTTCTATTCAGTACTCTGGAAATCTTAAGTAAAGGATGCTGAATGCAAGAACTCAGCCAATAAGCAGGGAGACCTGACTGCAGAGCATGTTTCTTTCTAAGATGGGGTTTTCCTCTAAACTCTCCCTTCTGGGAGGCAAGATGACAAAAGGATTCTCAGCATAAGACCATTCATTATGGTAAGGCCAAGCAGATTGTGCTGACAGTTCTTTCCACACTATGGGAGGAAAACATATCAGAAAGCATCCCTAAAACACATCTTATTTGAGAAGGACTTTGTAATAAATATCTGTTTCTGAAAACTGGCTTATAGCAGTGATTTTATTGTGCAACATTGTTGAAGCAAAAAATTCTGCTTTGCAACAGTTTATCCAAAATAGTAGTATTGTTCTTTTTCCCTCTTCTTTCTCCAACTGCTATTGGATTCATAAGTGAGGTGTAGAGATCTGGGAGCAGAAAGGAAGGCAGGCGTGCATTCATTCCTCCCTGCATCACTTTGAATGAAAAAAAAAAATCATATTGAAACTAGAAATTCCAATATGAGCAGTACTAAAGGACTTCCACCAAAATGAGGATTATTTTGTTTCCTTTGAATTTTGGCATAGAGACTAACTGTCCCTTTTCAGCAGCTTTACTCAGAGATCAAAATGTTCTGCTGCCCAGCCAATGTGTAACAAAGCCTTCGCAGACTTTTGATTGTAACTGAATCAAAATGCTGCTTCTGCACAAGGAGGCAATTCTCATGAACAAGTGTGGTTGTCAGCCAAAGAGACTGATCCCAGTTTTACACATCTGACCAGTGAATTCCCAGAGCAATGCAAAGAAACAACCGCAATATAGCAAAAGGCAGACTGACGCTAGACGACGATGACAGAGCCTAAATGTATCCAGAAGGAACATCTCTCCGATAGCCTTACTCCACAAACTACAGACTTCACTCTCTCCAGATTGAGCAAAAACAGGCACAGCAGTATAGTAAGTTATCCTGATCTCCTGCATGAGAGGAACATGCTTCAGCTCTGCTAAAAATTGTTAGTTCTAGCTGAAAATGGAAGCATCTGTCATCCAAGTGACAGAGTTGAAGACAGCTGGCTACCTCCAGCTCTTGCTCCATACTGGCCACAGACAGGAGGGTTTAGCTACAGTTCCCACCAGGAGCAAGTTGGATCAGTGCATGCTCTGACCTTTGGATGTGTCAAAGAAAAATGCATGCTCAGCTGTGTTGGACACGGTTTGACTGCTGCAGGGAACATCACAGGTCCCAAGTTTTATTAATGAGCAAAACAATACGTACTGTCAATGTTTGCTACATGAAGTTAACATGAAAACAAAGCCCACTCCAGAGAACAAATGAAATTTACTGGATTAGTTTCTTGTTCCAGCTCTCCTGATAAATAGCAGTGAACTCAACACCACATTGATTAGTTGCTTCAAGACAAACACTGATCTGATTGCCTTGGCAAGTATATATAGCACTACAAAAGCACAATCATCCATGTCTATCCAGGGCAGCAAGGATACTTTCATTTCCTTCCCTCTATCTTTTCCAGCCCAGACAGCATGTCTGCACTATTTAAATGCCATATGTTAAATGCTTTTCCCTCCTTCTTCTCTTGCATTTTGCTAACAGACACATTCAAGCCCCTTTTCTAGAGAAACAGAACTGAACTGGGTAATTGCTGCAGAGCCTCAGAAGGCCCCACATTTCAGTGCAAGCTGACCCAGGTCATGGTTTTCTCCTAAATGTTCAGTAGAGTTTTTCCTTTATCTCATCTGCTACCTCAAATATGCAATCTAGCATAACAGGCAGCTCTACATGAGAAACTGTTTTGGAGAAACACTGCAATAAACAGTCTCTCATGTTAAAGAGAGAATGGGTGGGGAATCACAGAAGATAGATGGGGGATCCTTGCAAGAGTCAGAAAGGCTAAAAACCACAGTACTCAATCATTGCTATGTGTTTGTCTTCTTCACTTTGCTTCTGATCATCTCAAAGGTTATCAGAGAGAAAGGATCTTACATCACTTCATTTTGTGCTTTTACATTAACCACAACTCTTTAGCAGCTTGGTTTAGAATTTTTGTCTCCTTTAGACTTCGTCCTTTTTCATTTTAAATGAGGTAGTTTTGCAGAGCCACAAATTCTGTGAGATCTTCAGAAAATTCTAATTTCAGTGGTTCTCCCAAGGTCTCTTTTCCTTGGATCTATCTTTTGTTTGAACTATATTACTGTTACTGTAAGAAAAATCTGCCCTAATAACTCATTCTTTACCCAATTACTCAGCTTTGTTTTCTTTCCTTCTGCTGTATTACAGTGCAATCATCACCAAAAACAAATAGATGAATCTAGGATATACAGAAAAACTTTTTTTTTTTTTTTAATCTGATCAACAGCTTTACAAACACCTTTCTTGTTCTGTCAGGAGACGTAACTTTTCTGCCAGACCACCATGTTGGTCTACCAGAACTGCCACTTCACAGAGCAGCAGGAAAGTCATCTCAGTGCCCCGAACCTTCTCTTAATACCGCGCTGACCACATCCTTCCAAAACTGGTGTGTGTCTAAAATGTTCACAGACAACAACAATTCTCCTATCTATATAACACACACCATTTAACTTAAGCCTGAGTTATATTTATTATACTTTTTTGAGAAGATATTACACCAGCAAAGTTCATCTTTCAGTCACTTTCTTTATCATGTTTTCTTTTAGAAATGATCGGGTGTTGCTTACGAATCAGTTTTTTGGTAGGTGTGTTAAAGGACTAAAAAGTATTGTTCTAGTTACGCCTTGCAGCAGATGAGAAGCAGAATACTGGTTTCTTGTTTAAATGTAAGCTGTGACTCATCCTGGGCAGAGATAAACCGAAACACATACCCATTAAATAAAAAATGCAAACAATTTTCCAACATGAGGATTAATGACAGATAATAACTATAAATTAACTTTAATCTTTTATAAATCAAACAAAGACCCTTATATAAATGTCACTGCAATATCTGCAGATAAAAAAAAAAACAAACCACCAAATCAAAGCAGAAAGAGAAGTCACTTAAATATTAACTGTAATATTTGGTACCAGATCAAACAGTTCCTTAGCAGAACCACTGGATTGTTCATGAAATATTTCAAGACTAAGAAAAGGAGTGAAGCTTAAAACATGCCTTTAATTTTTAAATATATTTTTAGTTACTTTTCAACATCAAAGTGGTACAAGATTCTAAATCCTGATGCACTGAAACATCATCAGCCCTGCAATAGCGAGTCCAAGTTAAATTGCATATGCAAGAAGAAGGAGGAGAGCATTTTTTTTTTCTACTATTCTCTTGCTACTGCTTGAAAGAAACTGTGTAATTGTTGAATGGGTTAAACCAAAATTTAAACGAACATAAGAAGGCTGCTGTTCGCAGACAAGAGGGGAAAAAACAGAGTCAGAGACCTAATAGTGGACAATTTTGAAAATTATAGTGTGTGTCAATAATGGAGATAACCGTGAGATTCAAAAGGAATAATCTCAAATAATAGGGAAAATGAGCACCTGCCAGCCACAAAGCCATTACTATCAGTGCTTTTATCTTTGCAACAGTTAAGTCTGTAGACACTGACAAACTTAATGACACAGCAAATAAAACATGGTGAAAATCTAACCAGGAAGCTATCCCCTTCACTCAGAAAACACTGCTGTGGTGTTTGAAAATAAATGCTTCCAGTATGAAACTCACTGTCCAAATCATTGGTAACAAACATCGCAAACCCAGCTTAGCCGCTATAAGGTCTAGCTGGGTTTGCAGATGCGCGTAGCTGATCAGGCCATAGCATCTGCATTAAGGGACACACAATAAACTAGAAGCAACAGGGTCCTGACCAAAGGTCCCAGATATAGGAGCCTGCCTGTACAGACCACCCAATGTGATCAAATGTGTGCCCTTCCCAGAAGGATGAAAACCAAGGGCTTGTAAAACCATGTCTGAGACACAGACCTGGAATACAGTGCCTCAGGAATGGGAAGCCCTGGAGGAAAGACCTTGCTGAGAAGGCTGACGGTTAGGAGTCTTCAACCTGCAGCAGGTGGGGACTAGGGAGCATAACTGAGACGGAAGGAGAGGAAGAGAGAGATATTACACCAACTGGGAATGAGAAGGTAAATTCTGTAGCAAGCAAACAGCTTGTCAACATTCAGAAAAAGGTGGCATAAGAGGAAGCACAGGAAATAATACTCCTCTCACTAGTAACATACATAAAAAAGTGCTGGATAGTAGTCAATCCTCGTGATATCCCCACCCCAGGCAGTATTACTGTCCCCAGTTAAAGACAAGGAATCAAGGCAGAAACTTCCTCAACTCATACAGATAGCTGGTATCAGGCATATCCTAAACCCATCAATATTCACGAGTCCTTAGCTGGACAGTAAGTATGTAATACTAGCTGTGGAGATCTCACCCACGGAGAGTTTGAAGCTTCGCTGCCTGCCCCACAAGCCTGAGGGTAGAAAAATATGGTCACATATCCATGCAAACTTGGCCAATGTGAGAGGATCAGGTTGGTACAGGAAAGGATGGAGACAGCTCTGCTCTAAAGCTGTACTGAGGGCAAGCAGCATTTACAGTAACAATTAGATATGCAAATAAACACACTAAAAATTAGTGATGGTTTACTGTTGTCATGGAGAAAAAAAGCACCCTCTGTTCTGGGTTAGACCCAAGCACTGCATTTTCTTTCCCTCAGCGGTAAATAAAACTGTAGAGTGCACTGGAAAACCCAGGAGCCAACACTTCTCAACACAGCTCAACCTGGGACGGGAAAGGTTGAGACTTGGGGAGCAACATAACCCCCAAAAAAACTCCCTGCATCACCCCAGAAAGGCAGGACCATGACAACTCTGTAGACCCTCAAATCTACCAAAAGGCAGAAGTACAGCCTAGAAGAAAACACCCACCCCATGCAAAGGCCAAGCTGCCTCCCAGCACTGCTGCTGCTGGGTCTCCCATCCCTTGTTAAATGATGGCCGCTAGGAGGGAAGAGGAGGCAATCAACCTATTTAGACTCAGCTTTCCCACCCTGGGGGTTTCTTCATAGAAGCAGCTGGCCAGAGCCACTGCCTTTGTTCCAGCAGCCACAAAAAACAGACATCCCCCCTCAGCCCTCCTAAAATCCCACAGAAGAGCCAAGATAAGTTTATAATGGGGACCCTGACACAACCTTAACTATAGCATCCTGAATGGAAGGCGATAATCTGATCTGTGTGTGAACTAGCTCCTCTTGTCTCAACGGTATTTATCTTACTTTAACTCCTGTTACAAAAGGGTTGAGTCATATAGCAGAGCTAGCCAAGTAACAAAACTGCAAGGCTTGCTAAAATTTCAGATTCAAGGATAAACAGGCACAATCCTAAAACAGGTTAGAAGAGAGAGTCTCCACAGGAGCACGGGTAGCCAGAACTCTAAGCTTCTGGACAATGGTATTTTCTTCTGTGTTGCAGAGACTATCACAGCCCAGTGCAGGGGTGGGAGGGAGAGGGCATAGAGCACAGGGCTCTGCCCTTCAGTTCATGGTAACATGTATTACCCAGGGCCCAAGAAACCTGATCCCGTAGCAACCTCATGTATGGAAAGTGCCCCAATCAGATTTCACTGTGTCAAGAGAAGAACAGTATTTACTCTGCATACAGATTAGTCCCAAAACTGGGTCACTTCTGGCTTTTCAGAGGGAGAAAAAAAAACAACCAAAACCAAGGCTTCTTTTTCAGATTTTTTTGTGTCTTCCCCCTGATTTTTAGAACTATGTGATGCAGTGTGGTCATTCACAGCTGTCTAAGCTGATCAAACAGTGTCTGCACGTGTAAGGTTAAAGCACATTACACTCACTAGGCTTGCATTTCTTAGAATTCAGCTCATTAGCTACTTACCGGTTCTTTTCTAGTTCGTTGTGCGTAGACCTGGAAGACAAACAAAAATTTGGATTAGCCACCTTTGACCTCCCAGCACCAAAGTTCAATCGCTGCAAGCTGTACACATGCCCAGTGGCATATTGCAGTGTAAATGCAACCAACTACATACATTAAAATCTATAGCTATAACTTCAGCCTCCCTGCCGATAAGAGATTCCTCTTAAGTCTATACTTACCTGCTACGTCCAAAGCTGGTACTCTTACAGGTGCTACAGAAAACGTTCCTTGGAGACTTAAATGCACAGAAAATCTCAGAGAAGCAATGATTAGAACAGGGGACCAGAGTCAGCCATTTCCAGACTACTTCTGGCTCTGCCACCAATTCAGTATAGGACTGCAGTTACATTTCTTTGTGCTTTAGTTTCTCCATCTGCCCTGTAAAAATACTGGTATCATCTGCTAACACAGGAGCTCATGGAGTATTAATTCATGCACATCAAATACTTGGCAACCTTCCAGCAGAATTGGCTCTGTAAGGACAACCCCTGGAGGCCTTCAGCAGTCACATGCTAGATTTAGCAAACTTAGTAGAACTCCAGATACGGCCAGCATTTGGGCACGAAATGGGATGGCCAGTACTGCCATGTTTGCAAACATCAGCAGCGCTGAGTAGCACTTTTAGGATGCCTGGAAACCCCTCGGGGATTGAAACAGCACTGCCACAGCACTAGCTTGCAGCGAAGCAAGTGACCCATAAAGTGGCACTGTGACCACTTGAAAAGGAGGGGGCTTTGTCTTTATACCTGCCTGCCATGCCAAGCATGCTGCCAGCACTCCCTAATTTAGAGCCTGCTGCTTGAAAATGAGACCAACGAGAAACAAAAGGGAAGCAGGCAAGTTCGTTCTCCTGGTCTTTGCAATGACAGCACAAGTGGCAAAAAAAGCTTAAATCCTTTCAGGATTTCTGATCTAACGATGTTATTAGTAACCCAGGTAAGGTTGTTGAGGATTATTTAAAAAGGATAGCCATTTATCCAGCATTTCTCTTTAACAGAAGGTCACCTTAAAATAAGAGTAAAAGGAGCCCAAGAGCTTAATAAAAAGGATCTATTTTCTGTAATTTGGCATCACATTTCTTCCGGAGCTCTGAGAAGATTATCCTCTATCCCCCATCTGGAGAATCCCACAGAGAATTCTACAATTAGGGAACTGAATGGAGGATGTGCTCCGAGGGAAACCCTGTCATAATTAAATGCTTCTCCAAAAAAAGGGAGGAGGAACACTTAACAGGTGTTAGAACCTCATTGAAGATGACGAATAAACCATGGAAGTCTGCAAAAAACAAGGTAAATGAGTCTTAGCTAGCCATGGCTGTGAGCTACAGGTGGCCAGAGGAAAACAAAAACCTTACTGTGCAAGGTATCTTGCACAGCAGGATATGGGATATCCTAAAGGCAAGGCATGCTACACCCAAACTCCTAAAGTTGAGGAAAGTCCCACAGCAAATCCTTCCCTCACAAAACCAGAGGATCCCTTAAGTCTGCTTCCCAGGAATCAGAGACATGAACATAATATTTAGTCCAGAAAATCTCCCAAATCAAACCCACATTCCCCACAGGGTCTAAACCAGCAAAATCCATTTGTCCAGGCAACTTGGATGAAAATTAACCCACCATCAGGGCTGCGCTGATGCCTTTTAAAACCACTGCCTGTATGTTCTTTGGAACATGCTCATTGTTCTTATTTACTATATGTTTCTGCAGGAGACTTTGCACTCTTCTTGGCTATGCCATTAGCAGTTATAAAGCCAGAGATATGCAATGGCTTGAATTCCTATATTATATCGAGCCAATTATCAAGGCCAGCACTGAAAGAACAAAGTTTGGCCCACTGCTGTGAACAAAATTAAAA
Source organism: Ibidorhyncha struthersii (assembly GCA_013398815.1). Taxonomy (NCBI): domain Eukaryota; kingdom Metazoa; phylum Chordata; class Aves; order Charadriiformes; family Charadriidae; genus Ibidorhyncha; species Ibidorhyncha struthersii. Next base: position 541,447 of record VZSZ01005782.1, read on the forward strand.
CAGCAGGTTCTCCCTACTCCTCTCACACAGGAGACTCTTTATTACCTATCTGCCTTCGGATGAACAAGACAACTGAGAGGGGTCACAGGCTTTTTACCAAGTCAGGAAATTTATGCTGTGACTTTTAACCATNTGAATGAATCCTACAGGGATATTACTTCTTACCTGCCTATGCTTTGCTTAGTCTTACTGGGGACATTTGGAAAAGTTTTATTTTTTCCTTTCATCTCAATTTAGGAAAAAAACACCCAGCACTGCTCCTCACTACCACCATTCACTCTTATTTTCTGTGCCACTTTCCCTTTGCTTGGACAATGGATACAGAAAAACACCCTCTCTCTTCTGTTCATAATTCATTTCATTTTCTGTAGTGCCTGATCTAGAGATTAATTTTCTCCCCTTGTCTTTGGGCTGCACATGTTAGTTACTAAGATTTATTTGGAGTTAAACAAGGACAGTGCTGCCAGTGAAGTGGAAAAAAGTACAGGAACGTCTATTGATACTACATTCAGGAAAAAAAAAAAATCTTTTAAATAGGTACAGAAACAAATGTAACTGGACCTCTTTAACCAAGCTGGTCTTATCAACTGAGAACCTAGATGGTATCACCAGACTGAAATCAAAACTCCATCCTTGTATGCCATTGCCAGCTTTTTGATAGGTACAGGATGAACACCACAGCTGTAAACTATTGCAGCACTTGAGGAACATTTCAGGGTTACTTGTAATGCACTGCATTTACAACAGCAAGGAACTGGTGCATTCAATGTGATGTTGCTTTGCTGCTGTTGATAGTCACAGCCTGTGTCACCCAGTGAAATAAGGACACTGTGCTGACTATGGACCAAACCAGAGGAGCTCATGTCCCTACTGTCAGGCCAACAGGGCAAGCAGGACCTTGCCCCCACCTACAAAGCTGAAACCATAGTCAAGTGGGTACAGACATGTTCAAAGAGGAAAACAAAAGCCCAAGTACACATACCAGCACTGCTCAAAACCTCAGCTGCAATTTAAAAGTAGCTCAAGCACAAACCATCTGCAGAGTTCTCATTTAAGTCAGGTTTCTACAGCAGTCAGTTCTTAAAACATCCAAACTGATAACTACCCCTAAAAACTAAAGGAATGCTATATAAGGAGGAGGATCCTGCTGACTACATTTTGAGAACAGCTTGGGAAAAGATCAAGAAAGAGTTTTAGAAGCTTAACGTAAAGAAGCCAAGCAAACAACCACAAAAAACAGCAGAGCAGTCCCCATCACAATTTTGAACAACAAAAAGCTGGAAGAGGAGAAAGTTAAGTTTATACCTCTTTACCCCAGATACCTGAAACTGCATACAAAATAGGAAGAAACAGGGAAGCAACACTTGTCAGTCACTCTAATTTAAGATCAGATGCAACAACCTTTTTACGCCAGTTACGATGATTCTGCCTGCAACCTTACTATCCAACACTGTAACAAGGTGTTGCTGAAACATTAAGCTACACTGAATTCCCCCAGTGAAGAAGACATTGTAAATAATTTACTACTTTTTCCCCATTTTCTTGATTTACGTAAAACCCCTCCTACCATGGTAGAGGCAGCCAAACTTGCCCTGAGCACAGGTAAGCCAACAAAACAAACTGCGTCAGGGAGGAACAAGCTCTAAAGAGCACTGAATTCATTTGTCACTGGGTTTTTTACTGTAGTTAAAATCACAAAGCTGCCACATGACATTAAACACAGCTGACCTTTCTGGTTTACACATTTAATATTGATAAATAGCCCAATGAATGCATTTGCAGCATATCTGCATTTTGGTTTGACTTCTTAGTCAGCTGACTGTTTTCTAGTGGGAAAACACAGCACTCAAGTCCTTGTCCTACGCGATACACATGTAGCATTTAGACCCAATGACTCTGTCATCTCCTTGCAACTGGTCACCCTCCTCTGTCAGGCACCAGCTCTTGGCTCCAGAAGAGCCCAGGACTCCAAGAGCTCCATCTGCATCACAAGAGAGACACCAGTGGCTCAGGAGATGCTGCCGGCCGTAACTACTGCCAGATAAAAGGGGCAGGAGGAATAAAAATCACCTCTTCCAGTACATGTCCTTAATGCCAACACAGAGCCAGTGCTTCTCCTCCAAATTCACTCACCCCACTCTGCTTTAGCAAGAGATTAATCAGGAAAGAAACATTCAATCAGCTTGTGCAAACTAAGGCATAGTTACCCAAATCATGTTTACCAGAACAGCTGGAACATCCATCCACTGACCAGGCCAACCACTTTCTGTCCTACTTCACTCAGGTTCAGCCACCTCTGCTGCTTATGCATCATCACATCACCTATAATGTCATTCTTCCTCATTTTACAGACCTTTCCCACCTTCTGGCTCTGTTGACACCCATTCATGCAGCCACCAGATTCCCCTGCAGGAAATGCCTTCTTCCATTCCCCAAGCCAAGATCAACCACCCTTCTGGAATCAGTGAACTACATCACTGCTTCCTCTTTTATGCAAGTTCTTCCTCAGAAATTACTCCTATTGGAAAAAGCCAAATGACAAAGCAAAACAAATGAAAAGGAAATGTGATCAACAACATTTTTCAATTTTAAATCCACCTGTGTCCACAAACCAAAACTTACTGGCTGAAGAACCCCAGTGTTTTGCATAAGTAGTTTATGAAACCAACTGCACAAGCCATAGCCAGCGAAACCTATGGAGAAGCTCCACCAGTAGCAATGGGCTGAGGGTTTCAGCTCAATGGTAAGACAAATGATAGCTGCACAAGACTGAAATCTCCCTGCTCAGATAGAGATGCTCAAGGGCTGAGTTTCTAAGGCAGTTGTGAACCCACCTCACCTCTGGGAGGCCCAAGACCCTGGCTTTTGGAGGGTTGCACAGCAGCCTCAGGAACACACCAGCTTATGTTACTCAACACTGCTGAGAGCTCCCTGGAGAGGAGCAGGATGCAGCTGAACGGGAGATGGCATAGCTGAAGCAGAAGTCCTTCTGCTGCCATCCTTATGCCCTTTGCAAGTACCAGCCTCAAGTCCAACAAGAGCCTCACCTCAGCCTTACACATCAACAAATCTAACAAAACATTTCTTCCCGAGCAATACTAGAGACAAAAGTTATCTTAGCCATTACTATCCCATGCCATTACTATCCCATGATCCCCCTACGCTGTCTGGCCTTGAGGTCCAGAATAAATGCTTCTCCAAGAGGAGCTGAAGTGAGGAGACAGAACGGACTGTTTCACCTTCTTGCTGACGTCAGTGGAGATGCACCAGATTAACCTGGCCCCAAACTCTGGCTAGTTTTTCTGTTGCTCTTAGATGGACATGCTATCAGATTCCTCCCAAGGCTCCGATCAAAGCTATTTTCCCAGGATCAAGCCAGACCCTTTCCAAAGTTCACATTCTCTGTCTCCAACAGAGAAAGGGACAGAGCTGTACTGGCATCTGTTCGTGTTTATTCATCTTTGGAAAAGGAGAAGTGGCCCCACAGTCTCTTTTGAGCTCAACAGGGGGAAGAGAGCTCCTTCGTGCAGTTCACAACTGCAGAAAGTCACCTACCCCTGGGTTTCTACACAGTATCCTGAAAGCCTCCTGCAACACAGTCAGAAACAACTTTAAAAGGTATGATGCACACATCCCTTGAAGAAGTAAATGTCTTCAAAGCCACCTACAGTATTTATACAGCCCCTCTCAGTTTGGTGCCTACTCCTCATAATAATTATTTGTTTGCAACGCTTCAAAAATTAACTCTTCCCTAACACTTTCTATGCAGGGGGAACATCACCAACACACAGAAATTCTAAATTACTTTCCCAAGGTCACACTGGCAGAGCAGGGTACCTTACTTGGATTCCCTGAACCCCAGGATAAGGCATGCATCGGTGGGTTGCTGTTCTCAGGCACCCCAGAGAGGCATCCAACAAGGACATTTGTGCCATCTGGTTCTTGGGTCAAAGACAAAAAAAATGACATAATCATTGTAAGCTGCAAGTGGGGAAAAGGGATAAAAAAAACCCAAACCACAAAACCCAACAAATGGGCCCAAACCTAACCCAGCCCTCATGTCTTGCCTGCTGTCTGCCAAGTGACACCACTGTACGAGGTGCCAGAAAAGACTCTAAGCTGGGAGCCAAGAGCAAATATTTTACCAATAAAACTCATCCAATAGACAGATCGTGCATAACCCTCACGTGGGGAAGGAACTGCAGCCGCAGTCCCAAACAAAGCACGCTGTTCTGTTGGTGCATATTCTGCTTTTTCAGCACAAGGGAGGAAAGAGCAGGAAGACAGCTCTTCCCTGCTCAGCACCATGAGTCTCTTCCAGTCCCAGAGCTGAGCTCCCCAAAATGAGAGGAACACCCCGATAAGCAGCACAAAGTAGCACTCTGCAGGAGAAGGATTTTCAAAGCCAGGCCACAGAACAGCAAGAATGTTGGTTTGTATTCACTGCTGCAATCTGGGGCCAGCAAAGAAGCCCACAGCTGGCTTCCCTCCCCACTGTAGAGGCTGGGAGCAAGTGTGCTGGTGTGAGCCTTCTCCTGTACCACCTGAGACCCTGTGTGCAGAGACTGGTCCCACCCCCAAGTGCTAAGAGAAAACTGCCCCATCTCATGTACTCCCTCATGCAGGGCCCTGCACAGCCAAGAGGAACTGGGTTTGCTAACAAGCAGCTATTCAATATTTTGTTTTCTCCTCATTGTTCAAGGAGTGGCCTCAAGCCAAGCCCTGCTCTGAATACAGAACCAGTGGTTTCCTTACAGGCTTTTTGACAGGCTCACCAAGAGCAGCAGCTAGGCAATTCCAAAGCACGTTTACTGTCAAGCATCCTCACTTTCCAAATTGGAAGCTAAGAAACAAGGAAATCGGAGTTGCAGCTTCTCACCCCTTTGGGTACCTCTATGAAGACCCCCAAGAGCCTGCTTTTCTGGGCCACTTTACACATTCAAAGCACAACTGCTGCTGGTGCCCCTTGCAGCTGTGCATCATCAGCACTTCTGCAGCTCAGATCCCAGATTCATACCTCGGAAAAAAAAAAAATAAAAAAAAAAAATCACAATATGAGGAATAGACTATTTGGGGGTCTACTATAACAAGCCAGGCTGAAAGGGACTTGCTGAATGTACACAGGGCTGCTGACCAGGCCCAGAAGTGAAGCAAATTCTCCAATGAGCTATTCACTGCTCCATTTGTCTGCCTTCTAACTTCCGTGACAAGTGAGCAAAGGTTCTACAGAAACCACGTCCTTCCCTTCCCAGCCCACAGTTAACCACATCAGAAGGGGCTCAAGCACACAGATTGGACGGAAAGACTGATGTATGTTCATTTTGGGAGGTACGTTAGCCATTTCAGTAGAGAAACCCTAGCCCACCTCCCTTGGACATGCAGCAGCCAACATCTTCTATAATGATTTATAATTTCGTAACTACAAGTATAATCAGGTAGATTCTCACAGGTCAGGAAAAAGTATATTCTTTGCCTTCACCAAGGCAAGATTCCTCTATATGATCCATGATGCAAGGGAGTTTGAGCTTCTTGTACACATATTCTTGACTTTTCTTTTTTTTTAAATACATTGACAAAACCGTGCTTTTCAGGACCTGGTGAGCAGAAATGTCAGGTGGCTTCACCATAGCACTTCCAAGCTCCCCCATGAACAGAGAAGAGCATGGCACAGAATGAGGACAGCAAAATACACACACTTCCTCACACTTAATGTCAGGGGTGCTCTGTCCCCCAGGTCTCTCCCAGGTACTACCTGGGAAGGACACCCTCCCTACATGATCATTGTAAACAGATCATTCAAAGCAAAATCAACTATTTAAGTAGAATGAGGCGCAGACTTCATCCATCCCCTTCTAACACCTTAATATCTCTGTTAATGAAAATTTCTCTGTTGAATATTCAAGTGCATCACAGAGCAGGGTAAGGCCTGACACTGCAGAAAGCTCTGTGTGGTCCCTACCCCACTGACTTCCAGCGGGCTCCATGAGTCTCACTGCATGGCTAGGAACTCGGTCTCTTCCAAAGCCACACCAAAACCAGTATCAGAGTTGCTGATACTTGCACAGCAGATAGATAGCAGCGATTCACAGAAAGAGAACAAAGGCACAGGAGGCAATTTTCAAATCTACCTAGAAAACGCAGGTTCCTAAGCCCCATCTTTCAAACAGCCACAAGCTCCAAAACACCGATTCTGCTTCCTGAAAACAGGATTAGAAAAGCATGTGCATTACCCCAACGTACAGATGGGGGGAACCATATAACGTACAGATGGTAGGACCCATGTAGGTCATCTGACGTGCCCAGATCTTTCAGCCTTTCGGAAGCAGATTCAGGAAATGATCCAAGGGCACAGCATGCCAGCCCTTTGCCCTATACCATCCTTCTTCCCACACAAAACATTACCCTTTCGAGGAACATGGTCATATCCAGAAATAGCCTTAGCAATGTCATCTGCAGAGAAACAGTCTGTTTGGGGAACACATACTTCTCTGCAACACACATCTTCTGACCTAAAGAAACTGCCTTCAGATGCACTGGGGAAAATGAGGCTTTTTGAGTATATGCCACCTGACTGAAATGCACTTTGTTTGAAAAGAAACTGATGGCATTTGTATGGCTGTGGGCCAGGCCAGATTTTCTTCACTTTTATTTAGACTTATTATTTATCTCTCATGTTACAACTATATTGCAGCAATACTGTGCCTGGAGATGAAGGGAGGGGAAATACACTTGAAAATACATTAACATCACTGTTAGCTACACACTGTATTAGGGAAACTGAGGCATAAAGACTTACACAGGCTGTAACAATATCAGGAAGAGAACCCAGACGTCCTAAGTCTGGGGTTATATTCTGTGAAACAGGGACATACTCGTCTAGCATCTGGGAGATCCATGAAAAGGGAAGGTTGAGAAAAACAGAAGAGCTCCGATTTCGTCTGTTCTTACATTCCTGGTTCACAAGCAGCAGCAACTAACATGAAGGCAGCGAGGTGGCTACCTCCCACTGCTCCCAGATGGACAAGCTACTTGTGAAACAGTTCATGAACTGCTGCAGTTTGTAGCCTAACTGTTAAAGGCAAACCAGAACCGGTGCCATGTTACCTTACAATATCTATACATTGCTTCATGGCTGCCCAAGCACCTGCGCAATGACGACTGGAGTAATAGCCTCAATGGCAATCCCAATGTCATCTGTCCCTTCCCATTACTTCTCCCTTCTTGATGGTGTAACAGATGGAAGGAGATAAACAAGAAGCGTTCAGAAAATAATTGACTTATTTATGCAAAGGAAGTTTAATCAAAACCAAGGCAAAAGAATTGCTCTCAGTCCACATGCCTGCCTGTCACAGAGCAAGCAACAAAGTATAAACAAGTAATTAAGATAACGTTGGAAATCATCTAGGCTACTTCAAACCAGATTCATAAAGCAACAGAACTGAAGTGAAATCACTTTCATATCAGAGAATGGAAGTACAGTAGGGAGCACAGAAATGAGAGATGGGAATATATCCAGCAGGATGGAAAAAGCAGGCCTGTTCCCCCTGAGCTGATCAACAAGGCAGTGTCTCATAGAGGAGAGATCCAGGCAAAGGCCAGCCAAGTGCACAGCCCCAGAGACCCACAGCCTCTGATCAAGAGAGCCCAAAATAGTCAACAAAAACAAACCCTATCTTTGTTGGTTCAAAGGGGCTAGGGAGTAGGAGCCAACACTCTCAAGAGGAGAACAAACAGAAGCCAGTCTTTGAATTTGGGCAGAAGTTTGTCAGGAGGGATCAGGAGATGATCAACAGCAGAAACTCCAACAAGCAAGACAATTAACTCAGCAGCATGACTGTTTGGGTCAGAGAAATGGAACTGAAAGGTCAAGGAGGAGCAAGAAAGGAAAAAGTCAGTCTTACCTACAAACAGGGGAGTAGATGGAAAAAACACTACAGGTGACAACCAATTCACTGTCAAGCAAAGGATCAGGTCAGGTTAAACAAAAGCATGAAGGATAAATCCTTGCATGTGTTGTGGATGAGGCATTACACAGAGAAGATACAGAAAAGGTACAAACATAGCAAGAGGGGAGAAAAGCCCCCCAAACACCTGACAAACAAGGCATACTACTTAAACCTGTGAATTGACTATACACTGAATATAATAGGAAGAGAAAGTGAGGGAATTCCAGGAACAGATGACCAGGTTTGGCCCAAATGTCCTCCACACTGTCCCAGGGCACCAAATCTCTTTTGGAGCTGGGGCTAACAACCTTCATGTTTCAAAAGACCCCAAACCCCAAAATTTCAAGTTTCTTGTCACTGTGCCAGCACTGCTATCAGTGATGCAAATCAGCCCACAGTAGTTGCAGCACAGCCCTACCCAGACAGAGTGCTGCAACATGAACAGCACGATCCCTGACTAACTCCCACTGCTGCGAAACAGCACACTCCTGTAGAGGCTTCCCCCAAATCTGGAAGGACAAAGGGATCATGAGCCTTCAACCACAGAGTGACAATTCACAGCAGACAGATGCTGCAGCAGTGAATTATAGCTAAGTTGCAGATAACATCAACAACTGAGCCTGCTTCTAGTTTACACAAGGCCTATTTGCGCAACTCAAATAGAGAATACAAATTAAATTTTATACCTACTGAGGTATCAAAGTATGAATTCAGCCCAGAATCATGGGTTTCTGCATGGACTCCCTGCCACACGGATCTCCTTATGTGTGGCTATATTACTAATACAAAACAGATAGCACGAATTGCAGCTCTGCAGGATCTTCCCAGTTGGAGGGCTATAAAATAAATAGGGTGACAAAGGGGAACACAGTGGGTTCCCCCACGGAAACTGCTACATCAGCCCTAGCACTTTTGGAGGCCTCATTCCTCATTAGGGAGCGGGGTCTATGCTTCTCATGTCATTTACTGGGTTCACCCTCACTTTCTGTATTTTGCCTTGTAACCTGCCAGTTGTAGTACTGCATCACTGAAAAGACACGGCATACAAAACCTCACCTACACAGGGTATTTTTTTTTCCCCCAAAATCATTGGCAGGGTCCCAGCTTGTGGTGTAGATCAGTAGAGGCAAGGAAAGGCACAACAGTGCCAGCAGGTTCAGAAACTCCAGCATCACTACGACTTGCTTGCCTACACTTGCAGACTGCATGGGGGCAAATTACATCAAATGGGCACATGGGATGTGCTGAGGCTGAATCGAACTACTTGAGTACAGCCCTACCTGCCAACCTGCTCTGATCAACTGTTCTCCAGTACAGAACTATAAAAGTGGGAATTTTTGACAAGGGGGGATTCCACCTCTGATGCACGGACCAGCAACCCATTTTCCCAGTCTATCACTCAAACTGTCATTATGCTTTCTCAAAAAGAAGTCATCCTTACACCTACCTATAGTCAACACTGCTGGCCAGTCCCCCTCAACTTCTCTAACAGCTCAGCCTTGTCCAGTTTTCCTTTCTTGAAAAATTAACTAGCATATTCATATATACTCTCTACTGGAAGGCAAGATCCCATCTCCAACTATTCCTAGACAAAATTTCAACAACAGTAGGAAGACTCCAGATAATGCACAAACTGTGTGATTACTATCAAAACATGGCATAAATCAAATCATGGCACAGCAAATCTCATCCATTCTGTTTTACACATGTGAATTCGTACTATACAACGCCAAGCCAAGTCCTGAGCCATGAATGCAGCTCCCTGGCACTACAAGGCTTGAGAGAGAAAGCACAGTCTCTACCCCAACATATTACACAAGGGCCAGATTCTAACCCACCTACACACAGGGAGACAAAACTCAGCTCCCACTAGCTGTGGAGTAAGGTGTGATCCAGTGCAAGTGCAAGTGGCTATAAATAAATAAATAAAGGCCCCAAACAAAGTATCATCCAGAAATAAATAACAACTGATAGATGCCAGGAAGCAGCAAAGCTGTCAACAAAAAGCCTCAGAAACCAGATCTCTGGCACACAAAGAAGAGGTAGGGGCTTTGTGCAGAAAAGTGGAACAACACGGGCTGCCACAGCAATCTGTTCATCCAGGAATTTCTTACACAAGATCGGCAAACCACTCAGACCCCTGCGCCTCCTTTCCACCAATAAAACCAGAATTACAGCGCTGTCCTAACTCCAGAGGCTGTAGGAAGGACTGAAAATTGCCAGGCACTCAAGTCATCAGNAGGATATATTTAAATCTGTGCTTAAGCAAGTGGTTACCAACCCCCCTACTCCCTCCCTGCACAGCAAGGTACAGTTGCACAGCACTACTGTTCTGGTAAATCAGGCTTTCTTGTGCGCTAGACAGCCAAGGTTGACTTGCAGCTACACATGCCACATCCTTTTAGCTTCTGCGCTCATGTTTGTGAACCTGTGGCACATGAAGCCATCATCTGAGGTACCTAATGCACACCTATGTGCCTCCCTTCCCCCCAGTCCTTGCTCAGGGACACTGTGAGCAACTTAAGCTTAAAGCCAAGGGTACCTGAGGGTCTCAACAATACAACCCCCATCCCTACCCTCAAAAAACAGCTTTAGAGGTTACAAGAATGGAGGGCCACAGAGAAGATTCAGCACAAAACCACGTGGTGGAATTCAGAAGTGTGGAAAAGAAGTTTCAAATGGGGAGAGCACAACAACAGAGAAAATGAGGAGGTACATCACTAGAATAACCAGAAGTGCAAAGAAACCCAGACATCCAGATTTTCAAGACACCATGTCCAAAATACCTTACCATACCCATTACAGCTGCTGATTCCAAGCTCTGCAGGCAACCTGCGGCCGGACTGTAGATGTCTGAAAGGCCCTTGGGAAGCAGCCTCAGACACAAGGGAGGATAACGGGAAGAGAGGAAAATGAAAGGAAAAAGAAACTGGACAGAGATCAAACCCTCCTCCATGGAACTGAGTAATAGATTCTTTGAGTGCCCTTAACAACACAGGCCTCCCGGGAGAGCTGAGGGCTCCTAGCACTGCTGGGAGGGTGCTTGGCATTTCCCCAGCATCAGACCAAAAAATAACAGGCTTTTCTACATGCCTGAGAGTCTAAAAAAAACCAAAACACAAATGACAATCTAATATTGTAATGCAATTTCAGATTCCTTTATAAATCTTAACTTCATTAAACTGATTGTATTATGGGGAAAAAAATCATTTAGCATCCCTGCTGTTTATTTTATTTCCTGCTGACACAACAATTTAAATTGATTAAAAAGTCTTCTCAATTATTTTGCAAAATGTATAAATATCAAACCAGTCTAATGCTAACTAACTATAACAAACCTTTCAAATAACTGGTTCTATTCAGAACTGCATATATAGGGGCTGTAAGAGCAGTTTCCAGTGACGCCAAATGCAAGCTAATGTATCCACAGAACTGTACTTCTAGCATGGACTACTTCACTTCTCTAGCAAGTTTTCAGAACTCAGCTTCTGTCCCAGAAACGTCTTCAGAAGGAACGAACATTAAATAAGTGATACTGTATGTTACAGTAAATCTCTGCTAATTTTTCATCCCAGTCCAAAAAACAGAAGATACTTTTGTCAAGAGCAAATTAAAAAAAGAAGTAAAATGAAATTCTGATTTAATACTGGTTGACTAATTGATTTGCTTGGCTTTTTGCTTTTAGCTATGTATTAAATAGGATTTTTTTTTAAAAAGAGTTTCCCTTGTTTATTATGAACTCCAGGTCACAATGACTAATTTTCCACATATTTTTGCAGGTGGATAATTTTCAGTACCTAAATATGCCTGACTAAAGCAAGACTGCATATTTTTAAATATACTCAGGTTTTAACTCACAGCATGTAACACTAGGTCTTTAAAACACCCATGCAAAACACTACACATACATATAGATAACGTCCTGAGGATTGCAGAGGGAAACCCCTCTACAGCAATCTGCATGCTGCCAGTTGCACAACTGAGACAAACAGAACAAGAAAGAACCTGAGCCAAAACATCCTTCTTTAAAAACACATCATAAATTAGAAATAATGAAGCAATGTTCTCCCTCTTATCTGCACACCCCTGTTTGGGGTACAAAAAATATTTTGCTGGGACTGGGAGAACCTCATAGTTCCATAGCAAGATTTGCTCCACTCTTGCCATCCAGAGCTGGCCTGCCTGTTCCTCAGAACTTTCTGGGTGTTTGTGCCTTGACAGCACAGAGCCTGTTGGGAAGAAATAGCTGTCATGTCTGGGCTGCAAATGCTGAAGGGAAATACTTGGATTTAAACTACGAATTAAAGAGCATCTAGGCTCACATAATCACGGATTATTTAGTTCAATAAAGACCAGCAACGACGTACACGCACCTATTTCTGAAAGTGTATAAATAAAGAAAAAAAAAAAAAGAAAACAGCTGTCCTTTGCAAAGGTTGCTCGATAGACACTTTTACAGGAGGCTTTTAAACAACAAGATCTGCCCAAGATCTAAATGCATAATTTCTCTATGCTAACTAGATTGCTTTTGTCTCAAAAGTCTTTAAGAAAAAACTCTTGTCCACACATGAAATGTAAGTTTTGCCCCTCATCAGGGGTTTGATATTTAATTTGAAATCCATTCAAATTCCACTAGACAGATCTTACTGAATTGTCCCTTTGATTTTAACAGGAAGGGATGATGCAGAGCGCTCCTTAAACAAGGCTGATGCTATACTCAGCATCACACAAAACACACTGCAGTGAATTTGGAGGCATCCTGAACTTCACAGTTGTCACTTCCCTGCACTGCAGCCATCTGGAAGGCCTGCCATCTCCTACAGCAAGTGCAAGCTGCTACGACTTGCACTAAAAGAAACTCCCATTTCCAACTGCGTGTGTAAGGTGTGACACGAGACCTGTTCTGGTCTCTGCCTAGAGCAGACCTGACACTGGTCACTCCCTGAAGCCGAAACAAGCATGGCAGGCAACACACTGGGTAACACTCTCACTCTAAAGGCTCAGTTTGGCCCCAGTACTCCTTGTATAATGAAGGTCTTAAATAAGACCAGAAAGTATCTTTTCTGCTTCTCTGTTCCCTTTCCCCCCACATCAATACATTCAGCCTGTCACGCTAAGTGGCCCAGTGGACTGGTCTCAACACAGAAAGGTGCCCATGAAAGCTGTGCTGGGGGGCTCTGTGCTGGCAGGGCATGCTGAGCATCCCTCTCTAGCCTACAGGCCGCTGGATTCAGTGCTAAGGAGCTCCTGAGGGGGATGTGCTTCCAGCCCTCCTCTGGAGAAGGGCAGGTTGCCATGACAAAGGCCTTTGAGAGAAAGAGGTGTGGGATGGAAAAATAGTATGTGAGAAACCTAGAGGGGGAAAATACAGATCTCAATGCAGCATTTGCCATCATTTCCCAACACAAAGTGACTGGGACTTGGGACTTTGGTTCACGGGAAACAGTAAAGGGCTACAACTGCCCTGAAATCAGGAGAGGCTGGACGAAGGAGGGAAGCAAATATAAACACACAGCATACAAAGAGCCCAGGATATGCTGATCCTGATGAAGAAAACTTGCCCACAGCAAGGTGTCCTGATATCACTTCAAACAACCTTTATTATCAAATGCTGCTGAAGCAGAATCACTGCAAGCAAAGGCACCTTTCCCCTAGGCCTTTACAGGTCCTTCCCAATGGCCTTAAGAAAGCTTTAATCACCTGAGCAACCTGCCACCATTTTATGCATTGCACAGGCCTTGCTGCAGTAAAAGCAAGCATGCAATTGCTTTTTCAAAATTATACTTTATGCTTCTAAAGCTTCTCTATCCCAGAAGGTCTCAATAAGGTCTGAACAACTCTACAGAAGGGAGCAAAAGAAAATGAAAAGAACAGGAATTAGGGGAAAGGCAGACCCTGCCACAGCACCAAGTGGTAGGCTTAATCCTGTTGTCTCTTCCAGATTTAAGAAACTAAGAAATATGGCATTGTATAATAAGAGAAGTATCAAAACCGTGGAGTTCTACAATTACTAAGCAATGAGAAAGCTGGGAAATCCCACTGCCCTGAAAGGCAAAGTGAAAGACAGCTTTGTTTCCCTGAACTGAATTTTTAACACGTTGTACGTAGCAGCCAGTCATCTCCCTCTCTCCCATTTGTTGTAGGGGACCCATTTCAAAACATAATTTCCTTGCTTCAAATCATGCCTGTCATTACAATCCCAAAGCACTCAGGCTGCACGCACACTACCCCTTAAAAGCAGTGACTTCTGGGTTGGAAAGACATCAGCTGTATATAATGGGAATAGCTATTGCCTACCTCCTCCCTGAACCCTAGGAACAGATCTCCCTATTCCCTTTCCCTCTGCAGCATCTAAGTCTTGGCACAGAGTCAGCTGGCAGTGCCACTTCAGATACAGCTCCCCTGTGTCCCCTCTGCTCTCAGCGCTATGGATCCAGAAGGGATGCGGTACTTGAGTGTCCCAGCTCCAAATCCCACTGTGCTCAGACTCTTCCCCTTTTCCCTCCAGGGTAAGTTTCTCATCTCTGCCTCCAGCTTTTCTCTTCAGCTTCACCCTCCCAGCCAGCCCTGCACCCCACACTTTTCTGCCCGCATCGTACCTGTTGGCAATACTTGCACTGCTGCCACTGCCGCTGTGTTTCCTTGCCCGGCTCAGCCTCCGTGTGGGCTTTGGGTCTTGCAGTCCAGGACTTGGAACTGAGGGAAAGGTCGAGGCATAGCCATGTTCGCACTCTGCATGGGAATCAACAGGCAGGGCATAAAAAAAGGGTCATTAAAAAAAAAAAAAAAACACCCCAAAAAAAAGAAAGCAGCAGGCAGGCCTCACCACTAACCCGTCAGCCTAGCTGGGAAGGCCCTTAACCACAACAGCTCAGGGAAATGAGTGATGATGTATTCAGAGGGAAGCGGACTGGGAGGTGGAGAGAAGAGAGGAAGGGGAGTGTAAAGGCTCTGCCAACCTTGGAGGAAGGACAACACCACTCAAACACCTGAAAACATCAAAAGAAAACACGACAGCCCAGAGAGTGCCTCTTCTCTCTCCTCCTGTCCAAGCTATCTGAACGAGGCAAACCAGGCGTATTTCACAGTGCCATCGAGGTCTCTACAAAGCCAGAGCCACCCACCACCATCCTGCCCGGTGGGAAACTCTCACAGCAATCCCCACTTTTCCTTCCAGAAAACGCATTCACCTTAATCTCCCTCTCCCTGCAAAAACCTTCCACCTCAGCCACCACCACCTCCAGCAGGACCTGTCAGCCCTGTCCCTCACCAAACCCCTCACTGTTGGGTGATTCACCACCAGCAAACCCTCGCTCCGACGCCCTCCGCCAGGGTCGCTCTCGCCCCTCCGCGGAGATCTCTGACCCCAACCCCGCTCCCCCCGGGGGGGCTGTTATCCCAGCACCCCTCCTCCCCCCATTACCTCTCTCCCTTCGCTCCAGATACTCGGCCGCCTCCAGCAGCCGCTGGATGTTGATCATCTGGACCTGCTCCATG
>VZSZ01005783.1:0-41077 GCA_013398815.1 Ibidorhyncha struthersii
CGGCGGAACTGCATTGTGCCAACAGCCCGCACAAAGCCGGGGGCCGCCGGCCACCCCACCCAGGGGGTTTTCGTCTCTCGTTTTTCATCCCCTTAAGCTCTAACCCCCCTCCCTCCTCCTCCGCCGCCTTTGGGAATCTTAGGTCAGCTGGAAGCGGCCTTTAAGGAATTATTTTTAGAAGTAGTTACTAAATCCGTGGTCCTTGGACGGTTCGAGTTGTGAAAGAAGGGGGGGGTGGGGGAAGGGTGTCACGGTGTATGTGGCACCCACTCAGTGCTCGGTGTTGTGAGATTAAACGAGCCTCAGAGGGCTTTCCGACCTACCGAGCGTGAGGTGTCCGTCAGAAAAATCCTACCATACGTGTAGCCTAAAGACTTGCTTCAAAACACTATATTACTAAGCTAAAATTAGGGAATGCTAAAAAACATTTTTAGTCTGCGTTGAAGCTCTAAATCTAGTTTCGCTCTTAGAAGTAAATAAGCACAATTACTCTCATAATGATTTTTTTAACTAGCCCTTTACATCGTAGTACTTTAGATCAGTATTGTATATTTGCAGAAGGTGGAAATATATATTAGCAGTAAATTAGTCTGTACAGGTGAGTTGCAAATGAAGCAAGCTGTGCATTACTTGTGAATATGTGTAAAGCGTAGTTTCCCACTTAAAAAAAAGATGTTGGATTTTCCTGTTTTTTAAAAATGAAACGACAAAAAGCAGAAAACCAGGAGCTTTTTAGATAAGTTTTAGTATTGGAGGATCTTTTCTTCAGCCTTGTCCAAATATTGTCGTGTATAGATGGGACAAATGTCTGTCTGAAACCTGTCAGTAATACATATGAATGCATGCGCACACAAGAACACTGGTTCTCAACTTGAGAAGTAATGCAGATCTTTCTGTACATATCTATTTTTTTCAATAAAATGGTTTGAAATGATTGTTGTATCTAACATACACAAAAATCCTCTGAAAATATTTTCCTAGGATGTTCAAAATGTGTATTTTAAACACTAGAATTAGGAGGTGAACATTCTTCTGCTCTATTCTGTACTTTGAAGTAATAAAGAGGATAAGCACACTCCTATTAGTGTGCGGGTCAGCTTTCCTTTCTAGTAGCGTTTTTATTTACCTTTTAAAATAAATAATTTATGCCTGATTTACACTTTGCTTAGCCATTCCCTTTTATTTGAGTGGACGTTTGGTCAACTTTCCTAGTACCTTAAGTTAGAAGGATGTGTGGGAGGTTATTCTGGCAGAAGAAAGTGAAAATTAGTGATGCTGGCCTCATGGAGGCTGTAGTTTTGGGGGTTGTGTTTGGTTTTTTGTGTGTGTGTGTGTTTCTGGCTGCTGTCACGACTTTTTGTAACTATGGTGTCATAGCAAGTGAATATAGGAGACAGTGCCTTTTTTTCTGGAAATGGCTTCTGTTGAAAGATCTTCCATTAAAATTACTTAGAGCATCTCTTTTTGGGGTACTCAGCGCTAGGCAGTGTGGTCTTAATAAAGAACAGACAACGGCTAGGTCTTGAAAAAGAAGAGCCAGGTGTATTCTCACACTGATGAATTGCAGTTCAAAATTTCTGTAAGTCTTAATGGGCTGAAGAAGTTCTGAAACCTACCGAAGGAGGACTCCCATGTAAACACTATAGAAGTCATGAAATACTGTTATATTAAAGTAGAGTTTGCAGGCCTGAGCCTCTACCTTGGTGGGGGAATCAGCAGTTCTCTAGTTAATCTACATAAAGAGAACGTTGCACGCTTAGAGTCCTGAAAACAAAGCTTATTGTACACACGGGCATCTGTATTTTTATTTTATTACTTGATAAGTTTACTTAAGTCCACCAATTCATTGATTTTCCTTTATTTTTAATCTTTTGATGAGATTTTTTTTTTTAACCATCCAGAAAGTAATATCATACTGGATACTGCACAGACAGGAGTTCGTGAAAAATCAGTAAATCTCACTGAAAACTTCTGCTTAGTTGAACATTTAATCCTTTCTTTGTCAGCAGCTGATAAAGGGGGCCATCAGAGATGATTTTGAGAGCTTTGTATTTGAGAACAAATACAAAAATATTCTTGTCTTGGACATGTGCTTTTGAAGGATGAAAAATTGTTCTGCAAAGAGGTACCATCTTAGGTTTTAAATGGTATGTGCAGCTTTTAGTTGAGGAAAGGTCATTTATGAAGAAATTAGAAATTTTGAAGTAAATTACTTAGTGTCCTGTTTCCTTCTAAACTCTGAAGATAAAATGATGTGACCATCAAAATACAGTACACAGTTTCAAATCTAAATATTTATAATTTAATTCTATACCACTTTGAAAGTTTCTGTATAAACTAGAAGTACTAGATCATTAGTTACACTTTCGTTTTCTCTTCCTGAAAATTACCTCGTTATTTGAAAGAGTGAGTATAGCTTGTGTTAAAAGGGACTAGGATAAATTGAATTGCTGCTCATGTGAAAACATGGCCTGAAAATGTCTGTGCTCTCTTCATCTCTTTATATTTGGAAATTAGAGGAATGCTATCCTGTTTTCTTCCTCTGTTCTTAGGTGATTAGATATTTGTGTGTGCATGGCAAGGGGGTAATTGAAGGGGTGTTTTCTTTACAAGACCTTGAGACAGACAAGTATATGTTGACAAGCTTAGTTAATTTAAAAGTTGCATGAACTCCTCTAGGGTTTTTTTAGGCAACTGAGGTTAGAATCCTACTAGCTCTCCAGGTTCCCTAGAAGAAAATACTTCAGTAAGACCTGCATTTTCTTCTTCTCCCTGCCCCTTCTCTGCTTTTTGGTTTCTAGAGGCAAAAACTTTTTCCAGATTACGCCAGTTGAATGTAGATCAAACTCATGTCTTGGTATAATGACGACTGAAAAAAACAAAGCTATTTTTGCTTTCAAGTTATGTAGTATAGCATGAGCTATGTAAAAACAGCTTTCAAAACCAAATGTTCCACAAGAGGGACAAAATCTCTCATTTGCTAACACATGGTTTGAGTGATCACAAAGATTATTATTCTTGGACAGCTGGAAGTATGAAGTAAGCATGTTAGCTTAAACTACTTGACAGGACTCGAACCTGGTGTTACGCTGTTAAAAAGATGGCACATTTTAGCTGTAACTGGTATCTTAAGATGCTGTTGCTTTATCAGCCTGTCTCTGAATTTCTGAATAAGCGTAGTCCTGACTGGTTTGAACAATGGATACTTAAAAAGTGCCTCTGTCATTACACAAGAATTTTCACTGGAACAGTAGATGAATATTTCAGGTTAATCTGACTAGGTTGAATAAAATGTTGGATTTCCCATAGGAGACAGTTATGAACTTGTAGTAAAAGCTGATATCAGTTTTCGATTCTGGTAGGTGCAGCTAATGATAGCAGGGAAGAGCTACGCTTCAAGTTGCCTGTCGGTAGCAGCAGTCTTAAGTGCTTTTGCATTGTTATTTGGGCCACTTGGATGTTCAGGGCTTCTGAGTGTCTCTCCAGAAGCTCTCCTTGTGAAGCTTGGTCTCCAGTTTATCTTTGGCAATTAAATTGGTGATTTTGAAAACAAGAAATTGTAGAATTCGTTTGAAACAATGTATTGAAAGCCCAAATCTTTCTTTGAAACCTTTTGATAGCAGTTTTGGATAACCAAGCTTCATATCTTAAAAAAACCAAGCAGGTTTATCTGTGAAATTATTTGGTGTTTAGTACTTTCTGGTTCCAGCTTGCTCTGTTTTGTTTTTAACTGGTTTAACCTAGCATAGGGATTATTTTTCATAGGAAGTTCTGTTAACTACATACATGATGACTCCTACAAGCTGTGAGAGATCTTCTAGTTATTTAAGTTTTTCAGATGCTGCTTTGATGTTTTGTTGATGCTTTTCCTGTTCTTTCGGAAGAAAAAGATACGCAGGACGTGTTGGGAGAACCTAGTTTATGTTCTAGAATTCACTTGCTGTTGTAAAAGTTACTCATTTTGAACCTAAATGATGTGTAGAACAAAATCTAGGTCTTTGTCAGTGTGCTGAAGTTACCTGTAGATTCACAGTGTTTCTATAGGAAATCCTGTATGGCAATTTGGGAAGAGAACATATATATGTAGCCACCAAACCTTTTAGGAGTTTCACTCATTTGTGGCTTAACTTAGTTCAGGTTATGGTAGAATCAATTCTTTTCTCTGTAGTCAACTCACCTGAGTTTAAAAGGTTTACATTTCGAACATGTCACATACCCATCAGTTCTGCATGTCTTTGGGAAGGAGTGGGTCCCATGTCTCTGTGTGTTTGGTTGGATCGGGCTCCAACCCAGCTGTCGGCCTGCCTGTATGGCTGTCCTTGCTGGGCTGTGGGGAGTGGGAGAATACCTGGTTTGGGACCAGTGTCTGCTGGGGTAAGCTGTTCGTGAGACTGCAGCCTCAGAATTTGCATGTGTTTATCACTCGCTTAAAAACTAATATTTTTTTTCCTAAACTGTCAAACTTACCAGACTTTTGGGGAAGAAAACCACAAGAATATTTACAACTGTTATTTCAAAAATTGATTCAGTTTAAACAGAAGACCTGTAAATGTTTTGTATTCTGGAATATTGATACAAGTGCTTCATTACATCTTGGTTCTAACCCAGGACTGAAACAGCTTCTTGGGACTTCTGTTAGGCGTGTAGATATGATAGGAAATGTATCCAGACAGTGAATGTGAGAGCTGTGAGGTTTTTTTGAGAGATTCTGGACTTCCATGTTTCATTCCTGATGCAGTTTAAGTGTTTTACCTTTTAATTTTTTTTCTGCCTATTTTTCTGAGGAAATGAGAAGACTGGGTTTTTTGTTTTTTTTTTTTTTTTTTAGTAATTTCCGGGCAGTCTTTGCTGAGAAGTTAAACTAATGAATGAGCATGGAGATGATGGTGGAGGTTGACTAAATTACAATGTGCAAATGTAAAACAGGTTAATAAACTTCTGTTTTCTAGCTTGGCTTTTTGTTCCAGTGGGAAATGTATAATGCAACTATTTTAAATGTTGGATTATCTTAATTGTTTAATGCTGTTAGAAAGATACATGCGTTTTTTGAGAGGTCTCAGAAAACAGACTTGGAGTAGTCTCCTCCATCTTTTCTTTGCTTCCAGTGAAGTGTGCGTTACAAAATGTTTACTTCAGCTGGTTGAAGAGGTTACCTTCTCCCCTTCCACCTTGCAGCTTGTCGCATACACTTGTGCCTGTAACTGGTACAAAACATACCATTGAAATTATCTGGTTAAATATAGTGCCTCCCTCCTGCTCCTGGCCCCCTTTTTTAAGGGTTATTTTTAATCAGATCATTCCAGTGATCCAGTTTATAGCATAGCACTGTAAATGACTGTAAGCACAGCTGAGTGGTCAGGTATTTAAAAAGCAGTATTGTTTTTGAAGCTAATGTCATGTAACTGCATTTTTTTTTTCACTTTGGGGTGACATTTTTGAGGCAATTCAGAGAAGGTAATGAGAACTTGAGTGTGAGGGGAAGGTATCTGTTACCGCAAAGTAACTCAATTTTGGATTCCTATCAAAATAAAATCTAGGGCATACTTGAGCAATCCCCAGTAGCCTATATGTAATGCTTTTCTCCTAGGGAACTCCAAAATACTTCAGGTATGTCAGTGGAAAAAGCTGAAGCACGGTGGCTTGCTGTCTGCAGAACTGGGGTCTGCTGACTCATGAGCTGTTTAATAGACAATTTACATGCTCACTCTGCAGCTTGAGTTTGGTTTTTTTTTTTCTGCTGGCCTAGCTTTTATGCTTCAAGATGTATATCCGTGATGAGTGAGGATGAAGTTGTGTAGGGGGGGTAAAATTAAGAAGATCTTTACTTCTTGCAGACACTGCAGTAGGTTGCTAAGCAGGAATTTTACTGCAGTTAGTTTACAGCACTAGTGCTTCTCTTAGATTGCTGTTAGTTGACAGTACGGATTGAAAAGAAAGCATTTTGCTTCCTTAATATTTTTGTGTAATGCAGCATTTGGATTTTACAGTGTCTTTGGGATGATAGAAAAATGCTTGCTTGGCATTTGAAATCTTTGTGATAACGTGTAACTAAATACACATTTGCTTGTCCTCTGCATTGCAGCTGAAAGGGTTTTCCTTCCTTTCCTTTTACCTTTCTGAAAGGAATATTTTTAAGGAAGAAAAAGTGAAGAGAAGTAATTGTTCTTCTGTTCCTAAGAGTTAGAAATAGACATGTTACCCTTTGGTTTTTAGTTGATAAATTGCTGAATAAAAATGAACAAAGCATTTACATTAGACCAAGGAATATTTGACCTTTTAAGAAAAACTTATTCCCTGTTTGAATATACTATTGCAATATGCTTAATCTGAAGATACCAACCATGCTGAAGTGAGGCTGCATGGAAAAACTGTGCAGAAATAGTTGTAGTTATTGAGGATATTTTTGTCTTTTCCCTCCCTTACACCCTTAGCCACCAAAATGGATTATGTGTTTTGCAGCATAATTTTGCAATACACATTTTCTGCAACAAAGTTGATCTGAGTAGTGTGCTCCTAGAATTTGATGTTCTATCCTGTTTGTTTTACTGTTGTTATTGTTTATGCGTTAGTGTTGGAAACTGCATCACAGAAATCGGTGTTTTTTTTTTTAATACGTTTTTGTAGGCACTGTTTAAACTGGCTCATATTAGCAGTGTACTTACTGTGTGGCCTCACAAACAATCACATCAGTGTGACCAAGGGAATTGTTGTCTGCAGAAAGGGAGTAAGTGGCTTGAGCAAGCAGGAACTTTTTAAAATTTCTTTGTCTGCAAAGCCAGTTCGTTGTAGGATTTAAGCTACCTTAAGCAGTTGAGGCTTCAGTTAACCTGCCTGGCTTTGCACTGGGGCATTGCAGTGTTTGAGCTCTTTACCCTCCCCTTTAGACTTCACAGCTCAGCTACGGTGTCTTAAATCATGACGACTTCTTTTGTGACTGCCTGACCATGTCATCATCTATTCTAAAATTAGTGTGTATAGGAGTAAACTGACCTTGTTTCCTGTTGTGGTAGTTTTCCAATATGCCAGATACTCTTCAAGGGTATTTTTTATTTGATATATTAACTGTGGCTGCTGCATTTGACAACTATTCCTCTGCTAGTGTCTGTCCCCAACATGAAATTCCCAGTAATACATTTTTGGAGCTCAGAAAGTTATTACTACTTTGACTTTGCCTAGGCCATTACTGACTCTGCTACAGTGAAAGATAAAGTAGTTAAGTGTTAAATCTAAGATGTAGGATTTCCAAAGAAATAAACCGTTGATGCTAGGTGACATCAAAAGAACCAAGTCTGATAAGGGTGGTTATGTGTTCCAGTAAGTGATGCTGGGCATCAGATACTTTGCTAGAGGAGCTTTCTTGTTAAACTGTTTCACGGACTTTGATCTTTTCAAAAGATCTGAGATTGAGTGTAGAAGGTGAGTTAGCTAGAAAAATGTCAGTAAAATATTTTACCTAAAATGTCCTGAAACACAAAACAGTAAAAAAATCAAAGACCACCACCAACAAAATAACCTGTCATTCTTTGGCAAGTATAAGCTCTGAAACAGTGGTTGCATCAGGGTTTTAATTATTTTAACATTCAAAATGAAGTGTTCTTGTTTGCATTCCTATTCATGTTATTGTTATGCTAGATAGGGAAGACAGTTAAGGATTCATTTTAATGGCTTTTTTAATAAGACCAAGGTAAATGTCATAAAAAATACAAGCACACGTGATAATACAGAAATGGTGAAAGCTTAGAGCTTAATAGTTGTGTTATTCTTGCAGACTTTGCTTCCTTTCTAAGAACGTTTCTACTTTAACCTGGAGGTTCTTTGTCACTTCTGGCATACATAAGTTTTACCTGCTTTTGGCTAATGCCAGTGTTTTGTATGCTTTTGTATTTAGGCAGATTGGAGAACTGATCCTGCTGAAAATTAACCTAATGATTCCTTTTTCAGTTCCTCCCCATGAAAAAGAAATCTTAATGCTCTTGAACAAAAATATGTTAGAACTATTAATATGAATTGTGTTGGTGGGCATTCTTGCACGAAGGATTAGAAACTGTTTTAAATTCCTTTAAACTATCTTAACTGATGCAAGTACAAAGAATTGCAGTTCTGAATCTTATTAGCATTGAGAATGTTTTTTTGCAGTCATGCTTTTGGTATTGTAGTGATACAGTAGAAATAAGCTCTGACTCAGAACTGAGTTCAGCTCTATTGTTTGGACTGAAGGAAGTGTGCATTGAGAGTGCTCTCCCCATTAGGAGGAATGTATATTTCCTCAGAAATTAAGACTGGTTGTGAAGATATATTGTGATAGCCAGATAACATCAAAATATTTGTCTCTTGGGGAAGGATTTACATTTTTTTAACCCAGAAGATAAGTTTTCTCAGGTACTATTTCTACATGACAGTTGCATGCTTGTGTAATGTGTTACATTCTGTGTTGACTGTAATATTACAGTATCTGATTTTGTTAGCAGAAGTAAAAAAAAGCAGTAACCTGATTTTGGCTCCTCATAATAGCATTTTTCTTTCTTTTCAGAGCAAACTTGATGATTACCAGGAAAGAATGAACAAGGGAGAACGTCTGAATCAAGATCAACTGGTAAAATGAAAAAAAAAAAAAAATACTAACCAGATCTTTGTTAAATTGTTTTGTGATCTCAGTGGGGAAGGAAGAGATGAATTTCACTTCCCCTTTCCCTTTGTTAAAAGCTAGATTTTCTGAGCTCTGACTTGACCTCAGTTTTTTATTGCCTAGAACATCTCAATTTTTCTGTTAATCATCATTCTTAGCCGATTTGTAGAAGCAGAAGACATAAGTGAAAATAAATACTTTCAGTATTTCTGCAACCAAAAAAGAGTTTATGTGCCAGATGACCCTTCTCCCCCATTCCCCTGGCCTGCCAGTTAGTTTTTGTCAGAAACTGGCTAAGGCCAAACACAGCCAGTATGTCATGTATGTGAGCATATATATGCATATGCTGAAGAATATTTATCTAAGAAGCTAGAGGCCCTAAGGATATACACAAGTCTTTTCAGTATTTTGTGAAAACAGTGAAAATCAAAATTTGAGTTAATGTTGTTGCAGACAGTCCCGTTCGGGAATGCTGTGTCTTACTTAGGAACTAAAAATGTGGGATTTTTTTTTGTTGGAAGTACGTGTTTTGTTCTAATTGTGATGGTTTACTTTTGTGTTTTCTTTTTTTAAGGATGCAGTGTCAAAATACCAGGAAGTGACAAATAATCTGGAATTTGCTAAAGAACTGCAGAGGAGTTTTATGGCTCTGAGCCAAGATGTAAGTAAAGAACAAGTGGTGCAATGTGGGCTATCAGCTGCAATACCAAACACTTAGGCTTTAAACTCTCTTTCACCAATATTAGTTGCAGTAGTTGCCTCTATTTACAGAGATGAAATGCTCATGATTTCTTGTATGTTTGGCTGTTTTCTTTTACTCTGTGTACTAGTTTGTGTCAAGTTTTCTGAAGACTATTCCTAAAAGATTTTTCTGATGGACTATATAAATGTATGGGAACAAAAATAATGTAACTTTCTGACAAAACCTAACTGTTGAAAACTGTGTGATTGCAAAACAGGCCTGTCACGCAACATTATAATCAGCTGTGTCCTGCCAATAGTAACATTTTCTTACGGACATTTCACAGGCCTGCTTCTGTCTTTGGCAAGTTGCTGAGGGTTTTCATTTCTTTGTATTACCATAGGATATCAAGTTTCAGCAATTGAAAGCATTGCAGTTCCTTTTTCAAGGTTCTTTCTGTCTTGTTAATTGCAACGACAGTGTGAAACCAGTATGGGACAAGATTAATACCATTTTCATAAAGGGTATGTTAACTGAGTACTAGTAAAACGGATAGTCCTTTGGGTTGGTGTTTTGTCAAGGATGTAAATTAACTGTGTAATCCAGAGTAAGTTCTAAAGCTAATAGACAGTTCCAGTTGTATGAACAGCTTTGCTTTATTTCTTGTGCCAAGAGCTGCGGGCAAAAAGGTCCACTTTAGACCTCTGCAGTATCAGTGCAAGGAAGAATTAACTCTGGGGCAAGCTCAAAGCGTAACCCATTCTACAGGACAGGAAGATTCTAAATGCAGCAATACACTTAGAGTTAATGAGTTACAGAAAGAGCAGCAACATGGGTAGGATTCATTGTGTAGTTGATGTTAGTGCAGCAGACTGGTCTAATGCGTGTATTAAGTTTGTGAACAGACTATGTGATAATTTGAAGGGCATCAGCATCCTCACATTATAAACTACTTTCTACATTTGATGTGGCTGTAAATTTGTAGGCTTCTGAGCCAAGCTGTTTCTTTGCTTTTCTTGCATCAGGGTTCCATGCGTGTTTATGGAGTGTTAGTAATGAAGAACTTTCTTCTTCGGACAAGTTTTGTCCTGAAATATTTCCCTAGTCAACTGACCGCTAAAAGAAGCGAGTGAATCCAGGAGTAATAAACTCGTGCTCTGCTTTTCAAACTTGGCAGTTTTTCCTGATTTGAGTTAGTTTTCATACCGTTGATTTTAAGTTATGTCTTTGATTTTAAAAAGAAATTTAGATGCTTCAGAGGGAGAAAGTTGCTGTCATGAGTTAAATTTTTTGAAAAGGAAGATTAAAGATTTGTATTGTTACAAAGTGAGCAAGCTAAATTTGGGGTGCTAGGTATTTGGATTAAGAATAAGAATGGAAGAAATGCTCTGTAGGTTTAGACTAGTGATGCATTTAGACCAGTATTATGACAGCACTTGTAGAAGGTACTATGTAGAGTACAAGGGTGATGATTATCTGTCATCCATTCTCTTCCCGTATCCATGATCCTCCACAGAATGTTAGAGTAGATGCATTCCCGTTCTCTTTAGTGTCTGTGGATCTCATGTCCAAAAACTTGTTCAAATCCTTTTTGAACTTGCTGATACCATCTATCTCCCCAGCCTTTCATGGCAGAACATTCCATGAGTTGCCTCCCATGGTGTCTAAGAAACAAAAGTACTTTTGTTTATCTGTTTTAAGCTGATCTCCTCATAGTTTAAATGAATGCCTCCTAGTATCATGGAATATGGTGAATAACTGCTCTGTTCACGTTATCTGCTGGCCTTTGTGGCCTTTATGAAGAATCTGGATCACTCTTACTCCTGAAAATTGAAGAACCCAAGACTTAGGCTCTGCTTATGAGGCAACTGCTCTGTCCCCTTAATCATTTGAGTTGTCGTTCTCTGTACCTTTTTTAATTGCTCTAAGTCCTCCTTACGTTATGGAAGCCAGAAGCTGTAAATAGTCACAATGTTTGTTTAAAAGGGGCTTAATTTTGTACATTTTTGCCACTTTCATCTAGATCAAAATCATTTAATGTTTACAGAATAATTCATAAAGGAAGCAGCTAATAGCAAGCTGGGCTTGCTTGAAATAACACATTTGTCTCTGAAGCTTTAGACATTGTAACTGCAGCTACTTAACTGCTTGTAAGTCATGAAGTACAGACTTCAAGTAAGGATATGGTCAAGGTTCGGTATAATCCAAGGTTTGTGGCAATGATTTTGAAGTTTTCTTAGTTTGGAGGGTTTGACTCTACTTAAAAGATACTCTTCAGATTTCACAGGTTATTCTGCTGTAGTGTTAGGTTGGTAAGTGGCAGTTCAACACCAACATCCATCTCATCAATAAAAGACACTTCAAATCTATTTCCCCCCTCAGCGTTCACTACAGAATCTAAGTTTAAATAATTTAAAATTTCATTTTAAACAGATTCAGAAAACAATAAAAAAGACGGCTCGCAGGGAGCAACTGATGCGAGAAGAAGCTGAGCAGAAGCGTTTAAAGACTGTACTAGAGCTACAGTTTATTTTGGACAAGTTGGGTGACGATGAAGTGCGCAATGACTTGAAACAAGGATCAAATGGAGTGCCAGTACTGACAGAGGAGGAACTGACAATGCTGGATGAGTTTTACAAGCTAGTTTACCCTGAACGGGACATGAACATGAGGTAGGCTTACAGTAAAGTATTTTTCTTTATAGCTGTCAAGTCAGTTAAGGATATATTTGTACTACGATAATTTAAAGACTTGGTAAGAAATTAACTCTTACTAATTAATTTTTTTTAAGGCTGAATGAGCAGTATGAGCAAGCATCTGTTCACCTGTGGGACTTACTGGAAGGGAAGGAAAAACCAGTTTGTGGAACAACCTGTAAGTATGGTTTCTGTATTAAGTGATTGTGCACTTAATTTGTGCTTGGACTAAAATACAGTGTCTGATATAAGAGAACTTTGGCAGTTAATTATCTTTCTGAATTTTTAGAGTAGGTACTTTTTTCAAACTTAGCTGGACTGTAATAGAACAACTTACTGAAGTGTGAGCTTACTGCGTGGTGAAATCTTTTTTTTACTGATGCAGCATTACTCTGTGTTTAAGCTTAGTCTGTTCCTGCTGTTTCAGCAGTATTCTGCTGCTGGTGGTGCTTAGTAGCAATTCTTTGTTTTCTGGAAATGTGTGTGTGTGAACAAGGAGCTTTATCAATAATAAGGCCATGCCAGTTCATCTATTAGGTCATATTTAGTGTGATGTTCTGCTCCCCTTTGTCTCCTGCAAAAAGCATTCTGGTTTTGCCCTGTTTTGATTGATTAACTCTGTAAATCAGGGTGTGATCGTGCAGATGGACCACTTTCTTGCAGAAATGTAAATTTTCACAAGTACGTACCTTCTAACATTAGACCTTAAGAAAATGGCATTGCTACGCAGTTGTCTTTTTGTATCATGGGGAGTTTTTTAAGTTTTTTAATTGGAAATCGATAGGAAAGTTTTAGGGAATAATATCCTTTTTTGTAGGTAAAATGGCTAACAACTTTCCCCTGCTTTAAAAAAATAATTCAGTTATCCTTATTATATTAGAGTACTATTGAGCTGTTGTAAGAGGTTTTTGTCTTCTATTCATGGGAAGTGAAATGATCATATTGTGATTGTTATCTAACTTGCCTTATTGAGGAATGATAGACAGGAGATTGTAAGATACTGTGACCTTAATGGTAAGATTTTCCTTGTTTGTGACAGAATAGGAAACTTCAAATTGTTTATGTTGTTGAAATGAAGTTCTGTGAGGAGGTACCAGGTTGTGTTTTGTTTTTTTTTTTTTAATTAATATTTGTTCTGCAAGAACTTTAGTCTGAAATGGATGTGATGTTAGGTCTTTGAGAGCTGAAAGATATGGGCCACATACTTTGAAGAGGTGGAGGAAGAAGAAGGTATGGGGATAGTTTTCAGGAGAGTGCTGATGTACGCTTGGAGACCTAGTCATTCTCATACTGGATGAAGTTGTGCTGGGTATTGTATCTGGATCTCGCTATAAATACTTAAAGGGAGGGTGCCAGGAGGATGGGACCAGTCTTTTTTCAGTGGTGCCCAGTGATAGGACTAGAGGGAACTGGTACAAAATAGAACATAGGAACTTCCGTCTAAATATGAGGAGGAACTTCTTTACTTTGAGGGTGGCAGAGCATTTGAACAGGCTGCCCAGAGAGGTGGTGGAGTCTTTGACTCTGGAGAAATTCAAAACCTGTCTGGACACCATCCTGTGCAACCTGCTCTGGCAGAGGTGTGATGATCTCCAGAGGAGATGATCTCCAGAGTGGATGATCTCCAGAGGAGAGTGGATCATCTCCAGAGGTCCCTTCCAACCCCTATCATTCTGTGATCTCAGGATGAGCTTTTGGTGATGTTACTGGTGGGCATTGCTGGTTTGCTTTGTCTTATAATAGGGGTGGATGCTAATGTATTTCTGCGCTCTCCTGCGTGTACACAGAATTCATACAGTGATCATCACTTGCCAGAAGTGCGTTGTGAATCTTCCATTTTGAGTCTGTTTTGGTTTTTGTGAGCCTAGACAGCCAGTAATGCTGCCTTGTTTTGTGTTAAGACATCACAGCATTCATCTGAGGCACTGAGTGCAAGCTTGTGCATGTTTTGCTTATGAAGACTGTTCTGAGCCACTTCACCTCAGGGGGAGAACCTTCATGAATTACCTCTGTAGATATGTTTATACTGACAGTTGTTTTGTAAGGGAGTGAGTGACTTACAGTAAGGATTTTTTAATTGGGAAATTACAAATAAATCAGTTATAGTTGATACAAAACTTAAGTGAGTTCCCAAAACTTTTCAAACTGAAAACTAAGCAACCAGATATTTTTGAAATAGCAGGAATAAAAGTGTGGTAATTAAGTTAATAAACGTCACCTCACTTTGAAGTGTTCCACAAATCTTCTGAAGAGTATTACATCCTCTTAAGATTCTTCTTGCCCTTCAGATTTTTCTGAACAGCAGTTGATTATTTATTGATTCATTTAATATGACCTAGTAAGACAGAAGAAATTTTGTAACAGTAGTGTCTGTGAGTTAGCTTGGGCCAGCGACATTTTCCCAGGAAAAGGGTAATAAAATTTATGTGGGATCTTTGGGAAGGAAGGAAAAGATTATTAGGATTGAATTACTGTTAATCTTTAACTTCTTCAATTTTCCTAGATAAAGCGCTAAAGGAGATTGTTGAACGTATTCTTCAAACTAGTTACTTTGATAGCACCCATAACCATCAGAATGGATTATGTGAGGAAGAAGAGGCAGCACCCGCACCTGCAGTAGAAGACACTGTAGCAGAAGCTGGTAAGAATGTGAAGGTCCCCTGTGACTAGCATATTTGTTAGTGTTGTACTGTCTTGTCTCTTTGGATTTGTTAGAATGATTAAATTGCAAATGCAGTTTTAAGTGCTAAAACCACCTGTCTCTGAATTCTTCAGGTGTACTGATGTTTTGAATAGAAATGTCGTTTCTTGATAATTGGGCATACATCTGGCCAGGCAACATCTATAGGGGCGGTAAGCCATTCATTCAGCCCTGCTCTGAGCCATGGGGAAAGAGCAGCAGAGCTGTGTTCCAGAACAGTTCTCTAAGGTTGACTCTTGCCAGCTACTTCTTTGGAGGGACCGTAATCCTTTCTAATGATCACATCGTACATGTCTTCCGTCATCTGCAAGGAAAGGCTTACTGTTCCAACTCTGGAGCATCAGCTGAATGAAGGAACAAAGTCACTTAGTAGTACTTGTTTTGAAGACATCTTTCAGCATTTGTCTGTCCAGTATGTCACTTGCTGAAATAAGAATCCACGCTATCAATTAAAGTATTTAGAAGCAGGTTTATGCAAATGAAAATTATCTTTTTCCTATTTTGTTTTCCTGTAGAACTTCTCATTATGATTTATAAACAAAATCTTGTTTGTCTGTAGTATTAAAATGATAAAAGATTAAAGTTCTGGTTGCCTGAGGCTTTTCCATTTTTCAGTAGTTCCACCAGTTTAATTCTTTGTTATAAGGGAAGAGTTTTTGAAGCAAAGAGTATGCTTGTATACTTTAGAAACTCTAGAATATGGTACCGAACTTGAAGAAAAGATTCATGACCTTTTTTCCCTTTTGAATATGTTGTGGAGAAAATTAAGATTTTGGGTAACTAACCATAACTCTTCATTGCAAGAATTTAATGTGATTTTTTTTAAAAACAGTTTTATTTCAAAACTCTGAAAATCCTTGTTATTGCTTAATTTTCTGCTAATGTCCTGTTATTATTTCATCATTCTGAGACATAAGTTTCTTCTTTATCTACCCTGTGACATTAGATTTGTTTCTGAACCCAGCAGATACTTAACAGTACAAGTCAGCAATATTGAGGCTCTAATTTCAGATCTAATCAAAATCCTCTCCCCTTGAAGATGTCTGACAAGGGGATTCATTCCTTTACATCTAGCAAGCTTCTAATATTAGATGTTAATGTCACTCAGGAGGAAAAGCGCGTCCATTCATTCTAACCTAGCTGTACTTCCTGTGTAGTAGTAGTCTATAACACTTCTTTAAAGTAAATGTCTTTGGTAAATAACAACTGCAAAAATGCATCACACTTCTTCAAAATTCCACTTGGGGGGAGGGGGGAGATTTTTTCACTTTGTATCTTCTAGGTCTGTAACATGGTTTTTGGTTTGGTGGTGTTTTTTTTTCCATGTAAACGGTGTATTTTTCTTACAGAACCTGATCCTGCAGAAGAATTTACTGAACCAACTGAAGTTGAATCAACTGAGGTATTATTCACTGGAAAGATTGTCATTTTATATAGCTTTAATGCCACTTACTTTTACTTTCATACCCTTTCTTATTTTTATTTTAGTATGTAAACAGACAATTCATGGCAGAGACTCAGTTCAGCAGTAGTGAGAAGGAACAGGTAGATGAGTGGACAGTTGAAACGGTTGAGGTAAGATCTTGTGTACTGCAGGTAAAATTGCAATCCCTGTTTCCGCTGACTCACAACTCATAGGTTCTAGTATTGCATCGCTTCTCCCCCAATATATATAAAAATACACACATTTAAATAGGCTTGGACTTACCACTGAGTCTTCAATTACATATTTAGCTCAGGAGTACCTAAAATAAACACTACAGTCTGGCTAAGTTTGATGAGAACTTGCTTTGTTCAATAGTGGCTTGCTTGGAAAAACGGGACTTAAGTCTTGGGCTTAAGGAGACTTAAAAGATTATTTTTTTTTGAAGAGTTTTTTTTTTTGTAAGAGAACTTTGCTGCAAATGTAGAACTTAAGTTTATCTGCACAGCTGCTGACAGCATGGCATAGTTGTGCGTTTCGTTGCGTGCTTCCATGGAGAAGGAGCTGAAAATTAGTATCTCGGCTAATATCTACTCCCTATTGCATATGCATATAATTTGATGTTAAAATATGCCTGCCTGTTCATCTCTGCTTTCCAGAGCTATAATTCTTCAAGTGCTTAACTTGTTACTACTTTGCAGTTGAGTGGTTGTTCACTTGTGATGTTTGTGGTACATTGCTATTGGGATTCATTCCCAATTTAGTAATTCAGACTTGACTACCTGTACAAGTTCGTTTTATTATACTACGATTTGTATTCTGCACATACTGGAAAGGACAAGTCACATGGAGTCATTTAGATGTTTGATATGTTGGGACTTGTGTTGTATTCGGTCTGTTAGGAGCAGGTATGACCAACATCTTTCAGGTGCCGGAGACCTAATTTTTGATTGACTTTAGCCTTCTGTAGCAGCAAATTGCAGATGGTCAATTTTTGGGGCTCTCCTTGGTATCTCCAGGCTCTTTTAAGTGTAGGAGTGGAGTAAATGTTCATCCTGAATTCAAGTGGTGAAAAAGAGAGGAGCCATTTTGATATGATCATCTGATTTGCCCAGTTCTTACATTCAGTCTGACTGAAATTCATATCTTACGGTGTTGAAGACCACTAAGAGATTTAATAATACTTAGGATGGGTGTGAGGCTCTTACAACTAACCATACTTTGCCATTACATGAATGATTTTATTAGTAACTTGTTGCTGTATTCCATTCCCTTGCTTAAAAAAACTTAAAATGTCATTGCTATTAAATGTGATTTAAGAAATCTCTTCAAAAACTTAAGAAACCCTTCAAAAACACACATTAAAGTCATGCTTGATTGGGATATTCTTGCAAGGCACGCTATTTTAAAGTTAATGCTTGATTGGCTTTGATTTATATTGAAATATACCCAAATTAGATGTGTGTTTGTACTAGGAGTCCAGGGCCTAGAGGTTGAGTTCTCTGTAGTAGTTCCTAATAGAGGTAGTATAGATGAAGACATAAGAGTATAGGAGATGTCCTTATGGTTAAAGCATGTGTATTGCACAGATGAAAACTCAGATGCAGAATTCTTCATGGGAGTAATAATAATATGCAGTAACTGTACTAGCGTGGTAAAAGAATTCAGGTTGTAGTTTTTTATTAGACCGATTTCAGAAACTCCTAATTTTCCGCAAGTCTTTACTAGTCAGGTAAATCTGGATTGTATCACCTTTGTTTTCATAGAACAATGCAAATAATACATACTTCAGTTCTCCTTTCTGTCCTGATTTCTTGGACTATGTACAAATAAGCAATTTGAAGACTGCTTCTTCATAATGAAGAACCTTATTTTCTCAGATTTAACGCAAAAAGGGGAAATTGAGAATAACTGTCTTTGAAATGACTCTTGCTGTTCTTGCTGGCACCAAAAGGTGGCCATTTCTCATGGGAATGCAACTGAACTGTCCTTAGGGAAGATGATGATAGACGTTGTATAGAGCCTTTGTGCTTTTCAGCTCAAGGTGGCTGTGGCGTTAGTAGAGTAAGAGCTGTGAATGATAGCTGTTCATTTTGGAAGCTGATAGTATTCTAAAAGACAACATTTGTGCAGAAGATACCCATAATTATTTATGAAGAGGAAGGGTATCACAAACTCGTCTCTTTTTCAGTAACCGTCGAGTAGATGTGATACGTTCAAGATTTCTGTGGTATGGTATCTTAATAGTTTGAGAAGTGACGGTGTCTCACAATGACATTTCTGTATGGGCTTTCCATAAATTACAAACTGGAGAATTTGTTCGTAAATTCTCAAAAACTTATTTGCATTTTGATTATATGATGTTTTAATTTTGGTGAAGATGTCCTTTATTGGTAATAGTGGGGGGGTTGTTGGTGGGGTGTTTTTTTGTGGTTGTTTTGGGGGCTGATTGTTGTTGTTGAGGTTTGTTTGATTTTTATTATTTTTTAACTGCTTCCTTTGTAATAAGTAGCTGAATCTGAATCTGCTTGTATAGAAAGTTCTTTATGTCTTAGATTATGGAACTTTGGATGGATGTGTTTGTACTTTTGTAGAACTGGAAAGTCTGTTCTGTGACTGCCAGAATCCAAGTTCATTCTGGTTGGTTTGTGGTCTCATTAAACTCCTGGGTTTACCTCTCCTCCTTTCCTCCTCCTTTGCCCCCTGGCCTTCTCAACCCTGCTGTTCTCCTCTGATTGTGTCTGGGCAGCTCTGCCTACTGAGAAGGTCGAGGGGCAGGAGGCAGGGTGGCAGAAGGTGAGCATGCAATTTCTGCTATTCTGCAGAAAAAGAAAAGGTTTCACCTTGCTGCTGTGCCCCTGAGATGAATGGAGATGTATGGTCGGGTAATAATTGCTTTTTGAATAATGATCCTTACATTTGAGTAGCCTCTGTACCTTTTTCATGTAGCAGACTGTTAGAAAGCTGTTAACTTTAGAACTACAGCCTGTCCATTGGCAACGTAATATGTAAAACTTGAATTCTTTTTTGTAGTAGTTTCATCCTGCTGTGATTATAATTGGTCAGAGTGCCTGGTAGTGATAATAAGTCTAAAGGAATAGGCCCTAAATAGTTCCTTTTAACACTAAAAAAAAAAAAAGGAGGTTTGAAAAAGACAATGTAAAATGTTAAGCACCATCTGAAGTTACTGTACTATTTGTGAAAAGGAAAACACTTGCTAAAATTTTGTCCCTGTTCTGTGTTCTTAATTGTGCCATCAACTTGTTTGTTCTTGAAGATACTGAATTGTTATGAAAGATAGTACTCAAATAATTGAGAACATTTTTGGTAATAATTGTGGAGGAGATGAGTAGCTGCTGGTTTTACCTCTCAAGATTCATCTAGTCGTCTGGCTTGCTTTTTTCCTTTACTTCTATTTTAAAGCTTTGTAATGTGCGAGAGGTCTATATATGTGCTGTGAATAACACTTTCAAAATGGTATTTTTTCTGCTCACAGGGCTTAATTCTTAATTTGGAAACAGTCCATAATTTGGAGTTTGGGGACTGTGTAATACTGCAGAGCAGTTGTGCTTGTTTCCCAGTGTGGACAGCCTTAGAGTGTACTTCCATGGGAATTGTCACATTGCTTCCCCTTGGATTGCCTATAGTGGAGATTTGGATCTGAAGGGAATTTTGAAGAGGAACGTAGGTTGTGGTTGGATTTTAGTTTTGTTTAGAGAAAACTTTTAAAAATCTTACTTAGTTTTCTACTACAGATGGCTAGGGATTTGGTCAAGGAAAGAGTCATTGGAGTTTGTGAGGCAATTGCATAGGCAAAATGTCATATACAGACATCGTTTGTATATCTGGGCAAGGAGTAGGCATCCCGTGAGACGCTGTAGGTTTCTTTGAGAAGTGTAAAAAAAATTTACAGGCTATGAGGGCAGATACAGGGAGTTGAAGTTTGAAGTTCAGACCTATGATTATAGAACTGGTCTAAAACAGGGCTGTTTTGTCACTTGTCACGACTGCTGTACAAAGATCTGTTCTGTACAAAAGACTTTTCTGCAGTTCTAATAAGAAACCAGACGTTTTACATTATTATTTTGAACTTTCAGGTGTATGTATGCTAATTTATATCCTGTGCAACTGTAAGTTCAGGCTTACCTGTTTATCTGGAAGATTATTAATAGTGAAAAGCCCTATGGGAATAGAGAAGCAATAGACAAGTTACAACTACCTTATTTTTAAAGGACAGTTGTTGACATGAATGCAAATTGAAAATGGCACTTCTGTATTATGGGAGTTGCCTGAAGACCAAAACTAAGTAGGAATGTGAAAAGTGCTACTTTGTGCAGGTCAATTGTCCTCGTAACTATCTGTTTACAAGCTGTTTGGTGATGGTTGTTCCTAGATGCTCATGTTCAGCTTTCCTGGTTGCTCTGCTGTCTTTGATAGGTGGTATTTGAAAGCATGTTGCTGTTTGTTGTACCTTTGTTTATGTGCACCATATTGGAATATGTCTAGTAAATCTGAGCTTTCTTGCCCACTGTAAGTTGTGCTTCTGCTTCTGGTCTTCTGGTGTCCCCCATGGTGCTGTCTTGCAATCTTCCCATCACGCAATGGTGCCTGCTGTTCCCTGAGACCATAAGTCAGCTAGCTAGACTAACACCTGAGAACTCGGGTCTAGATGTGGCTATGAAAATTTAGACTTTTGAAGTCTTAAGAAAGACCAAAAAATTCTGACTCTACTTACATTACCTGAAAGGTATGAGAAAAGAATTGTTCTCCATATGTGCGTATTTCTGAAACTTACTTTTCCCTAACTTTCTTTAAATTTCCAAATATTGATAAATTGCTGTCTCAAATCCTGCTCTAAAAAAATCCCTGTAATACTGAACAAATTTTTTTGTTAGCGCTGTTCTCAATGGGGAATAGAGTAGATGGAAAGCAAATAGAGCACAGTCTTTTAAACTTTCTGATCCTGTGAAGTGCTCAGATCAGTAGCTGGCTGCCAGTATTGGCATGACTAAGAGGATGTAGTATTTTTCGTCAAGAACACTAGTAATTATGACCATAATGAATTGGGCAACAGCCATAATTTTCAAGAACTACTGAGTCACTTCTGTGCAGTGTTATCTTAAGCTGAAATTTCAGTTGGTTGCTTGTTTCTTGTTAGGTTGTTAACTCGCTGCAGCAACAGACACAAGCTACATCTCCTCCAGTTCCTGAACCTCACACGCTCACTCCTGTGGCTCAAGCAGACCCTCTTGTTAGAAGACAGCGAGTACAGGACCTTATGGCGCAGATGCAGGGCCCGTATAACTTCATGCAGGTATGATGAACCCACCATGGTACTGTGAAGCTAGAACCAAAGAAACACAGAATAGCACTTTTTGGCTTTTAGTCATGATTTAAAGAGTCTGCTGTAGCTTATTTGGAAAATGCAATGGTCTTGCAAACAGTATAGTACTATATGGCAAGATCTCATCCAAAGCCCGCAAACCTGTATTGCTGTCCAAGTACAATGAGAGTGTTATTTAGCTTCTCAATTCTTATTTGTACTAAATCCCCAGAGAAGGCAGAAAGTTGGACATCACTGGGTGCTGTAGTGTGTATTCTGCTTAAGTGAGACCAGCTGTAAAATATCCCTTCTAGAAGCTAGTTCTAAATTTTGCGTTACAAAAAACTTCTACAACATCTGAAGAGAATACTTCTTGGGTTGCTTCTTGAAGGCTCTCTTGTAACTTCCAAAGTTAGAACAACTAAAAATGCATTGGGAGATAATGGAATACATCAGAGAAAGCCTCTCTTCCTCCACACAGAAAGAGTGGACACCTTGGTAAATGAGGCACACGCTTCTTACTTAGGTTCCTTTTTTTTGTTTCTTCCTACAAACTGCTAGTTAAGGATGAAGAATAATGAACTGCCACCTATTCTATCTGGCTATTAAAATCTCCCTCCAGTTATCTTTTTGTCAGATAAGCTGTAATTTGTATACATGGACTGAATTTTTATTGTGATAAATACCATTTGGAATTTTTAGTATCGTCATTGATTTTAAAATGTATGGTAAAACCAGCAATTGTTTAACTGTGGACCGAGGTTCCTTTAGTGTAACCTGGTCATTTCTGTACTCTGAATGTTAATATTTTTAAAATGCAGTAATTGGATTTGATTTTTATTATTTTAATTTTTTCCCCAGGACTCAATGCTGGAGTTTGAGAACCAAACGCTTGATCCTGCCATTGTATCTGCTCAGCCCATGAATCCAGCGCAGAACTTGGACATGCCACAAATGGTTTGCCCTCCAGGTTTGTAATGGTAAATCCTAAACATAAATATTGGGGAGGTCTGCAAGTCATCTATTAGAAATGCTTCAGTTACTGCTACATAGTAAAGGAGTCATCACAAGCAATAATACTGTACTGTAAAGTGTGTTTTTATCAGAAATGTGATTGTACTTTTGAAGCATGCTATTTGTAGACTTCAGATTCTCACTTGCTTCTAGATTTTGCTGGAAAGTGTGGAACATTTTAAACTTTTTTTAAATGGAGAAAATATAGTTTTCCTTAGCCTTTTGGAAATTGCTGGATTATTTTGGACAGCTGGAGAAAATGTACTTTGGTGGAAACGGTGATTGGTATTTTGAGTATAGCTTTGCCATGCCATCATCTTTACGATGATGAGCTCTCAAATAACTGAACTGGCTAAGTTGTTAATGCTATTCTGTAAACGGTTTGATTGTACTATGTAATAAGTGACATTATTTTACTTTAGTTCATGCTGAGTCAAGACTTGCCCAGCCTAATCAAGTTCCTGTGCAACCAGAAGCTACACAGGTACATTTTTAGTAAACTGTATTTTGGATTGATTGATGTTATAATAGGACTTTATTCCTAACTATATGAAAAACTTGAAGAAAAAGCTGAAGCTCTGATTTGGGGAAATCTGTTATCTCCATTATCTATTCAGTGTTGTCACTTGTATGATTATACACAGTTTTTATGCTATGCAGACATTGCAGATTTTCTGTAATGGAGTCTTATTGGGCATTACCCTGTTGGGTTCAAGGTTGAACTACGAGTTTATTGAGGAAACTGCATTTCTAATTAGAGGCCTCTTAAGGGAAGGGCACAAGCCTGGAAGCAGATGCAGTTTGCACTCCTCACTCTAATGGCCCAGTGTGGACTTCTCTGTAGTTACCAGTTGTTTCAATCTGTGGAGCTCGCACCAGTCTTCAAATTTGGGGTGTGGATGTGATTTTAATTTCATAAATTGAGTTCCACATGCCTGTGTGTTAGACTGCCATTACTTCAAATCTGTATCATGTGTGACAGTGGTGAATTTCAAGGTTTTTTTCACGATTCAGAGGAAGGACTTTGTTTGGAGTGCTGCTCTGTTGTCATGCAGCAGTTTAACTTGAGGTTTCTCTGTCCATTCTGTCCAAGATGGACTAATACCTTGACGTGTCAGGGAATCACAGAATGGTTTGGGTTGGAAGGGTCCTTTAAGATCATCTAGTTCCAACCCCGCTGCCCTGGGTGGGGGAGGACACCTTCCACTAAATGTCACTCTTTGCCTAGTACTGATCTCTTTCATGTTAAGCCGTATGTAGTAATATTTTTAATGTAGATAGAAGCAAGTTGTCCTTTATTTGCCACAGAAATGCCAAAACCAAAATAACTTGGTTATTAACCAAGGGTGGTCTGTATCTGTTCAAGTGGGCATCAGACCACAAATAGATTTAATGGGTTAACTCTGTGGTGGTGGTGTTTTTGACTTGTTCTGTTAAGGATGAGTCCCAGTTGCTTACTTGGATAATATTTTCATACTGGAGTTTTAGAGCAGTCAGGGTGAGTTTGAATGTGGTTTTCAGTTGAGCTTTCCTGAAATGCCTGTTTAAGTAGGATCTCTTAAATGTGCTTCTGCAATGTATAAATGATGTATTCACCTTTTCGTTAAGAAGTGCCAGTTTCTTACTGAATTGTCTAGTGATTAAAGAATTTCCTGATTTTTTTTATTAAGCATGTGTGGCATCTCTGAAGGACTGTGCTGGTGTCAAGTAACAAATGTGATCCCTGTAGGTGTTTGAAAACCAAAAGAAAAGCCTGGGTAGATTGTGTATCTCAGTGCTGGGAGTATAAACTGCTTGTTTTATCTTGTCCAGGTTAGATCTGCACCTTTTAAGTCACTCATTTGTATATAACAGGAATGTGGGTTTTTTCTTGAGTTTCCCCTCTATGTAGCTGCTGAAGTGCTAGTACTTTCAGCAGTTTTGTTGTGTTTTTTTTTTCTTGTCAGAGAGTTATCTCCACACTAGTTTTTATTTTACTGTTAAATGATGTCTGTGACTTTCTCCAATGGATTTTTTTCTTATTTTCCTTACTTCAGCCAGTGCTGCCAGTGATTCCCTTTGGGATCTGTTAAACTTACCTCTTTCCTTTTGAATGTTCAAAGATGTGATGTTAACACAGCCATCAGTTGTTATCGTTTACCTCTTAAAGTCCCTGAGAGCCTTAAATGCAAAGTCCTCTGCTTTGTTGGCCAGAGTTTTCACTGGACTCTGTGTAGGGGAGCAGAGGCTGTAAAATGAGCAAATTCGGTCCACTGGAAACCACTACTTCTCTATTTCTGTATGAGCTTGGAGTTCTCTCATTCAAACTTCTGTATATTTCTCTCTCTCTGTCTTCCCACAGTTTTATTGTAATGGTAGTTGGTTGCAGAAGGAGGAGGATGTTCTTCAGTAAAAGCAAATACACGTCCAGCTGATTCAGAATATCCACAGAATACAATCTGGCAGGGGCTGGGTGTTAAAAAGTACTTAATTTTTAAGGCTTGTAAAGATTTGCTGGAGTACCTACTTTTACTAGAGAGTACCATTCATTACAGAGTTCTGTGATACTTTGTATAAAACTGTGTGTGAGCCTCAGCTGACTTTTGGGGGCTTTGGGGTTTATCTTGTCAGGTTCCCTTGGTTTCTTCTACAAGTGAGGGATATACAGCCTCCCAACCCATGTATCAGCCTTCTCACACAACAGAGCAACGGCCACAGAAAGAATCAATTGACCAGATTCAGGCAAGTCAGATTTCACAGGGGAGGGAAGGACTCTGCTTGCAGGTGTGATCAAATATTAGTCTATGTTTCTTTGTAAATAAAGTTTCTTCATTTTAGTTACATATGGATAGGGCTGCTTCAGTTCTGTTTAATTTCAAAACTTTGAGCCTGTCTGCTACCAGTAAGACCTTCATAGTAAGACTTTTAACTTAATAGATTGTCTATGTAGTTAGAAGTAACATGCCAACATCAGCGTACGAGCGTCAGAGTTGTTGCCTTAGGAAATGTGATTTATTTTTTTATGTTGGCTAGCAGTTAGCCCAGAAACTTGTTCATTTCCCCTTGTAGTTTTTTCTAGTTGTGTTTCAAGTTAATGAGGGAGAAGACTGCTAGGTTTTCCGTCGCCCATTGTGCCATTGTAAATGAGGCTGTACAGCTGAAGTAGAAAATACTCATTTGTTCAAGGTGAACCTGAGGCATTGTCACTTTTTTTTTAAAGTGCAGTTTTTAAGTTAAATTTTTGGTATTATTCAGAAGCTGCTAAAATGTTGTTGTTTTCATTATTAGGCTTCAATGTCACTGAATGCAGACCAGACCCCATCATCATCATCGCTTCCCACTGCATCTCAGCCGCAGGTGTTCCAGGCTGGATCTAGCAAACCTTTGCATAGCAGCGGAATCAATGTTAATGCAGCTCCATTCCAATCCATGCAAACAGTAAGTAGTAAATTAATATTGAATCCCTGTATTTTGGTAGTCATTCCTTGTGTTGTTACACAAACACTGGAATCAGTCATGTGATTATATAAAATAATCTTTGGTTATTCACATTTCTCAGACTTGCATACTTCTTCACACGATGCAATGAGGAATTGTAAAAAATCAATTGGACCAGAGAGCTATTTTTCTAACATTATAGGTATTCAACATGAATGCACCTGTTCCTCCTGTTAATGAGCCAGAAACCCTTAAGCAGCAAAATCAGTACCAGGCCAGTTACAACCAGAGTTTCTCCAATCAGCCTCACCAAGTAGAACAATCAGATCTTCAGCAAGAACAACTCCAGACAGGTAAACTTAATTTAGCAAAAACTGAAATGGTAATAGCTTGAGTAGACCAGATGATCAGGCTGT
This sequence comes from Ibidorhyncha struthersii, assembly GCA_013398815.1. Lineage (NCBI taxonomy): Eukaryota > Metazoa > Chordata > Aves > Charadriiformes > Charadriidae > Ibidorhyncha > Ibidorhyncha struthersii. The sequence goes on from VZSZ01005783.1 coordinate 26,299, forward strand.
GAAGGCCTAGGTGATGTAGCAAACCGTGTCACACATTCTCAAATGTTCCTAGTCTTGAGAAGCTTTCCCCTGAACAGTACCTGGTTTTTGTTATTCTGTCTTGGTTTGAGTATCCAGCAGGGGGTGAAATTCAGTATACGTATCTCCAACTGTTAAAAGAATTTTGCAACTTGATTCAGTTTTATATAGGTGTGGTAGGTTGACCCTGGCTGGATGCTAGATGTCCACCAAAGCCCCTCTATTACTCCCCTCCTCAGCTGGACAGGGAAGAAAAAATACAGTGAAAGGCTCGTGGGTCAAGATAAGGACAGTGATCACTTACCAATTACCATCACGGGCAAAACAGACTTGTCTTGGGGAAATTAGTTTAACTTATTACCAATCAAATCAGAGTAGGATAATGAGAAATAAAACCAAATCTTTAAAACACCTTCCCCCCCACTCCCAGTCCAACCCTTCTTCCTGGGCTTTATTTTGCTCCTGATTTTCTCTACTTCCTCCCCTTCAGGGGGACAGAGAATGGGGGTTGTGGTCAGTTTATTACATGTTGTTTCTGCCACTCCTTCCTTCTCACACTCACCCCCTGCTCCAGCATGGGAGACAGTCTTCCACGAACTTCTCCAATGTAAGTCCTTCCACAAGCTGCAGCTCTTTGTGAACTGCTCCAGCATGGGTCCCCCATGGGGTCACAACTCCTGCCAGCAAACCTGCTCCAGTGTGGGCTCCTCTCTCCACGGGGCCATGGGTTCTGCCAGGAGCCTGCTCTAGTGTGGGGTTCTCCAGGGGCTGCAGGTAGATTATCTGCTCCACTGTTAACCTCCGTGGGCTGCAGGGGGACGGCCTGCCTCACCATGGTCTTCACCACGGGCTGCAGGGGAATCTGTGCTCCGGCACCCGGAGCACCTCCTCCCCCTCTTTCTTCACTGACCGTGGCGTCTGCAGAGTTGTTTCTCTTACATATTCTCACTACCCTCTTCGGCTGCAGTTGTGCAGGATTTTTTCCCCCTTTCTTAGATACGTTATCATGGAGGCACTACCACCATCGCTGCCAGGCTCAGCCTTGGTCAGCAGTGGGTCGGTCTGTCTTGGAGCTAGCTGACATGGGTTCTATCAGATATAGGGGAAGCTTCTAGCAGCTCCTCACAGAAGCCACCCCTGTAGCTCCCCTACTCCCTGCTACCAAAACCTTACCACAAACCCAATAAAGGTTTAACAGGATTAAGGATTATTCTAAAGATGAAAGCAGTATAGTGGAGTACTTGCTCTGCTGATGTTAAGGTTGGATGATGCTTAAATTTGCTTTAAAAAAAGAGAAGTTGTACTATTTGAGATGACATTTTAAAAAGGAAATAGTAAGCTAGAATTGAGAGCAAATATGGACTGCTTCTCACACATGATGTAAGGTTCATAAAGATCTAGAACCTTTTGCTAAAATCAGTTAGACAGGGTTTGAATACAGCAAGCAAAATGCTTTCCAAGTTAGCAACTTAAAAAGAAAAAAAGATAAAGTCTTACGTACAAAGCTGCTGTTCTCCCTGCATTCTCCTCACTTTCCACTGAGATAAAATTTGCAGATGGAGAGAGGGATTTTTAAGTGAAGGACAGAGCACTCTTCACCCTTGTCATCTCTGTCCTAACAACTACTGGAAGTGGAGTAAGGAAAAAGAGTCTGATCCTTCATCTCTATAACTGATCATGAGTTTGAATTTTGCCACCTTTGCAAGCGGGAGATACTGGGGTGTGTGCATGGAAAGAAGGAGAACCAAGTTTTCATTGTCTATCTATATGTTTTCTGAGCCATATACAGCACACGGCAGAAAGACAGTCTGGGGAGTGCTGGTGTTGAAGGTGGACCATGCAATATGAAACGCTTAATTTTATATAACAGCTGAGTAAATGTAGCTGTTGATACACAGAAAATGCAGTAGCTTTAGAACAAAACCTGCACGCTAAACAATCAAAAGGATGACCACTTCATGCATTTCACAAGAATTGATGAGAAGTTGAGGAGAAGGGAGGATCCCTGCAGAAGTTCCATAGTGCTCTGTGGCTGAGTGAAGTAGATGTAAAGTTGTGCTCCCTGATGGGTGATGAGGAAATCTTCCTTCCCTGCATACAAGAGGGGCTTTATCACTTCCAAATTTTCTTTGAGATCTTGCTTCAGCATTTGTTATCAGGCTAAATTCTGAAGCTGTTTTTCTCTTGCACACAGAATCCCTCCCATCTTTTGTTACTCTTATTGAGCCTATGGCCCTCAGTTTACTTTTGTGGTCCCCTTCATTCCTGATGATTCCTGTGAAGTGAAGATGATGTGGCGTAACTTACTTCAAAGATGCAGTTAGTCTCAGGCTATCCGGTCTGCTCTTGCCTTTTGATTTACATGCCCTATATAAAGAAAGGATCCCTCAGCTTGTAGAGTGAAAACAGCAGCTGTGGTAAATTGTTCCCACCAATCCCACCTTAGTCAGCACAGCAACACCTAACAGAATTCAGTTAGTGAAAGCAAAGATTTCTTAGCGGCGCTCTGCCAGTTCAGAGGGAAGGTAGTTAGAGAAGTGGGTTAGCTAACTCATACTGTTTTTTCCAGAATGTGTGTTGCTGATTTTTAAAGGATTTGAAGTAGCGCAGAAAAATTGTACCTGCCTTAAGGAATACTTGTTGCTGAGCTCACACTAGAGACTTCTTGATACTGACTTAAATAAACTTTCTACCATTTCTGGGTTGTTCTAATATTGTGGGATACCTGACTAGTAAACTTACTACTTAATTTTGCATATTATTTTTCTTTGAATGGGTGAGCATTTATTGATACGTTCAACAGTATTTCAAAGCTTTGAATGTTGAGTTTTAAGAGAGTTTATATGGGAACATAAATAAAGAAACACAGGCTTTTATACTCCATTTTTTCTCCCCGTTACCAATATAGTGGTTGGTACTTATCATGGTTCCCCGGACCAGACCCATCAAGTGGCGGGTAACCACCAGCAACCTCCCCAGCAGAATACTGGATTTCCACGTAACAGTCAGCCTTATTATAACAGTCGAGGAGTGTCTCGTGGTGGATCACGTGGGGCTCGTGGCTTAATGAACGGTTACAGGGGACCGGCAAATGGATTTAGAGGTAAACAGCTTTATTAAACACTCTCATTTGACTTTTACTTCTTTCTGGAAACAATCTCAAGATACCACGTGTTAAACTGACCAACTGTTGGTTTTATACTGTGGTAGTATCTCTGTAATATATTTAAACTTGTAGTAAAATTCCATTTGCTTTAGCTAACTTAAGCAACTTACATTTTAGGTGTTTGGTTAGGCTTCCTACGAGGATGTAAACAAAGAAATGTTTTTTTCTGTTCTGTGCTGAAGGCTTAGTGTTAGTTTGATTAGGCATCTACTGGAAGCGTAAGCAAACACAGAAATACCCCAACAATTTCACAACCATCCAGTGAGGGATTCAGATGCCAATTGGTATTTCAAAAATGTATTTTATTTCCAGTTATGGCAGAAGCAGTGTATTTTAAAGAGCTCCATGTTTCATCATATTGAGGATAGGCTGGATAATGTAGAAATAAAAGAACAAAAAAGTCCAAAAGTCATTACTCTGCAGGAATTAACAGGAGCGGAGGAGTGATACTCTAGTTCTAGATAAATAAGAGAACCTTCATGATTCCTGGAGATTATTACATATGGCTGTCAATGTTATGAAGAAGTGTATGTTAGAACGGGAGATAGAGACCTTTTCCTTGACAGGTGTTCTGAGATTAGATTAACGAATACAGTACTCTGCTTGTGCCATGATCTCTTCGTCTGGTGTGGTTAGAGAGTAGAGGAGAAACCTCTATAACAAAGATACAACTGATTGTAGTAGGGAATGCAGTGGTCACTACTTGTCTCCTTAGAATTGATCTGGATTCCACGTGTTAGACCCTTGGGACTGGAGTCATCTTTGGACATGATTCCCAGCACTCCGGAGAATTTTGGCTCAGGAGCAGCTTCTTGCTTGAGTTGGCTGTTGTGGCCTTGCAGGTCACAGCTGTTATATTTAGATCCTAGTATTACCTTTAGCTCTGGGTTGAATTATATGTAAATCAAACTTTAAATTACTAGAGCAATGCATTGAATTGCTATCTCCTCTCAGTTCTTATTAGGTCCTCATTCTTGTTTCTTACAGTAGTGTTAGCACTGATGTTGCACGCATTCACTTGACTTGCAGGTAAACAGAACTTACTAAAGGGTTTTTTTCCCTCAGGTTTAGGTAAAATGCTGTTACTGCTTTTCTTTATATAGTAGCATAAATTAATAGGCTATCATTTCCAAGTGAAAGACTGTTACCCTGTTCCCTAGGAGGATATGATGGTTACCGTCCTTCCTTTTCCAACACTCCAAACAGTGGTTACACGCAGCCTCAATTTAATGCTCCTCGGGATTATTCAAACTACCAGCGGGTAAGCTGCCATTCTGTTGTGACAGTCTAGAAGCAGAATTAAAAAGTACCTGTCAATGAAAGCACTCAAACAAATCTATTAGTGAAAACTTTTCCAAGGACTTTGTTTGTTGCTAGTGAAGGCAAAAGTTTCAGGTACTAAACAGATACTTAGAAATAGCAGAAAATCGCCAGTTATAATGGGGAAACATGTTCTGTTTGCCTGATTGATCTCTAAATGAATTAGTCTAGTAATTGGTGCAAGGTTGAGTGAATTATAAAGAACTCTTCCTTAAACATAATTATCTTCACAGCTTTGTGAGAAAGAAACTTAAAGAAGAACGTAAATCCATTGAAATTAACTTTTCAAACTTGTTTGGGATTGCCTGTCTTCTACAATGCTGATACGTTACAATGAAATTTGTGCAGAATTTTGCTGTTCTGAAGGAAGTATGCTCAGTTTGCTCAAAGCTTAGACTGACTGGAAAATGTCATAACTCTGTATATCCCTAAACAACTATTTATAAGCAAATGAGATGACAGATTTTGATTTTGATCCTGCCGTTAGAATGTCTCTTCATTTATTGACTGGTCCTTCAGCAAATTAATCTGTTTGACCTCTGTGTAGTTTGAAAAATTTGAACACTAAATACATCTATTTACACTTCTTATTTATATTCAACAACATATCCTGTAACTGGAGAGAGAATTTGATGTTGTATGTTTTATTATACCTGCTGGGTACTAGTAGGAGTAAGAATTTATTTTTCTAAGATTAATTTAAACTAATAAAATGCTGTATGTTGAAGTCAGAAGTGTTTTGTCAGTGCACATTGTTTTAAAAGCTAATTATTTTATTAGCATTTAGTAGCCCCCTGAAACATAACGAAATGCCCAGGTTTTATGTCTAACTCTTTTTCATTTCTTTGCTTCAGGATGGATATCAACAGAATTTCAAACGTGGCTCTGGACAAAGTGGACCTCGGGGAGCTCCTAGAGGTAATTCCTGAGTAGTGAATAATTGATTTGGGCTGAATGGAAATTTTTTTGATCCAGCTTCTAGACTTTTGCATTTAAAAAGCAACCTCACTCCTTACTCAGCAGGTCACAACTGAAAAGTAAGCTTACTTTCCTCTGACCTCATATTTGATCCTGCTTTTGAACAGAGGTTGGACTTGGAGGACCCCTTGAGGTCCCTGCTGACTTGAATTATACTGTGATCCTTTGAACTTGGGGTGGAAGTTTAGCGGGCTGTTGAATGAGGAATTCTTGAAAAGAAGTTAAAACAACAATTGCTTTTGACACTATAAATGTAACAACTATTTAGTTCCCTTTTATTAATGAAAGCCTTAGGAAAGGGCTTTAGTATTTTTTTTTGGTGAGGTTTGTCATGACTTAAGATCTGCTTATTAGGTGCATTAGTAGTTTGGAGGTAAGACTTGTTGATAAAGCGGACCTTGGGCTTGAGCTGGGTGCGTCAGCCTTAAAAATCATATGTTACACTGTTGCACTAGAAGAGATCCTGCTACATCTGTTATGGAGGTCTCTGTTGATCTAAGGATACAAAACTTCCTCCATTCTCATCTGTTCCTTGGTCCTATAGAATTGTTGCTTTTAGCTTATGGGGGTGTGTTGTCCTGTAGCTTCATGAGAGTGTTTCCCGTGTGTTCATCTGAGAAAACAAACAGAAAACTCCACATATGCAATGAGGGTGTAGCTGGACTTATAAATTTTATTTTCAATGCTATTTCCACAGTTTGCTGTTTTTTTTTAGTAGATTTTTGCTGATGATACCCTTCTGTCTCAATAGAGACATTTCCATGAGAATCTTGAGTTATCACCTAAGCGCCTTGTCAGTGAGGACAGCTCGAGGCTGTGTTTCACTGTCTGTGAAATCACAGTTCCGTGTGGTAGTTTGGTTTTGAAGAGTTCTGTTCTTGGCTGTCTTGATACTGAAGCCCTGTAGTGTGGAACTGTGGCCTGAAGTTCATAGTATTAGGCTGTGGTGAAACTGGGAGCATATTTTAGGAGTCACAACAGTAATGAAGAAGAGTCTTGAGAGTCTTGAGGTTCATTGTGAGGGATATGTGGGCAAACATGAGAGGGATTGCTCAAGTGACCTGCGATTCTCATATACTGAGGGTGTGAGCTATGGGCAGCCTCTTAATAAAGGAATAAAAGGATGGAAGTTAAAACATGATTAGTTAGCTCACAGTACTTATATTTAAAATACAGTAAACTGATTATTCCTTACATTACTGCAAAACTTTTAATTTTAGTCTGATGTTCATATCTTCATGACTTGATTATTTTTTTTTCTTCATTTTTACTTGAAGTGATTACAACTTCATAGTTCTGGGAAAAAGACGTATTGGGATAGAGTTGAAAACTGTAAAGGCAGGTTACATGCTGTTGAGGTTTGATCTGAAGGAGTTTTTAGAATCATATATAGTCCAGATACAAACCTAGATACAATACCCAGTTTAGATCAGCACTTTTCGGGATTTTTTTTAAACAGCCTGACTTCATGCATAATTCAAGTGCCTTTTTATATGTTTTCTAGGTCGTGGAGGGCCCCCGAGACCAAACAGAGGGATGCCTCAAATGAATGCTCAACAAGTGAATTAAAGAAATTCACAGGATTACATTAAACGCCAAAAACACACTGGCCAGTGTACTATACATGTTACCAGAAGAGTTATTATCTATTTGTTCTCCCTTACAGGAAGTTTGTTGTAAAGGGACTATTTTCATTACCCATAATGACAGGACTACAGTTGCCAGCTTTATATTACCTGGATATGGAAAGGAACGAAACAACGTTTACTCTGCATGTTCTGTCCTAAGCATCATCTTGAGCCTTGCACATGAGATTCAGATTCCTCACCCTTGCTAAGAGTAAAGCAAAAAAGGCAATTTTCAGGGTGATCCAATATCCATGGTTAACTGAAGTGGCAGGAAAAAGCAAAGACTCACTTCTGACATTTAAAAGTGATGTAACAAATTTGGATAAAATCTGCAAATTCGTAAAGATTTATTGGGGTGGCAGTTGACAAAACTTAATGTTCCCATGAAAGGATGGAAAAGGTGAAGTGTGGCTTGGTAGAGCAACTGCATTTCAGCTTTTTCTTATTAAATTGAAGCACTGAACAGTTAAAGATGCGTAGCGATGCATATTTCCCTACATAGACAAATAGGCTTATAGCCGTTTTTTGACGAAGAAGCACCCTTAGCTACAGCACTCCTCATCACCAGGGCCCTGTTTACTGTGGCTAAGGATTTAAGATCGCTTGCATAACTGCTAATGTAATTGTGTAATTTTTTTTAAAAAAAAAAAAAAAGAAGAAAGGAAAAAAAGCTTTGATTTGGCACTTCAACAAAATTTTGCAACAAATGTGAGATGTTATCTGGATAGCCACTGTATATTTGATGTGAAGTATTTAGATATCTCTTTGAAACACTTTTAAGTTTCTTTGATAGCAATGACTTTTGTAAGGATTGGTATTCTCTATCATTCCTTATGACTTGCACATTGTCTGTCACTAATACTTGACCTTGCTGTATTATCACCTAAATAACTGATGCCGGTACTGATGGAAACCTCTAATGGATAATCATAACACTTTTGGTCACATGTCCTTTTGTCTTTCCTGCAGCCTTGAAGGTTTTAAGAAATCTCAAATGCCTGCTGCTGCTGCCCTTTTAATTGCTATCTTTTGAAAAGCACCAGTATGTGTTTGAATTGATTTCCCCTTTTAAGGGAAATGACAGCCAGCAGTTACAGTTCTAATGGTATAAGCAAGACAAATAAAACATGTTTATAAAAATTGTATCCTGGAACACTGGTTTTCAACGACTGAAACAAATTTAATGTAATGGGGTGACATTTCATAAGGTTGGTTTTTGTTTTGTTGGGTGTTTTCCCCCAATAGATTCTCTTTTTCCCGAATAGATGTAAACCCTCCTCCTGTTTTTCCGATTTTATTCTAATAGCTGTGACTTCTTCTGGGAAACTTTTCTTTTTATGGACTTTACTTTTCATCAAGGCAGCAATGTATAAAAGAAATGGCATAAGACTAGGAGCTGGAAAATACCAAGTCTTATTCAAGTTTTACTGCATACTTGTGGTATAATCTTTGGAAAATCACTTGTGCCTACCTTTTGCGCACATGCACTCTCTCTGCAGTGGGGAGAATATATTGATAGCTGCCTCCATAGAGGTGTTGGTAGTTCTGTTGCATTTTATAGCACCTGCAAGAAGAAAAGTGCTATATATGTTAAGTATTGCTCATCAAATAATTCCTACCTGTGGAAGGGTGAAATTAAGGAACAGCTACATGTTATTGAACCTGCTATATACAAAACTGAAGGTTGTTTTCATCCAGAGGGTCGTTTCTACTTTGTATCAGAACCGAACTTTCAGAACTTGTAGTCGGATATTTTGACTCCATACAAATAGGTGGTAATATCACTTTTCCATGTTCTGTGTGAAGAGCACAAATGAGAAATGTTTTTACTGAGAGTAGTGATAAGCTTGTGAAGAAGATACTACACACCAGACATCTTGAAATGATGCTGAAGGCTAGGAGCAGCAGTTTTAGTCAAGGCCTAGAAACATTCCATACCAGTATAACAATATAAACTGCAGTCTGGTGAGAAGTTGCTGTTCTGTGTCTTTTTTTAGGAAGCTATTACCAAGATAATAGTCCCAACTGTTTTTTTTTAACTGGAAAAAATAAAAAGACAAACCTTTTAATGTTGAACCGATGTAGGAAAACAGTGATTTCTTTTGTTTTGTTTTGTTTTGTTTATTTTTGTGTGCATCAGCTTACTTTTTAAATGGTTGGTAGAACACAAGCTATTCAGCTTTTCCATTGCACACCAGATGCTTCTTTAAGAGCTAATTGTAGTTTGACAGTAAACTTGCAGCATACTGAATTAAAGACCGCTGAATGGATCAGAACATTCCACTTAAGGTTTTGGGGTCTTTTTTAAAAAAAAAAAAACACTTAAATTTATTAATAAAACATTGGGTAGTTGAGAGGCTTCTTAATTGAGATACAACTTTGTAAGCCTTTTCATGTATGAAAATGGTCTTAAGAGTAGCTGCTCTGCTGTATGCTGGTAGAGGCAGATGTGTTATAATAACAACCATAAAACAAGTACTTGATGTGTTTAATTTGGGAATCTGCACTGACTCCTTTAATTTCAATACGTGCGTCTAATAAACAGTGTACTGAAAAATTGGCTTGAGTCACAGTATGGCACATAGATCCACTAACTGATTTTCTGGCCTGTTCAGGGGAGCTTTTAAGTATCTTCACTCCATAACTTAGCTCTAGCTCTTGAGTTACATCCAGATCACAAGCACTCCTAGATACATTTCTTTTGAAAAAGGTCATCTTTTGAACAAAGGCTGTTGTAAGAAGTGATCATACTGAGGCCAAATGGTGAGAGTTCTGGGCTGGTTCTGTTGCAGAGCCCTTCCTGGATGCCAGGGAGTGAGCTGCGTTTATTCTAGTTAGGTGCTGCAGTAGAGTATTTCAGGCCCGATGCCTGTGGCTGGAAAGTGTGAGCGAGCGTAACAAAGTGCTACTTCTGAGCCTGTATGTGGACACATCAGTTGCACTCTTTGGTGGTTTTACTTGATTCTTCTGTGAATTGGTCTTCTGGGAGCATAACAGACTGGCAATGACTGCCTTGCATATACAGCTACTATGAGGAGACACAGATTTTTATTGGCAGGGGCTTCATTATCTAATATTGCTGGGCTGTGATAATGTACAGTGGTATGTGTTTGAGAGGAAACTTCTAGCTTCAGTGTCTGTCTTCCTCTTGGCTGTAATACGAGGATTCTTGAGTAAATAAGTCACTCGAGTTTCCAGATATTTCTGTCTAATGTTACTGTGTCTGGGAAACTTGGATTGTTCCTAGAAGTCCTACAACTTAAAATACTTAACTTGGAAATCAAGAGCTATTGTCTTATTCCTAAGGTCAGTTTTGTCCTACGTTTTACTTCTCTTTTTCCTGTATGCGGGCTGTCTTTTTAAGAACAGGTCACTAATACGGTTTTCGGGTTTTGCTGTGGAAGGAGTTCTAGACTTCACTTAACCCCTGTTTTATTTCCAAGATGCTGTCTTTTTTGTGTAGCAATCTCTAAAGCATAAGGTCATCCAGAGTAACTGGAAGAGTAATGTTGACTTCTTGTTAATAGCCAGTTAATGTATTCTGCTGGGGCGTTTTAACTTTCAGAGAACTTAGTGACCTTAAAAATGTGTCTTCTCAAAATATCTTGCCAACCTTATTTATTACAGGCAGATTCTTTGATGGGGTTAGAGGCTACCTTTGTATGTGTCTTTGGAGATTGGATCAAGCTTCCTTCTTTTCTCTCAAATGCCATTTGAGAGAAAAGTTATTGAAAGGGCTTTAACTCTAGACAAACATTGAAAAGATGATAAATGATATTGAAAAAGTGGATAAACTTCATGTGATTAAAAGCAAATAGGGCAAAACCTTTGTAGTCCAGCAGAATAAGGTACAAAACCAATTGGTCAGAAAAATCTTGATCTTCCTATTCTTTTTTTTGAAGTTCTGGTGTTGCCTAAGCTGAGTAGTTGACTTTTCTTACTACTTCTTTGCAAGAACAGTTCATTACAAATGCACATCTGAGAATACAAGTGTTTGGGTTCAGTGGAGGAAAATTGTGCTACATTCTTCAATTTCCTCCCATCCCAAGTTTCCTGTGGATACAAAGGGACATGACAACACTGCTCATTAACCAGCCCCATTAATGAGGCTGCTAGTCACATCTTGAAAAGTAAAGATTGTCGCTCTTGCTCATGTGAAACTGTTCTTGAATAAAGTGTATGCAAAGTATTGAAACAGGTAGTTGAAGATACAAATTTATAGCTGGAGTTGAGGTTTGTGACTATGAAGTAGACTGCGTATTTTAGCCTTTCGAGTCTCTGCACCCATTTTTACGGTGTCCCAGCTGAATATGGATGGGACTAGGAAGGTTTTTAATCGCTTGAGCTGGCACCAACAAAGTTCCACAGATGGGGTGGGTTCTTCACCAGCGATTCACCTAAAAATCGGTGCCTCGTGTGAAGAGCAAGCAGGAAACGGTCCTGAATAATAAAACTTTCCTTTTGAACTTAGGAGGATGATTTCCTTATTTAAATCTGTGCTTAAGTACAGTTACGATTATTCTTGGGAACTTTACTGGAAACTCAAACATTGCAAAATTGTGTAGTTTCCTTCTAATTCTGATTTTCTCTAAATGACAAAATTTAATATTAAAGTTTCTTTGACTGTTCCATCACAACATCAGCATGTGAGCGTTTGATTGGTCTCATGAATCTTGGCTGTCTTATATTCCGTGACAGAACTTAACAGAAGGAGCTTTGACATGAAAACTCCCTTATGTAACACCAGATTAGCATAACTGATAGATTAGCATAACTGATAGTCATGAAGAAGGTTGATCACTTACAGGATAATGTGTTCCTGTGTGGCCAATCTGTTTTTCCAGAGGGAAGGAGAGGGGGAAGGTCCTTCAAACTTCCCAGTTTGCAAGTACTGCTTGCTTTTACATTCAAATGTGTTTCATCCCGGTCAGTACATTTTCCAAGAGGAAAGGTTCCCTGCTTTTGAGAACCACTGCACCGTGGCTGTTCGGGATTTGAGGTTGCGTTTAAATTGTCTTAACATCAAAGGGAAAGAAAACATCTACGCTGTAGTAGACTGTTAAGGAGATTTCATGTCTCTTCCTCTGTGTGAAAGCAAGCCCCTGACTCTCATACACTTCTATGAAAAACTTCAAAGCATCATCTTGCATTTCTGCCTATTCCTATAAGGTTTCAGACACTGGGAGTTGTTGAATTTTGGTGTGGTATGGCAGAGTCTCTGATGAGAAACTAATTCTCTAAACTGTCTAAGGGAAGAGGTGCTATTCTATTAGCCACTTTCTTAGGCTTTTTGAATATAATGCAATTAAAATTATTTGTGGCTCTGTAGATCTAGCCTTAATGGAGGAAAAAAAATCTGTTTTCTAAAATCCACATCCTAAAGCCAGTTTGAGCGGCGCTTAAGAGAACTGTTAGGAAAACTTCGGCCTAACTTGACATTTTGTTCTGAATTAAATTTATTGTTAGCTCTTGCTGCAGTTACTAACGCTTTAATTTTAAAAGCTAGGTTCTGTTCCCTCCCCACTTTATAATGTTCATAAAATAATCAGATGGGTGTAAATAGATTAGTTCAAACTCTGGTGGCCAATTTCTTCTTTCTATAAAATGTGCTCCACTACCCAATAGTGGATCAAGAGTACACCTGAAATTTTGGTATCAAGATACGTTTTAGTAATTAGACTTTTATTAAATAAAAATGTATTTCTTTTTTTGAAGCTATTCAATTTTAGAATAAATTTTAGTAATTCATCTACCATATAAAATAAGTCTTCAGAATTACGTTTTAGTTAATTGTCAGATTTAAATTTTCTGATGGCCTTAAACATACCTGTATATATGTCTTTGCAGTTCTTTAACTCAACATTTAAAACAAATTGGTCCATGGCTTATGTAAACACTTGAAAAATAAATCTATTTAAATGTTTTATGTCCTTCCCTTTTAAGCAAATATTTCATACCTATACCTAAGGAATTGTCTTTTTACACTTCTGTTGCATTGGTGGTTTGGTCTCGGTAACTGGGTTTACCTGGGTTCACCTTCTCAAAAAATACTGTTCTACAGCCTTTATGATTATTAATTCAGTAGTTTTATCATATTTTTGCTATATTTTAAAACTTAAATATTTTATCCCAAAATACATCCAGTGGTATTAAACACATTTTTCATGTGATGTTATCTGGCTTAAATATTTCATTGTTCAAATGTTCAAGTTCAAAACTTTTTTTTTTGGCAGTATTAAAAGCTAAGAATAAATATATCTATGCAAATAGCTTGGCTCAACTTTGGTATTGGAAGGTTAATGTTAAATTTTAGGTTATTAGGAATAGTTTTGCAGTCAGTTTGAGAAAAAAAATCGTGGGTTTGAATTACTGGAATCTAAACCAAGTCAGATTGATAAATTGTTTTCTTGTTACAGCTCCACAGTTGTGCGACTTGCGATTTTGTATAGAAGACTTTCAAACAGCTGTGGCTTTATTAAACAGCGGAGCTTAAATGTTATAAGCTACCTAGTTTAACTGAGAAGCAAGGTTGCGAAGGCTTCATGGGATTTCATAATTTCCTATCGATGATGATGTATCCTGAGGATTTGTTGGTTTTCTGCGTATGGTCAATTTGCTTTCTTGTTTCCACGGGAATACTGTGTATCCGAATGCCCATTTTTTTGCCATCTCGACAGTACCCACGGACGCCTAGTGACACCGGCCGTACCGCTGGCATAGAACCGCAGGAGGTGGAAACGGAGTACCTCTATAAAATCATTAGCGGCATGGTGTTTGCCCCAACAGCGCTGGGTTTTGCAAGCAAGATTTATTTAGAATGAAGGATTTAAAAAAAAAATAAAATCGGTGTTGCCATTGCGGTTTGGTTTATCCCCTTTTTACAGTCAGCTACACAAAAGTCACTGAACTAACCCAGAATGGCTGTGGACGTTCCTAACCCCCTCCCGTCACCAGGCTGGGCTTGTCTCCAGGCGCTAAATTGTTTAGGTATAATTGAGGATACATAGGTAATTTTAAAACGTAGCTTCCCCAACTCCTGTTTTTTTCCCCAGACGGAGAATCCTCGTCATTTAAGCAATTCCTTCCCCCTCCTTCGGTCCTCGGTGCTGCTGGGGACGGGTTCCGCGCTCGGCCGCGGGTCCCTCAGGCCTGTAACGCGGCTCCCCGCCCCCCTTCTCCTCAGGCGGGGCGCGGGTACCTGCTCTCCGCCTCTCCTCCGTTAATGAGTCCACGCGTCCACGCGTGTTTCCTCAGCTCCACCGCGACTTTCCCGTGTGGAAAATCAGCTTAAATTCGTCTCATTAAAAATAATAAAATTATATACATGTGCCGCGCAGGCGAACGGCGGGGGCAGCCTCGGGGTCCTGCGGCGGTACGCGGCGCGCGCGCCCGCCCGCCTTGGCTCGTGCCGCTCCCGCGTGGTGCGCCGCGAACGGCCGGGCCCGTCGCTGCCGCCTGAGGGGGCGGCTCTCCTCAGGGCGGCGGCGCTCACTCGCCTACTCGGGACGGGGAAGGTCCGAGCGCCCCGCAGCCATGCAGCGCCGGAAAGTGGACAACCGCATTCGGGTGCTGATCGAGAATGGGGTGGCGGAGCGGCAGCGGTCCCTCTTCGTGGTGGTCGGCGACCGCGGCAAGGACCAGGTAGCCCTCTCCCGGCGGGCGGAGGGAC
>VZSZ01005783.1:41441-86041 GCA_013398815.1 Ibidorhyncha struthersii
AGCTAGCAGGAGCTTCTTTGCTACCTCAGTTCCCCCTCACCACAAGACAGACATTGAGGCGCTGGAGCGCGTCCAGAGAAGGGCGACAGAGCTGGTGAGGGGTCTGGAGCACAAGTCTCATGAGGGGCGGCTGAGGGAACTGGGGTTGTTCAGCCTGGAGAAAAGGAGGCTGAGGGGAGACCTTATTGCTCCCTGAAAGGAGGGTGTAGAGAGGTGGGTGTCGGTCTGTTCTCCCAGGTAATAAGCGATAGGACAAGAGGAAATGGCCTCAAGTTGTGCCAGGGGAGGTTTAGATTGGATATTAGGAAAAAGTTCTTCACCGAAAGGACTCTCAAACATCGAAACAGGCTGCCCAGGGAGGTGGCTGAGTCACCATCCCCGGAGGTATTTAAAAGACAAGTAAACGTGGTGCTGAGGGACATGGTATAGCAGTGGTTTTGGCAGTGCAAGGTTGATGGTTGGACATGATGATCTTAAAGGTCTCTTCCAACCTGGACGATTCTGTGATTCTAAGATATTACGGTTTTGCACTCGAGTTGTGTTTTATGTACTGAGTCATCTTGCAGATGTCATTACACCAGAACTTGAACTCAACCTACCTGGTAATGTTGTATGGAAGAAATTAACAAATAAACTCGTTTCTCTTCAGAGGCTCTAGAGTTGTGTTTTTCGAGTGGAAAGGGGAAGAACAGCACAGCAACACCGTAGCATTTTAGGATAAGTCAATTCAGTTAGCTCCAGTTCCTGGGGAAAGTAAAATAAACTACTTATAAAAAAACCTTGGAAAATAATGAGTTGATCAGGTGGCAGTAGAAGAAAGTTGTCATTAATTTATTGCTAAAGTGGATGGGTGAGTTCTGGTGGGGCATATCCTGAGTCTGGTTGTGTTCAGTATTGCCACTGATGAGTTGGAGCTTACAAGCATGCTTACTGAATGTGCAGTTTACATAGCACTGAGGTGGGTTGTTAAACCCACTAGAGGGTTAAAGTTCAAAATTAAATCCGGTTAAATTGTAGAAGAAGTCTGAAATACATTGTGCAAAATCCATACTCAGAGGTGAATACTAGGAACTGTGTTTAGCCTGGAATAATTGCCTTCTGTTTGTGCAGTTGTTAGCAGTTCTGCCAAAGAGAAGTGCTGAGGTAGGTATAATTCAGTGCCTTCAATGTTGTGCAACTCTGGAGAAGGCACAGACACACAGGTCTGTTTAAAAAGGAATGTAACCCTCACAACGTGTCAAGGGATCCTAATGTTTTGCCCAGGGTTGCTCAGTAGAAAACATAGCTGTAACATCAAGTATAGAAAAATATTTTGCTCTTTGATGTTAGCTTGTGAGTACAGTTGTTCACAAACATTTTTGTGTTTTGGCAGGTGGTTATACTTCATCACATGTTGTCTAAAGCAACTGTAAAGGCCAGACCCTCTGTCCTATGGTGTTACAAAAAGGAGCTGGGCTTTAGCAGGTAAGATACCTATTGTGTCTCATGCTGCAATCACTGCTCTGTGTGAAGCAAAAGCTCCATGACTGGTCTGCTGAGCATAAGTTGTGTGATTTGGTTGTAAGGTGAAACAAGGTTAGTTCTTGGAGGAGCTACAGGAAGTTTGGTCTTCCAGAACTAAAATTTGGCTTCCCTAATACAGTTGACACCAGCATTAGGTACTTCTGGTTTCTTTCTGTAGCTCTAACGCTAACTCTGCTGTCCTGGACCAATCTCTCCCTCACCTTTTTAACCTCAAAAGGCCAAAACTTTAATTCTTTAGCTTCTTAGCCTCAGTACTATTTAGGACTGAATGCAGATTAAGCGTTAGAATTCCTTCATTCTGAAAAAGTGCTTAAAATTTTGATTCTTAGATTTGTGTGCGTACTTACAGTGTGCACACAAAGTCAGGAGGGAAGTGTTACCTGAAGCTGCATGATTCCAACCAAATGGTTTCTTTCAAAAATAGCTGGTTCTGTGTGAAATCCACCACTTTGGGCTGAAGGCACGTGGGAACATATTGCGAAAGCAGCAATTGTGATCCAAGACTTTTCTCCTTGGAGGCTGAGCTCTGACTTCCAATTAGACTTCAACATAGGCCTGCATGCGCTTTTCTCAAACCTTTTTCCATGAAAACGTCTGTGTAATTTTGTTCTCCAGCCACCGGAAGAAGAGGATGAGACAACTACAGAAGAAGATTAAAAGTGGAACTTTAAACATAAAAGACGATGATCCTTTTGAATTATTTATAGCAGCCACAAACATTCGCTACTGCTATTACAATGAAACTCATAAGATTCTTGGTAACACTTTTGGCATGTGTGTACTTCAGGTAAGGAGTTAAAACTTTTGACTTAAAAAGGACATGGCACCAGTATGAGTTGCTTTCAGTTTAAATGCCACAGGAATAGTATTTGTTGCTTCTGTTATTTCAGTTTTGGTGGCCTTATGTATCTTTTACAAGTTTTGCGAGAGTGAGATAGCCTTGTTGGTAGAATTTTAAGGGGACATTGGTTAACGCAAATGTTAAGTGTGAATTAAACTTTGAGAAATAACGTTTTTAGGCTTTCTGTTCCTTTTAGTAGGTGCTAGTTACACTGATGAACTCTAGACAACTTTGACATTTTATTTATTTCCTAGGATTTTGAAGCCTTGACTCCAAACCTGCTAGCTAGAACTGTTGAAACAGTAGAAGGTGGTGGAATTGTGGTGATTCTCCTGAGAACTATGAACTCACTGAAGCAGCTCTATACAATGACCATGGTATGTTCAACGTAATGTATCAGTTTTATATAAGCAGGTACATTGTGGTGATGCTAAGTTTTGCTTTTGTTATGTGCTATGGTATTCCTTCTGGCATCTTTCCTGTTCCTTCTGTCATCCGTGATTGAATGTGTCTTATGCTTAGCCAACCTGCGTGTCTTGAAATGCTGCTAGGTTACAAGGAAGAAACGCCTGTCATTCACAAATGTAGCTGTGTTCTTTTGTTTCAAAAAAGTTTTGGAAAGTATTTATGCTATCCGCCTGTGTAACAGAAAATTTAAGTAAAAAATAGGCCTTTTGAGTGACCTGTTGCTAGGTGAGATCAGCCTCGCTATTAGTATATATTTCTATATATGACCTATTCACATTACGTATACTTACCCCTAGAGCAGAACTGTTTCCGTTACTAATAATGCCATTATTAATAATGGTGAATTAAAGTGATAGACTATTTTTTCTTAGCATCCCTGGGGTGTTTGAAATGTTCTGTACCTGGCAGAATTGACCTTTAAGTCACACAACAGTAAGAAAGACCACTGTGAAAAATATTGGTGGGAAAACTACATTTTTAACAAGTATTTAGAAAATGTGGATGTTTCACAACAAACAGAAAATCAGAGTCCTCTCTGGGATGCAGTGTTGATGGAAAGGGAGACTGTAATCCGCAAGAGTGGAAAAGAAGTTGGATTGTCCCATGAGTAACAATCTTGTAAATGTCACTGTTATGGCTGTTCATTCTCCAGATTGACTTTTTCTTTTGTTTCAGGATGTACACTCTCGATATAGAACAGAGGCACACCAGGACGTGGTAGGACGGTTTAATGAGAGGTAAGTTATTAAGAGTGTAAAGAATCTAGGCTGTATGCCTGAGAAGAGCATCTGGAACGATGTCTTGTTTCCATATTAGGAAAGCATTCTAGGGGTCTGCATTGGGATAGGGCTTCTTGGCTGCTTCAGTGAAGTTTTCATGTACTGTTGTGGAAATGAATACAGTTTGTTGTTGGAGGAATTGTATGCAATATTTTGGCATATGTTACAAGGGATATGCAAATAGGGCCAAATTTGTAAACTGTTCTAGAAGAGCCCCTTTCTTGAAACGCTCTGTAGAAATGTATGAACAGAAGTTCAGGTACTTACTGCACTACTGCAAAACGTAAAACTGCTTAGTGTGGAGTATTCTCTGTGGTTTTACAAGCATCTTGTAAAGGTGTTTTCTCTGCTTTTGTTGTATAGTATAAGCAGCTCTTATTGAGTGGGTGAGCCCTAGCTCTAGCCATAGGAAAACTGCAGAATTTGTTCTTTAGCATGCAGGTGGTTATGGGATGTCAGAAATTAGAAGGGTTAATAAGCCAGCACTGATTGTCTCTGGGGGTCAGCACTTGTCACAATTGCTGTGGATTCACGTCTTAGACTTCTGTGCAGCTGCCTCATGCTTAAATGCTCTCTTGGCAGATTGTTTTTAGTTAGTGTTCTTCTTTGGAGACATCCTGGTAAGTGGATACCTGTTTTGTGTAAATGATCCTAAAAATCATCTATACAATGATGATTTTGTGTGGATGATCCTGATTTTATGGTAAGAGTCATACTGCCAGTTATGTGAACTTCTCGTAGCTCAGCTGTAAGTAGCTGTAGCTAAAATAAGAGTTTAACTACCAAAGTGCAATTATGTTGCTAGTGTTTTTACTGAGTTGTTTTTGCTTGACTGCTCAGGTTCATTCTGTCTCTGGCCTCATGCAAGAATTGCATTGTCATTGATGATCAGCTGAATATCTTGCCCATCTCCAGTCATGTTGCAAACATCACACCTGTTCCACCACAGTCACAGGTCAGTAAGCAATGTCAGCTCATTTTCCTTGGGAGATATTGGTCTGAGTTTACCATGATGTCTTTAAGATTTAAAAAAGAGGAAGCTTTTTCACCTGGATTTATATCAAATAATTTTCTTGCAGACAGAAAATAGAGAGTTCTGCAAAAATTACACCTGGTGTGGGTGAAGTATGGGAAGCTGTCTTTTCTTTCCTCCTTGTTTTTTTTTTCTGTCACAGCTTTATTTTTTGGGTGCTTGCCTGTCTTTATTGATTTTGCTCTATTGCTGTTTAGCCTAGCGATGTGGAGCTTAATTGCTGCGGTTGCTGTTTCAGAAGTGCTTAGGGAGATTTCAAGCTGATGGACAGTTGGGACAAGACACATAAAAAAATCTTTTGAGGGTTGGAGGGTGGGAAACTGCTTTGCAAATAAGCCTGTTAAAAGCTCAGGAGACACCTGCTAGCTAGAAACTGTGGTTCTTGTTTCAGTTTGAGTTACGCATGCCACATCTTGGGAAACATTCACTGAATACAAGCCAGACATATAGCTCACACTGTTAGAAATGTATCCTTTTACCACTTTCCGTTGTAGACTAAAGTAAAGTGGAACCAGTTTTAAATAGAAATCTTTAAGCTTTTGAACTGTTTTGTTTGGCCTAAGAAACACCAACATAGGCTCTGTCAGAGATGGTAAAAATATTTTAACAGAGCACTTATTTTAAAAAAAAACAAACCAAACCAAATCCCCCTTAGCACTGTGACAGTATTGACAGCAGCACAAATGCTTCTCTCTTGGATGGATAGACTGATGCCTTTGGAATTTTAAGTGACAATTAGGAAAATCAGAATTCATTCCTATTTAAAATCGGTTGGTTTTGTGTCCCAGTTTGTTTGACTTTGAAAATCTTGATATTGGTTTGAAAACTGATCTGTTGCTGCTGCAGTAGTTTTTCGCACTGTGTGCCAATAGGTACATCTCGTATGACAGGTATAACAAATAAAAAATTTTGGAATAGCCCAAAGACTGAAAAATTAATTAAATTCTTCAGAAAACTGGTCAATGGTCTCTTCTCCAGTTACTATGTACTGAAAAATCCTTTCCTTTTTTTCCTGCAACCTCTTGTGTAACCATTCTCCTGAAGATACATTAAAATTGAAGTGTTAAATATCTGCCTGGCCATGTAAATTTTTCTGGTTTTGTGGAGTATATTCAACGTGTGGTAATATTTCCTTTCAGATATCTTTCTGTGCCTGATAAAAGATATCAGAAGACATCACACAGGTATAATTGTGCTGAAGTGTCCTTTACTAATCCTGTTATGGTAAATCCTGTGCTTATAGGAAGATAGCCTCCGGCCGCAGGACTTGGAGCTGAAAGAACTGAAGGAGAGCTTGCAGGATACTCAGCCTGTAGGAGTTTTGGTGGATGGCTGTAAAACCCTGGATCAGGTTGGTGTGGTGTTTAAATTTGAGGTACTCTGTGCTTGACAGGTCACTTTAGGTACTGATGTTTGTATCTCATTTGCGTGTAGTCAAATCTGAGTGCGAATGTTGATGGGTGTGGTCTTAGAGAATTTCCTTGAGGAATTGATAGGACATGGTAGCTCAACAACAGCATCAACTGATTTGCTTCATGAAGTTGAAAATAAGTGAAAGGACTAGAATGGAGACAGGAAGCTGATCTGGAGAAGTCCACATTTAAAAAGATGATGAGTCTAAGGGTTTGAAATAGCAGGAAACTCAACCTGAAGTTTCTGTTCTGTTTAGTTCTGGATAGAAGTTGAAATCCATATCATGTTTTGATATGACCCTATTCCTGCTTCCTTTACACTTTTTTTACTCCAGTTTGAGAGTCACTGACTAGTGCAAATGAAGGCTGTATTGCAGTTGTCTTTCCTGCTTCAGAGTATCCAGTCAGAAGTTGCAGTTCAGTCTAGTGGCTCTCAGAGCTGTGTGCTGCTTAAGCCCTTTTACAGTAGGGCTTCTCACTGCCATGGTATGTTCATCCTCTGAGAGCAGTGTGCCTCTTCCCATCTTGCTGAATATGCTCTGTGGTCAGTGACATGTAGTCATTGAGAATTGCTGTACTGATTGTTGACCTGTGTCTTGACCTGAATAATTGCAAGAACTCCATGAGTCAAGTTTACCACTTCTTGCACATTGTTTGTCTGGGTTTTAATGTTCAGCTCTCCCATCTTGTCTGTCTTCCTTCTTCCTGTTCTATGAAAGAAGACGTACTAGGGGTAGGTCTAAGTAATGCTGAAAGCAATTTAAACACAGCTGATTTTTGTCTTCTATTTTTTTCTAATAATCAGGCAAAAGCAGTTCTGAAATTTATTGAAGCCATTTCTGAGAAGACTCTACGGAGCACTGTGGCATTAACAGCAGCCAGGGGACGTGGTAAATCTGCTGCTTTGGGACTGGCTATTGCTGGAGCAGTAGCTTTTGGGTGAGTGATCCCCCCCATCTCCTAGGCTTTATTTGCATCCATGAGTTTTAAAACACCCCAAAAATATGACAGGATCTGAATATATTTGTAATTTCCAGTCCTAAATCCCTCCTTTTTATTCTTCATGTATCTTTTGATTGCTTCATACACTGATATTCAAGTTTTTCTATTTTAAAGTAATAAGAAAACCTCAAATTTAAAAATCAAAATAATCACGTGTAAAGTGAGGTAAGTGTCTAAAGGAACCTGCTGTGTTTTGGTTATTAGGTAAAATCAACCCCTCATGTAAAGAAAACATTCTACTTAGTATGTATATGTAAAATTTGTTAGAAAAAGAGTTAAACTCTTGTTTTATTTTTCTGTGCAGTTACTCCAATATCTTTGTCACATCTCCAAGCCCTGATAACCTTCACACTCTCTTCGAGTTCATATTTAAAGGCTTTGATGCACTGCAGTATCAGGTAAGGAAAGCAGGTTATTTTGCCATAGTTTCACAGTGTTCCTGTTTTAGAGGGATTTATTTTTGTTTACATATATTAGCTGCCAGCTTTTGCCCCTACCAGCCCTTTTAATAATGTTCTGCAAAAGTGTATCATAGTACAGTAATGTTTCCTTCTCTATTTTTGATTTGGGAAAATCACTTTCTTTGTGAAATAGTTTTTAACGTAAGTAAATAATTTCTCAGGCCTCTGAAGCTTTTTTTATAAGAGTTTTTATCTAGAATCTGAAAAAACAGTGTACTCTCAGTGAACTTACTTTGATGATAATGGTAGACGATATTTTTCTTAGATCTTGGCTTGTTCATACTGTTGAACAATGTTTTCTTTCAGGAACATCTAGATTATGAGATTGTTCAGTCTTTAAATCCTGAGTTTAACAAGGCTGTTGTCAGAGTGAATGTGTTCAAGGAGCACAGACAGACCATTCAGGTAACTGGCCTCTTTTGCACTCTTGCCTTTCCTTATCTTTCTACTTTTTGTTCATACCTGTTTACTGATGCTGTAGCTGTTTTGATTTTAAGCGTGTTCATTTTACGTGGTGTGTAACCGTCCTCATTGATTTTGGTTTAACGCAGACCTTTTTTTCTGGTGAGTGACTTTCACAAAATACCTTTTTCTGTGAGTAGATTACAAAGCTGCCTTGGTAATTGCTCCTGGGTTTCTTCTTGGAACAAAAACAAAGGGAAGTGAAAGAAACAGTGAAGGAAGAGCATGTTTCTAGTGATTAGATTTCCTTTATTTTCATGATCTCTGCAGATAAATTTGTGTGGAAATGTGCAAAACAAGATGTGTGACCCAGTCCTTGTTAGGGTAACATGAACCCTCTCCCAGCTTTTGTTTTCATGTCTCTGTCTCTGGCTTGATGGACATGGAGAAGAGGGACAGCAAACAGCTTTTCAGGGTTCCAGCTTTGCCAACTCTGACATGTCCCTAATTCCCAGACAAGCTGTTGTTGACAGTGACAGTGTCCTCTCATTCCTTGCAGTACATACACCCTGCTGATTCTGTGAAACTGGGTCAAGCTGAACTTGTTGTGATTGATGAAGCTGCTGCCATTCCTCTACCCCTGGTGAAAAACCTGCTCGGCCCTTATCTTGTTTTCATGGCTTCTACAATCAATGGGTAAGGCTTGAGCAGCAAGGGTCTGCCTGGAAAAGCAGTTGTGCAAGTGCCAGTGGACTATTTCTTATCTACAGTACTTTTTTTATTGCGCACTATTACATCAGGTCATGCTAATTCTTGATCTGTCATAGAACTGCTCATTAAAATAAGCAAGAGTCAGTACTTGAGCTTGCTGCTTTCTTTTGGATCCACTGTGGATTCATTAGTGTTTGACTTGCATCTCTTCTGTTCTGCTACAAGGAGCAAATATATAAACAGGGTGTCTGTTAGGAGAAAGGGAAGAATGACATCTTCCTCCCAATACAGTGAGACTAAGAAAGTGACAGGGTAGGCTGCCCTGTCCTACATGTTCAAGAACATCAAAAGGCAGCAATTCTCACAGGTGGTTGGGGCCCTCACAGGCCTCAGAATGACACATACCTCTGGATGGCAGCCTGGTTCAGTGCTGGAGCTTGCCCATGGCTCAGGATTGCTGTTTGGTTATTCGCTTCAGACTTCTGTCTTCTGCTTTTCAGGTATGAGGGTACTGGTCGATCACTATCTCTGAAGCTCATTCAGCAGCTCCGTCAACAGAGTGCACAAACCCAAGTCACCATGACAGCAGAGAACAAATCTACAGCTACAGCTAAACTCACCTCAGGTACTCCATTGTATTCTGGACTGTGGTGTATAACCATGGTCTCCGGTGCTGCTGACTGGCAAGCCCTGTGGGTATCCCATGTGTCCATGTACTTTGTAGCTGTAGGAAGGTCGTGGTATGGGAAAAGGAAGGAACTCTCCTCTGTTTTTTCCTCATAATTTTCAGATGTAAAGACTTTTAATGGATGAAAGCTATGCGAGTAATGATTTTCTAATGTCCTGGGAGCCCTTCAAAGGACACTGATTCTATTGCATTCTTTGTTAGCTGTAACTTCCAACACTAGATGTTCTTCTCTGAAATCTGTTTGCAGCTCGTACATTGCATGAAGTCTCCCTCCATGAGTCAATCAGATACGCCCCTGGTGACCCAGTTGAAAAGTGGCTAAATGATCTGCTGTGTTTGGACTGTCTCAACATCACCAGAATTGTCTCCGGCTGCCCGCTGCCTGAGACTTGTGACCTGTATCCTTACTCAAATGTTATGCTCTGATCAAAATATATTGCTTTCAGGTGAAGGAGGCTTTTTCAGGTTGATTAGTAGTGGGTTCTTCAGCTAATGTCATAACCTCAGCACATGATCTTTTGGCAAAACTCTATTAAGACCACACTTCTGGAGTTGAGCTTTTACTGCTACCTTGTAAGACTTGTGGTGTGTGTTACCAGGACATTACCAAACTCCAGTTTTATTGCAGAGGCGATCCTAAGGAAGGGTTGAATGAAGGGAAGTCCTTGTTGGAGTTGTAAAAGGTTTAGCTTTACAGATAAATGGTGTGAAAGCTATGAACACTGCCCACAGTCATTCATTCTTGTAGAGAGAGCTGTAGAGTCTAAGAGCACAAGCCAGCATGTAGCCCAATGCTGTATTGAAAAAATTACTCCTAAACCAGCAAGGAGCTCTTTCTGTGTTTCCAAGGAGGTTGTTTCCTTAACCCCTGTGTTAAGATACTACGTAAATAGAGACACACTTTTTTGTTACCACAGAGCATCAGAAGTTTTTCTGCAGAGACTGATGGCCCTTTATGTGGCTTCACACTACAAGGTAAAGCTTGTGCTACTTCTACCAAAATTTCAGCAAGGAATTTTGTGGAGGGAGCAGTACTTGTTAGGACAGTCTAATTGAATTGGCCTAATTGAGCTTTCTGAAAAGCTTTAGTTGCTTCTTGGATACATCTTCTCCTTTCTCTGAGATCTCTGTCTTGGTCTTGGCTGAATACAGTGGGTTTACAGGTATTTGGAATATTGTTGTGTTGAGAAATTCTGGAGACTAAATTCTAGATGACCTTACAAGCTTGTCAGCATAGTATCAGTGGCAAACCTCTTTTGCAGTTCTCTTTACGGTATTCGAGGAGCCTCAAATTAACCAGAAGAGTAGTACCATTGTACTACTGTAAAGAGGTTGCAAGGGTTCAAGACCATAGGTGACTAGTAAATTTGAGTGGTGAAGTCTGTAAGTACTGGAGTACTGAGTACTAAAAATCTGACACATTAAAAATATATATATTTATGTTTGGTAGCTTAAGAGATAAGCAACTATATAAAAATAGAAAGTTCAGTTCCATACATATTAGAGCAGGAGATTTAATTTGAGAAAAACAGATGCTGTCTGGTAGTATAACAGCCATGAACTGGCCTGTGAACTTCTTCATCAGTATTGTACTAGTTCCAAGTTTCTTAATTGCCCTAAATTCAGAAAATGGAGGATTGTTTAGAAGTCAGCTACTAACATTACACTGAACTTTGAAGCTCTTCTCATAGAATAATTCTTCAACTTTCTGATATGTCTTTACCCTCCAGAACTCGCCCAATGACCTCCAGATGCTGTCTGATGCACCTGCCCATCATCTTTTTTGCCTTTTGCCACCTGTTCCACCTACCCAGAATTCATTACCAGAAGTGCTTGCTGTTGTTCAGGTAAGAGAGCAGCATGTATCTGTGAAGTGAACTGTTCAATAATGAAGCAGTACACTGCTGTGAGACGGTATGCTACCAGGGTCCTATGACAGCACTGTACTATCTAGGAATACGTGGTAGCTTAGGGCTGTGTTTCTGTGTGTGTTACGATGGTGTATTAACGCCGTTTTTTCCCCGTCACTTTCTTTGGTTAACACTAATTGCTGTATAAGTACATGGTGATGCCGATCCTTTCACATAGACCTCCCAGTCTCTACAATGTGTTTGTGCTGAGAAGCCTTCTGAGGAGCTGAACTACTGCTTCAAGAGATGGCTTTGTACTCCCATCTCAACTTCCTGCAAGGAGAATCGGTTCACTGGTTCACTCTGCTTATCCCATGTTTCTAGCATTCCTTTTATTTGCAGTAGAACTGCAAAAATACAAACTCCTCAGATGTACGAGCTTAGAGATGCAGAAATATTTCAGCCCTTGGCTGTTGGGTATCTGACTATATGCTTCCTTCCTTCCTTAAGAACACAGATTCTTAATCTGAACACTAGCTGTGTTTGACGCAGCTAGTTACATCTACTGTTTCTTAAAAGAAAAAGCCCCATTTACATGAAAAATATATGATATTTAAAGAGAAATATTGGTGGGACAAGCTTTTATGTTTGCTGTCGATGGACTACAGAGAACGCACAGAGTGCTTTCTGTGCTCTGATCTCTTCAGGTTTCGGTTGCACCATAGTGTAACGCCTGCTGCGTCAGCTGTACCCGGCTGGCACGCTGGTGTGCTTTTTGAGACAGGGCTTTTAGGGGCAGAGCCTGTTGGCACATACGTATCATCGGAATGGGACGCCCGAAGTCTAGCACCCAGTTCTGCAGAGTCGAGTAGAACCACAGATCAAAATGAAACGGGGAGGTCTTGAAGGTGTCATTGTTCTTGACTGCTCCATGCTTCATCATGTTGCAGAGCAGGGATCACATGAAATGTTGATACCGCATAATAGACTCAGCAACTGAGTATAAATTTTGATTCTGCTGTAGTGGAGTGACTGCAGGAGAAAGCACTTTTTCTCCATTAATGGTCTTTTACCTTTTCTGGCAGGTGTGCTTGGAGGGAGAGATCTCTCGCCAGTCTATCATGAACAGCCTTTCTAGGGGAAAGAAAGCTTCTGGTGATCTTATACCCTGGACCATTTCAGAGCAGGTGAATAATTTTGCTGTGTACTTACACCCAAGATATATTTCAGCACTGTTTCTTATTTCCAGAGTACACACCTGTGTTCTTTAAATTGACTTTTGTCTCTTATGCAGTTCCAAGATCCGGACTTTGGGGGCCTCTCTGGTGGGCGTGTTGTTCGTATTGCAGTTCATCCGGATTATCAGGGGGTAAAGTATTTTGGAACCCAGTTATTGTGAATAGTCAGCAGTGGTACCATGAGAATGGCTGAACAGGCAGAATTCAAGAACAGGCCAAACATTTCAGTTTCTCCAGTTTTCAGCATTTTAAGCTTGGGGACTGAGCCAGCGGTAGTAACAGAGTGAGGTAGAATGAACAGAAATGGTGAGATGCTGCAGCAGGCTGGGGGGCGATGCTTTCCTCTGGGTGGGCAGCACACCAGTGCTTCTGTCATTACTAGGCAGCATTGTAGCATACAAGCATCCCAAGCAGCAGTATACAGTCAAAATCCAGTGATATTTATTGTGAGATTCCCAGACCTTCATGCTGGCTTTTGGCATTTTCCAAGTGCCAGAGTTAAGCACCAAAGATTATTACACAATCCTGAACTACCAGCTGGGCCCACACTGTGATTTCGGACATCCAGGTTCTGTAGCGTCCTTCGTGGAGCTGCTATGTAGCAAAGAAAATGCATTTTTTCAGTGACTGATCTCTGCACTGATGATTGTTAATGGGTTTGTAAAGGGAGAATGTTGTTGCCGTATCTTAAAAACTACATATATCTTTTGCTTATGGTATATTATGCCTACTTCACAGATGGGCTATGGCAGCAGAGCTCTGACTTTACTGCAGATGTACTATGAAGGCAAATTTCCATGTTTGGAAGAAAAAACAATTCAAAAGCCAAAAGAAATTGCAACCGTAAGCAGTGAGGTATGGAGCTCAGTGCATTTCTTGTCTGTTGTGTTAAGCTGTTTGGTTTTTGCTGTAAGTCTCAATAATGATTTCTCTGTTTATGGAGGACATACTCATATTTATTTTTTATACAGAATAAGAGATTTAATTTGCAGATTTCTGTGAGAACTGCTACTAACCTATTTCCACTTTCTCTTTCAGACTGTTAGTTTGTTAGAAGAGGTTGTGATGCCTCGGAAAGACTTGCCTCCTTTACTTCTCAAACTGAGCGAGAGACAAGCTGAACAACTAGACTATCTGGGGGTATCTTATGGCCTAACACCAAGATTACTCAAGTAAAACATTATTCTGTCTTCTTACATCCAGTGCAAAAATATATCTATATAAATTAATATCTATTATATATAATGGGTATAAATAATATAGTGTGTAATACAGATGTAGTTATTTGACCCCTTGGACATTCTCTTTATCTCTGTGTGTTTCACCTGGTTTGTAAAAGTGGGACAGGTTGAAGCCCACTTCTCCTGTAAGACCTTTTCTTGATGTACAGTAGGGCTGATCCTAAGTACATCCTTCAGATTAGTTTTTCCTCAGACTCCTGAGGGAAAATCAGTTCCCTTCTTGGTTGTCTCTTTGACCCTTCTAAACAGTTAACTAGCTTTAATTGCTCAGTTTTTCCAGGCTAGAGAAGTAAGAACAGCCTGTAATAAGTAGGGAGACATTAAATACTACTTCCTGTGACCTGTGGAAGCTTGAGCTGCTGCTGACTTCAAAGCTAGTTGTGAGTTTCCTGGCTAATGTAAATGCTTTTCACCAGCAACTGCAGCTGCTTCTATCTTTTCTTACTGTGAAGGAACTGAGTTACTCCAGCAGTAAAACATTTGTTAATTTTTCTTAATTTTTATCTCCACTTTACAACATAGTTTTATATGAGAGCATACCATTTTACAGTAGAGTAGAATATTTCAGTTGGAAGGGACCTACAATGATCATCTAGTCCAACTTCCTGAACCATTTGGGGACCAATTCAATTATTTTATAATAAATGCTAACTTTTTCAGTATTATCAAATTCTA
Source organism: Ibidorhyncha struthersii (assembly GCA_013398815.1). Classification (NCBI taxonomy): domain Eukaryota; kingdom Metazoa; phylum Chordata; class Aves; order Charadriiformes; family Charadriidae; genus Ibidorhyncha; species Ibidorhyncha struthersii. Next base: position 55,767 of record VZSZ01005783.1, read on the forward strand.
TAAAATGTCTAGGTTTCTGAGACTTTCAGCCATAGTGTGGGAAGTGCTGAATCCATAGTTTGGAAGACAGTTTCAAAATAATGTGGAATTCTTCCTGTTATTAGCCTAAAAGCAAAACAGTCATTTATCATCTAAAACCTTAGTTCCTTGCTGGCCTACCCCCTCTTACAGAGGGCCTACGGTGCTGTGCAAGCACATGAGGTGAGACTGAGTACAAGAAAAGAAGTAAGGGTGATGGAGGCCAATTTGTGACTGACTCAGTCAGAACCATGTTAGACAGCTACGTGCGATTTAGCAGTTCAGACACAGAGACTGTAGTCTGTTTTGCTCTGTGGCAAGCATGCTGCAAACTTCATGCCAAAATGTGATGGTGAATTGTTTAGCTATACAGGAGAGCATCAGAACTGAACGGTTAGTATGAAATAATCTTTGCAAATTATAAAGCAAATGGTTCACATCTCTTACTTTATTTGAACGATACCTCTCAGAGCAGAGGGGGAGAACAAAGTGTCTCACTACTACTTTTTTTAGTCATTTGACTGTTAGCTGTGGTGGAGTAGGTAACAAAAGGATGCATAATGGGATGGGGAGAGGCTGGGGTGCACATGTAGGGCTTCCTGCTGAAATCTGCAACATCCTGCACAGCTGATGTGTAGTCGTCCCACGGCCTGTGGAGGTGGGTTGCCAGGGACAGTTGCTCTGGGGCCTGGCTTCTCTCTTTTGTCTGGGATGCCATATGTTTGGTCTCAGCAGGTCTTTTTATGCTAGTCCTCCTTTTACTGGGCAAAATGAATTGTAGGATCAGTTCACAACTAAGATGCAAGAAGAAACATGAGAATGGAAAGGGATGTCAGCAGGTTTTTGCTGATCAGTCTGGGATTCTCTCTGGTCCACAAGTGATTATTTGAAACCTGGGAGTTGCTAGGGAAAATCATCATTCATTGAAGAAGAGCAGGATCTCTGAAGTAAACTGCAAATCCTCAGCCCCTCCCCCAGGTATCCCTTAGGAGTCTGATATTATTGGTCAAAACCTGTTTGCCTGTTTTTAAAGGAGGTCTTGGAAGGATGTCAAATACAATAACTCTTGTGTTACATCTCTTGGTCTTTCAAAGTTTGTTCATTTTTTTGATATCACAGTCATCATTTTTCACTCCTCTAAGTTAGAACTTCCCTCAGTTTGATTACTGTTACTACTTTCTGTCAGTGTTCATTTTTATTAGTTGGTGGGATGTCTTAAAGGCTTTGCATAATTTTCGAGAGTTGTTCTTGTACGGTACATAGATTGCATTTAACCGCAAGCATTATTGTAGAATCAACTGCTTTGTAATTCGCAGTGTGTTTTCTCTTTTCCCTTTCTCCAGGTTTTGGAAACGAGCTGGATATGTGCCAGTTTATCTAAGGCAGACACCAGTAAGTAGCATACTGTTTCTGAATGAAATCCAGCCCTATTGAAATCATCGGGTGTCTTTCCATTAGCTTCCGTGAGGTGTGATTTGGGAAGGAAAGTGTTCTGAGACTACATTTGGGGTTGGTTTTTTTGTCCATTTTTGTTCTTTGGGCCTATAGTTAGCTAAAGAAGTAAAGTTTTAGGGTTTTGAATGTGGTCTTCTAATTAGTTTGCACTTAAAAATTAGAGCAAAGGTGCAGCTGTTGAGGGTTATTAATGAGGTCATTGGTAAAATATGCAAGTGGCCCTTAAACTGACTGCTCTTGTTTTTCAAGGTGTTTACAAGAAATAGCACAAGCAGTTATAGTACTTTTGGAGAGAATAATTTGTTTGTCCTGTGTCACTGCATTTTTCTTTTGTTTTTCTGGCTCTTGAGCTGTACCTGGAATTTGCAATACCTCAAGCAGCCAAAATCTCTCAGCACTGGGATTTACCAAATTCTGGAAGTTCATAGGTTTTACATTAGGTAGTGGTGATAAGTAGCAGTTGATACATGAGTTGTTGTTGATTTAGAAGACCTTTGCCTTCGTCAGTTGAGCATAGAGTGCAAAAGGTTCATGGGGATGATGTGAAATATGTCTTATTTATTAGAATGACCTGACTGGTGAGCATTCGTGCATCATGCTGAAGATGCTGAATGAAGAGGACACTGAACAGGAGCCTTGGCTTACTGCCTTCTGGAAAGGTAACTTTGATTTTGCTAATGCTAGGAGAATCTTCTGGGGTATTTTCCTAGAGGTCCACAGGAATAATTTATTTTCTCATCTTGTCCTACAGATTTTAGGAGGCGGTTCCTTTCTTTGCTTTCCTACCAGTTCAGCACATTCTCTCCCTCTTTGGCATTGAACATTCTACAGAACAAAAATATCAAACAGCAGCCACAACCACGTGAGTACCCTGGTTCACAATGTTCAGTTAGATTACAGTTTAAAGTCTATGTATATGTTTATCAGAGTTCTCAAGTACCTGCATTATATGATCTCTCTTATGAAGTGCCATGATTCCTTTTGGTCAGTTACTGTTTTGTTTGTATTATGTAGAAAAATGCTTGTATTTCTAAGTAAAAGCTAAGAGGACATTTTCTGCCACTGAAAATGGGTAGTGGTGGGTTTTTGTTGTGTTTTTTTTTCCTACTTTTTTGATTGGAAGAATTAAGTAACCCAAAATAAGAGGGCTGTTCACTGTAACAGCTAAATGCATCACAAAACATGGATGGATACTGACACCTGCCAAATCCAGTATGGAATTAAAAGGGAAGCCTTGAATAGCAAGGGTCAGTAGGCAGAGCAGCTTGCTTAGGATCTTAGAAAGAAAGTTGTCGTAAGAAATTTGGAAATTGGAATGTGATGTCTTTCTAAGAGAGAGGCTTTAGTTCAACTGCATGTTATTGGGCTCAGTGCAGCACTTGTTGGGGGAAACACACAGGCAGTATAACAAAGGAGCCAGACAAGACAGTTCTAACAGTCACTTCTGGGTTAAAAGTAAATTGCTGTTTTCTCAGTATGCCTAACAGAGGGGAGTCCTCTTGAGAGAACTTGGTAATCTGTGTTTTGTGGGCTTTAAGTATCTGTCTTGGTGAAAGAGTATTGGTTGCTGCTACAAGTGAACAAGGCTCTTTAACAGCAAAAACAGTGTAAGATAATTAAAGACTGGACAACCTGTGTTTCTCAGCCCTCACTGTTTTCAGTCTCTGGCATCTTTAAGTTGCTATGCTGGTCTTTTTTGACAGTTGTTTTTCATATGGCTGTATGTCTGTCTGAAAAGACTTTGAATAACAAAGCCAGTCTGAATAGCAGTGTTATACCTAGTGTGTTGAATTCTGAAGTGGGTTGGGAAGTGAACCTATGGGGTAGCAGTTGGCCTTTACTCACTGATACGAAAAGGAACTTCTAAAATACTGAGATCGAGGATAGCTTTGAAGAACAGTCTTGACATTGTTGTCTTTTTGTTGTACCCATCAGCCATCAGCCGTGCTGAATTAGAATCGTTTTTCATCTCTTATGACCTGAAGAGATTAGAGATGTACTCTCGCAACATGGTGGACTATCATCTCATCATGGATATGGTACCTACCGTTGCCAGGATGTTTTTTCTCAACCGGATGGGTGATATATCTCTCTCTGCTGCACAGTCGGTATGTATCACTGTGAGAACAAGCTGTACTTCACCTCTTTGTATATATATTTGGAATAGTTTCCTGTTTCACGTCATCTTTAGAAAAAGACTTTGCTTCAGTTAAATGCTTCTTTTGTTGTCCTCTTCATGATTTCTGCTGTTTGTAGTGTTCTTCCACCTTTAGCGTTTGCTTTGAATAAAGTTTGTAGGGATCATATTCTGTTGTGTGTCCAGTGAAGCACTCCATGCATTTATAACATAACGTGAACTGTGGCTTAAAAATGCCTCAAAAGCTTCTGGCTCTTGAACTGTACTTCAGGAGAAGTATTTGTCTGTACTAAGTATGGAATCTGCCATCTACAGAATAATTTTGGGGTGTTCCTGTGCATCTGAGCAAAGCTTCAGCTCGTACCAGAGAAGCCTTGTGTAGGGAGTATTATGGGAGGGGTATTATGTATTTGTATTTGCTCTGAAAGCCTCTATAACTGAAATACATGTAATTTGCTCAGGCCCTTTTTCTAGGCATTGGCCTACAGCATAAATCTCTGGACCAATTGGAAAAGGAGGTAGAACTGCCCAGCAGTCAGTTGATGGGCCTCTTCAACAGAATCATCCGCAAAGTAGTTCAGGTAACAGCATCGTGACAAGCTTTGTCTTGGTTGTATTGGACCAAAGTGTGATTCCAGTAGAGCCTGGCACTAATAGAAAGCTGAATCAGAACTGTGTGTCGTTAATGTGTCCCCAGTGTAAACTGTAAACTTCTTTGTAAGATGAGAAAATCCCAGTGGAAAAAGCAGGTGTTTATGGCATTGATTTATATCATGTTTTCCCCAATAATCATGCTTGTCTTATGCTTTTAAATGTTGAAATGTCCTGACCAAAATGCTGAGCATACAACCCATGTTGCCAGCTGAGCCTGCGCCATTTGTTTATGATGTTCACTGTGTTGGTGGCATCTCAACTTTTCTTGAAAAAAAAAAAAACAACACCTTTTCCAATGTCATTTAGGGGTAGACTTGAAGTCCAGTGAAATAACTGAAAAGTTTTTGTTCTGGCTTTTTTTCTCTCTAATGTCTGTGATAAAGTGAGTAACGTGATGAGTTATCAAATGGTGAGATGGACAGAATACTTGCAAACTGCTTGCAGTCGCTTGCAGAGCCTGGGGCCTCTGGTTCTCAAGACTCAGGTATCTGGTTCTGCAATCTGGCACAGGGTTGTTCATTGGAGAGCTGATTTGCTCAGCATAACACCCTTATAATTATCTTGAAGAAAATAACATACAAAAAAATAAATATGCAGCTTTTAGCTGCAAATGTTAATCAAATAATGCTGTATTAATGAAATATGTTGTAAATGACGAGTTCTCTACATTTATGCAAGTGTCGTTGAGTGCTGACTAATTTTAGTTTTATACTTTCTATAAAAGCTGTATATAATTCTGCCTTCAGGAAGCAGACTTGAGCTTTTTATTTCAGTATGATGGACTGTATGCATCAGAAATTAACAACTGCCTGGTAATATTTGCAATGTTAGAAGAGTTTCATGGGGAAAGGCAGCATTTCATATTTATTTTAAAACAGTAACCTAGAAGTAGCGTCAGCAAGTCTTACATGTGTTGGCTTACTTCATTTACAGCTGTTTAACACAGTCCAGGAAAAAGCTGTGGAGGAGCAGATGGTGGCAACAAAGGATATTGTAATGGAGCCAACACTGAAATCTTTAAATGACGATTTGGTAATTATGAACTTTCTTCTTCATACATATGTAAACACTTCATGGAGTTCCCTTGGGTGTAGAAGCCTTGTAATCTAAATTTTCTTGGATGGAAAGAATTCCACGTCAGGTCTGTCACTTTATGGTAGTTAAAACCTGACAGCTTTGTGTTACATGCTTCTAGTCATGCTTTGTTAATCTGCAGTATAGAACTTTCACAGAGCCTACTGGAGTTATATATTACAAGTATATGTATAAAAATAATATAAAAATGCAATTCTATAAAAAAGATAAGCTTTTCAGGATCATCTGGTATTTGTTTTAGGGGATGTACTTCTCTTTCAGTGGGAAGGGTGTTTTCCTTGCATTACATGGTCACTGTTGCACTTAGAACTTAATGCGTCTGTTGTGCTGTCCTGTTGTAGGAAGAAGCCGCAAAGGAATTCCAAGAAAAACACAAGCAAGAGGTGGGGAAGCTGAAGGAAATGGACCTTACACAGTAAGAATTTACCCATATGAGTCTCAAATCCAGTTTTCCCCTGATATCTGTTTGAATGCCAGGTCACTAGTGCATCTTGTTGAGACTTGTGCTCAAGGCTGTAGTTGCAGTATCACAATCTCAAACCATCAATAGCTGAGAAACAGCAGTGGGTATTTTCCACAGTGTCCAGGTATGATAAGCATATGCTGCTCACTAATGAAAACTGGGTATTGTGTGCCTGATGGCCAATAACTTAGTCTTTATCGGCTCTGTTAGCAGCTGCTTTGTTTCACACTCAAAACGTTCTTTCCAGTATTAGTTAAATTCAGGAACTACTGCTGTCCAAGGCCATTCACCTGTTTACATTAATTCATTGCCTGAGAACTGTGTCATACTCCCCAGTGTGAACTTACTGACTTCCCTTGTTCTGCTGCTATTTTGAACAAAAAAGAAAAGGTTATGAGTTAGCAGATCACAGCTGATCAGCAGTGAGATCTGCCTGTCTGTGGAACTATAGAACTGAATTGTTGTTAGAGTTGGGGCTGGGTCGTCGTTACAGTACTACAAACAGAAGATGTACTGCGAATGGGAATGCTGGATCAGTTCTCAGCTCTGTCGTGGTGCCTCTGGCATGAGCTTGAGCACATTCTTCTTTTACTTCTGTTCTCTTTTGTCACTTAAATGGTAAATTATTCATGGCAGTAGCTCTTACTGTGTATCTATGTGTCAGTCTTGATCCTGGCTGTGTACAGTACGTATATTATACATTTGTAAGTTTTATATAGTTCTATAATACGGAGTAATAAAGCAAGCTGCCTGGCTGTGGACTGTTTCTAATTTACAGTTTCCTGTGCTTCTAGGAATAGTCGTTAGTTTCCTCAAACCAGAATACCCGGGTCCTGTTGTGTGCTGTCCAGCTTAGCTGTGTGTGCCACTTAAGTGAAAATAGTACCTGGCTAATTTTAGTATTCTCTTCTTTAACAAAAAAACCCACCCCAAACATCAAAACCCCAAATCAATGGAAACAGAACAACCAACCAGAGCTTCTTTTACTAACTACAGTGAGCACGGGTGCCTTTTAACTTCTGTAAAGCTGGACAATTTGTAGGATACTGAGTTACTGAACCAGCAATTTACTTGTAGTGTCAGCAGATGTCTCTTTTTCTGGACATCTCTTTTCATGCCACTAATTCTCTGTCTTCTCTCTCTTCTCCTCCCACTTTTTGTCTTATAAATCCTGTTTACTATACTGACATCCCAGAAAAGTTGGCCGTTTTGACTCTAGATTAATCTCTGTCAAATCTGAGAAAGCTTCTTTGAATCTTTGGTTGTCTTGTTTGAAGGAAGGACAAAAATGGATGTGATTTGAAGTGACTTGCAAGTCCGTCACACTAGGAGAACAATATAACCAGATTTTTTAAAAAGTTTTAATTCAGTTTTTTAGAGTTAATAGTGTTAACATACCTGTTTGTCGTTTTGGACCATGTTTCCTTTTTTTTCACCCAGAAATAGAATTCTGTTCTCCTCCATGAGGACAGACAAAAATCTATTTTGAACACTTTTCAATACAGGTTATAGAAAACTAGTAGAAGAGACAGAGCTGTTTGATTTGAAAAGGCTTTGTCCAGTATTGTTCAGCCTTGTATGAACAAAGGCTAGTCTATTCTAAATCTCTAAGAACTTGAGATGGAGAGCAACCACTCCATTTTGCTACATGACTGCTTTGCCTAGTTAAATTTGTATGTAATTTCCAGGGTACTTGAACACCCAGACAAGGGGCACAGAACATGAGCTTATTTGAATAGCAATTGTTGTCTTGATTTCTCTTTTCAAAAGAAAGCTGCACGTCTTCAGTTTTTCCTGGGCTGATGCAGAAGAACTGTAGCATTCAAGCTTACTGCTGCTTTCAAGCTTGCTGCTAATTTTCCTAACTTTCTGTTATAAGCCATTGCTTTTTGCATCCTCTTCCTTTACCATCACAACCATTCTTCTCTTTTTTGGAGGGCGAAAAAGAGAAAAAGCCCTCAAGCTTTTATAAAGAAATCTATACAGTGAATATAGATCTGATTGTGGTTGTCAGGCTTACAGCTATAGTGATTGAAGGTCTATCTTTAAGAAATCTAGTGGGCAAAGTAGAGGTATACACCACTGCTATGGAGAGTACAACCGTTGTGGCCTAATTTTTTGCATTCGTCACAGATGTACTCTACTCAGCACTCTGCTTTTCTGATGAGAGGCTTTCAGAGAACAGTTTTGTGATGTTTACAATAGGGGCTCCTGAGAGAACTTCTTTCGACACTGATCAGCTTTGGATGGGGACAATTGTTGGTTGCTATTGACCTAGTTTGGACTGAGTCTGCTGACAGAGTCGTGACAAGCTATTGTATCCCTTTGCCACTCTAGTTTTCTGTGTGTTTCCAAATACTGATTTCGTTGGGTGCTGACGCGATGGCTTTGTTTGTAGAATACTGTGTGCCTGACAATATAATCACCTTATTTTTTTTACTTTGTGCTAGCAATTTTACTTGGATTTTCCTTTACCTTTTTCACTTAGATATATTATCCGGGGTGACGACGAAGAATGGAATGAGGTGCTGAGCAAAGCAGGACAGAACGCTTCCGTCGTCAGTTTGAAAAGGTTAAGGAAATTGAAAAACTCCACAGAGGTCTCTCTGGTCTTTCCTGCTGGCTTTATTATGATGTTTTTCAAAAGAGTGAAGCTGCAGAGTTAAATGCAGATAAAATGAACTTAGCGTCCCTGATAGATTCTCAGTTTTCCTGGAGAAATGTGAGCACCTGAGAGCTCTACTGGGTACTCAGTGGTTCCTCTGATTGTAACTTTTTTCTGTTGACATGGTTAAGTCTTGATCCTGATCACGCACAGGAGTTGGTACTGTTTCTCCCTTGGGTCACTTTTAAAGAAAGAACTCATTCCACGTAACTGTCCCATTTGCTTTGGGAGCTACCACTGGGTGGGAGCCTGTGATATTCCCATTGGAGAAAATGCAAATTCAGGGAAGAATAATTCTTTCAAATGTGAGCTTAAGCCTGCGAAATATTGAGTCTGCATTTCTGCAGTTCATTCCTTTTCATCCATCTTCCTTCTTCTGCCTTGCCCAGCATGGAGTCTTTCCTCATTTTTTCCTTGGGGATTTATAGTTGAGACTTGCCTGCTTGCTTATTTCCCCTTCCTGGGGTGCCTGACAGCTGAAGTAATTATGTGATCTCTATTTCACCCTTTGTATACGCGTGGGGTTATTTTTCATGAATGCTAGAAGCTGTGAGTTTCCAGAAACCTTACAGGAAAGAGAGAGTCTTGTCAATGCTTATAAAGATCCGAGCTCTGTCGTGTTTGCTCTAGTCAGAATCTAGCGCAGGAACAAAATTGTATACTTAAAACTGTCAGTGCTAATATTTTTTCTAGGTACTCTAAATTCCAGATGCCCTATATGAATCGCCTTTAGGACACATAACTTAAAGTCTTGAAAAGCAATGACAGGAGCTAAAAATCAAGATCTTATGGGATTCAAATTGGGTTAGAGAATCTGAAGATGCTAGAAAATCTAGGTCATACTCTTGTTCATGCTTTCTCTAGCACCAGTTTAAATGACCCAAGAAACTGGAAGTGTTTTTTCTCAACCACATTTCTATGTAGACCCTTGTCCCCCTTTTACAACAAAAATTTCCCAGCTGGATGGGAATCTAGTGTATTTTAACAGATATTTTGTTCCTGTTTCCCAGTGAGAAGAAGAGAAAATTAGAAACAGCAAGAGGACCCAAGCAACAGAAGAAATTTAAGAAGACTAAAGATATAAAGCAGAAGTGGAAGAAGTGACTTTAAAGCCAATCAGTGAACTTGACTTAACAAGTGACGGGTCTGTACTTCAGAAGTACTATTCTCCTTTAAATCAAAAGACTTTCTTTTGCGGGGTGAGAGCTGGAGGGAAGGAAAAGCCTTAGAGACATTTTTAAAGTGTTTGTATTACGGGAAGTACAGTGACACTGCCAGGAGACAGTCTATGAAGATTTTTTATGGAGTGTGACTGCAGAGCTTGAGCGAGGCACTGTGCAGCACACTGGGATATTATGAGGGTGCTTTAGCAGCTACAGAGTTTCCATTCAAAGAGGGCAGATACATCTGTAAACTTTCCCGCATCTTAATGGTTGGTGTCTTTATTAAAAAAGAGTTTGGACAACAAAGGATAGAAATGTGTTAGGCTTTGGTATGTGACTCTAACTTTTAGCATTGCGGCACATCTTGATATATGCAGCTACTGGCTCAGTAGCACTACCGCTCACTGCTTTGGAGCTCGAGGGAGTTTTCGGTGTGAACGACAACTGACTTTTTATTTGGGGCTGGCTATTCAGCGAGCACTAACTATGTTGTCAGTTCAAACTCATGATGTGGTTGGTCCTTGCTTGCAGGAGTTCGGGTGTACAATGAACACTTCTATTTTGTAAGGCAGTCTATAGTTCCTACTTACTGTGCTCCTCAAGCAGCTGTAATAAAGGCTGCTCTTTGGCATTCACACTTGCTTACAAGGTCTCAGCATTCCCATAGCTCAGCAATTTACATTTCCTAGTTCTCAAGCAGGGTAGCGTGATGACCAGGTGCTGGGGAAGCTGCTTGGGCCATTCTGTCTGCCTGCTATCTGCTGACCTGGAGCTGCTGCTTGGCTTTGGTGGGAAGTTTTGTGTTAAGGTCGCCAGGAAATCAGCACTATCATACTGACAACTGGTCTTAGTGATCTTCTCTTTGAGCTCGGAGGCCAGTTGAGCAGACAAGCCACTGAACTCCCCAGCTCTGCTACTCGGTGATCCCTGCTTGGCAATAAATATGTACCGGTCTGGAGCTGGGACTTTCTGTGACTGCAGTACTCCAGATCTGGTGCCTGTCAGACTCCAGAGGCTTCAAAACCAGGGCAAACCTTTGACACAGAATGTCCCTGTCCCAAACCTGAGTGCCCTGGTGCACTCTCTTGATGATCCAGCTTCATGCCCTAGAGGTTTGGAACAGAGAGACTTACCTACAGCTGATACACAGCTGCATTATATTTACTCGTAGATCTCACAGCTCCCTTTTCCAGCAAATCCTTGAAGAAACAGCTTCTTCCTAGATAAAGATAGCATTTCCTCTCTAGAAAGCTGTTTTATGAAGCATCTATATTGAGCATGGGCCTTAGCTTAATACATACAGCCCACCCTTTGTATACCTTTGGTTACTGAGCTGCTGAGTCAGAGTCAGTGGCAGGGGCCCATCCCCCGCGTTGCAGGGGCAGCTGAACCCTGAGAAGGGGGATCTGCATCTGCAGCCCTTAAAGGCTTGATGAGGGGCTCATTATCACCCGGCTGTGTGAAGGAGCAGCACTGGTAGTCTGCAGGGATGAGGTAGTGGCTTTCTGTCCTGAACCAGCTCTAAAGAAGTTGTAAAAGGAGCAGATGTGGAAGGCAGGAAGTGTGGGGCTCTTCACAGCTGCCTGGAAAGCCTTCAGAAGAAAAGGTGAGTGTGAATTCTCTCTGGTTTTGCTGTTGTTATTGTAAAAAATAAGGTAAGTGGTGGCCTTGCTGGGAGAGGGGTGAAGAGCTACAACCCCTTGCTTTGGGAGACTGCAGCTAGTGCTGGAGCCCTTTCAGGGGATGCTCCCCGGATGGGCGAGAGGAGGTTCTGACAAATGGGAGTTAGCGTGGCTGGATGGTTGGCTCTGGAAGCTGGTCTCTAGCCCAGGGGCTCTGCAGCATCATAAACACGTTTCCTACAGATATCTGTAGTACTGTGGTTTTCCGATGTCTTGCTTAGCTTAATGCAGAAACCTGTCGAGTTGGTTGCATTTGTCAGGGATGGTTATTGTAGTAAAAGGGTTTTTTTATGGATTGTCCTGAGCCGGTCACATCCCTTAGCCATTTGAGGAAGGGGGATGACAAAGATGTGCTTGAAGTGTAGTGATCAGGTAAGGAACTGGTATCAAATGGTTACTGACTGCGTATCGTTGGCTTGGCCACTTCATATGCTCTGCTTGATGAGATTCAGCTGTGATTTAACAGGCTGCAAGTCAAAGCTTTAAACACTTTTAGAGTTCTTTTAATGTGTGTTGAAACTTTGCACTAATAAAGCAGCAGTAATTATTTCAGATTCTCCAACCTATGCAGGTTGCTAGATCTGTTCACCCAAGTGGTAGTGTTTTACTTGCTCTGGGTCTTACTGTCTAATAGGTGATGGCATCAGAAGGGTTTTTTTATTGCACATATTACTTCTTGTGCTAAGAAACTGCTGACTGAACTTCCTTAAAATGTAGAAGTGGTGCGAATTACAATGCGTGTCTCGGGAGGGCTGTTAAACCTTTGTTTTGAACCTATTAGCAGAACTAGAGTTTAAGAGAAGTTTTATTGTAGAACACCCATGTGCTGTTAGGGCTCTGAAATTGGTTTCTGTTTTTTAACGGTTAAGGTGATGACCAAATGGCCAAGAAGCTCAAAAGAAGGTCGTATTTATAAGAAAAATATGTCAAAGTTTCTGTTTATTTCTAAGGCCATGCTAAATAGCTATGAAACGGTGCATGGATTTGTTTGTCTTATGCTTCTGCTGGGACTGTGCCAAAGCTGTGACCTGCGCGTGGCCATGATGAAGCTGTTACTGCGTAAGCGTGAAGTCAGACTGAGCTTTCGGGTTGTTTCAGGAAATTCAGTCTCATAGTAGTAGGCAGCAGTCATAAAAACTTCGATGCCTGACTTACTGGCACTGTCTTGGGTAAAGTGCATTGGAAGCATTCATGATGACAGGCTGGGTAGGAGCTGTTCTATAAAAAATAATTAAGTCCAGCCAAGACTTCTTGTAAATTGTCTGTAAATCAAGGTGGAAGATAGGCAAAATTAAACTGGATTCTTCAAACAAACTAGGATTTTACTATTTAGGTGACATGTTTCTGGGGCTGCCTCCATTGCCTTCTATAGGCTGTAGTAATTCTTGCTCTGTTGTCTGTGAATTGGGTGTACTGTAGCTGCTGTAAAAGACTTGGAGGGTTTGAGCTGCACACATGCCCCTCCATTTCTGAGTGGGAGTTGTATTTAAGGAGACTTTTGCTATTTCTACAGAAAACGTGTGTATTCAGTTGAAGCATTCTTTTTCAGGTTTTCCGTGTATTTTATGATTTCTGGCAGCTTTTTGGATTCCTCTGCCTGTCTGTTGCTCTTTGAACAGCAAAGTGGAAAAAAGCCCTCAGATACTCAAATAAGTGGGAGATGTGGATTTTTTTATTTTTATTTTTTTAACAAGTCTAGTCAAACCACATTTTTCCTCTGTCTGTGCTTTCCATCAGTCAGGCTGTGTTAAAATTCCAGCTAGAGTAAGGGCTAGTTGAATGCAATCCAACAACAAAGCAAGAACGCCTGTCTTTCTGTAGCCAGAAGTGCACTAAAAATGCCACGCAACACGGGAGCTGAGAAGAGAGCGAGTTCTGTATCTTTGGATTTTAGGGTTGGTTGGTTGGTTTTGAGCCTAAGTTTCCCTCTGACTAGAGCAGGTTCCTGCTCTTTCTGGAGCCGGATCCCCTGCAGATGGGGCTGTGAATGCTTGAAGGAGGCTGGTGCACTGCTAGTTGCGGCGCACGCACTTAACCGCAGGCAAAGCCAGCTCAGCTGTCCGTGCCTCCTCCTTTCCTAGGCAGGGAGCAGGTCTTTGCACAACCCAGTAACCACGTGCATTAGTGTCTCAGGCTGCATTTTAAACCTACGAGGTCAGCTTGTCATCTTTTTTCAGTGCTCCCCGGATCGCTTGTCTGTCATGTTGCTGTAGGTTCACTCTCTCCTGCTCTCCTGTGCCCAGTGAGCTGGTTTGCCTGCAGTGATGGAGTACTGTGGCTAATTGGAGCAAAATGGGAAAGCCACGTATAGCTGAGCAGCTCTCTGCAGGTGGTGGGTAGATGTGACCTAGTTGTCAGTGGAATCATCCTGCTTGCTTGGAGACCCGTGAGCTATTTTGACAGCTGGAGCGAGCTGACCTCTGCGAAGTATCTGGGAGGAAGTAAAACCAGCGAAGCTGAGGATCTCCCCTGCTGCTGCGAGCTGGCTGTACTTGCAGGAGGGCTCTTGTCTCCTCCAGCTGCGTGAGGGTGAAGCGAGCTGGCTGGGAAGCAAAGGTTGGTGTACTGGATAAGGGCAAGGCGTAGAAGGGGCAGGAGGAAGTTATGTCTCTTCCATTTGGCCACCGTGATACTGTCTTGGGAGATTTTTTGCTTCCACAGCTGGATTTTTGTTTGGCTATGTCACTACTTCTCCCCTATGTAGTCTCAGAACCATGAGCCTGTCTCTTGGTAAGGGCCCTAAAACTACTTGCACCTCGTGGTGTGTGTTTTCTAACGACTGCTTTCTGTTAGCAGGCTGAGGGTGGAGAGAGGTGGTGAGGGACGCAGGCTAAACATGGAGATGGGAGTGTTGCATGAAATCCAGTGCTCGGTCTAGTAAGTGCCCGTCCAGTGAGTGCGTATGTGAAGCAATGAGCTTTGCCTGCCCAGTGCGTGAGGGCAGTGCTGTAGTCGAGCTGTTGTGAACTGCCCTGCTTGTTTTCTGGTTATAAACGGTAGGAAAACGGACAGCACCGAGACACCTCCAGCTCTGGGGCCGGGCCGATCTGCGTTGCTGCTTGCAAGGCCTTTTTCCCTGCTGTGCTGTGGGTTTTCATCATATGACAGAAAACTTTTTTTTTCCTCCCCCTCTTGCTTGGGCAAATAGTGCTGAGTGCAATATTTTATTTGCTTTCCTGTGGATTAATGGATCCCTTATACTGAAAATCAGCCCTGTGGGGAGGCAAATCTAGCTTTGAGTCCTCTTCTCTGCCACGGGCAGTGGCGACAGCAGCTTGCTGCCCCTGTTCCTCAAGGGAGTCGCCCCTCTCCTGTTTTTTTTCCCCCCTCTTGCATCCCCTCGGCTGTCTCCCTTCTGGCAGGTGCAGGAAGCAATGTCTGGTGGCTTGGGCAGCATTTGGTGAGGGCAAAGGGCCAGTTAGTAGCGGTGCTGCATTAGCCAGCACTTGCCTGCTGTGCAAGGGCTTATTGTAAAGCAAAAAGGTTTTATTTTAGTCCGAGAGTCATCGAGCATGTTCAGGCAGATGTGTGAGCTCCATTTATTTCCTCTGCTCCTGAAATAATATAATTATGGCCAGCAAAGCTTCGTGCTTCCCCAAAGCTGGGCAAACTGCTACATTACTTTCTAGGACGCTAAGGGCAGCACTGTATAAAATAGAGGCGGTATGCAATACTTTCGTAAGAAATTTCTATTTAATCTACTTGTTAGAGTAAAAGTGCTCCAAAGGGAATCTTGGGTGTTTGTATTCCATGATTCTTGAGAACAAGTTCGTGTTTGTACTGGTGGGTTTCCAGGCGTGCTGGTGTAAGGGCACAGTGCAAGAGAAAGCACCCTCGTGTATCATTCCCAGCAGACTGCTCTCGGGTGATGTAAATCAAATGCTAAGAAATGCTTGCGACGGTAATTTATTATAGAACTGTATTTCAGCTCCTGCTACGCCACAGAGATACGCTGCAGGGTTCCCTTTGTTTGGATGTGTGGTAGGAAATTGAAGGAAAGAAACAATTACAAAGAGATTCTCATCAGCCAAGTCCAGGTTCTGGCTGTATTAATGGTTTCCCATTAGGCTTCATGTCCTAAGAAAGTATTTGAGTCCTGTAGAGGTAGTGCCAAATTTGGAGTTACAGCTCAGCCATTGGCCCCAAACTTGGTAGGTGTCTGCAAGATTTATGGGGTAAACTTAAGGGAGGGGGAAAAAAAAAAAGATAGTTCTGGATCAAAGTTTCTGAGGTGACTCGGGAAGGAAGCTTACCTGCTTTTTCATGTTTTCTTTGTTAGCATTTGGGAGGGAGTGAATCAGATGTTTAACTTGCGAGGACTGCTTGAGTACCTCCAGGTTAACGGTTGCTTTAACACTCATGGTCTCTTCTGCTGCAGAGAAGCAGCCTAGAATTAGGATTTTTTAGATGCTACCATCTGCTGCTTTTTCATGGAAAACAGGTAAACTTACTTCAGCTAGGGAAAATGCAAGTTAAACTTATCACTGCAAAAAAAGTTTGAACTTGGAAGGGGAAATAAATGCCTGTTTAGCCTGTATTTTAAAATGTCAAATTAGGTATATATACCAAAACAAATTTAAGATGCTAAAACTGCCTTCTCCACAGCAGTGTCTTTAAATATGTTTTTTCTTGTTAGAAGAGCAGAATAAATAACAGCAGCTGTGTATTTTAAAATTATGTTGTTAATAAAATCCTGGTACATTTACATAAATGACAACAGTAATGTACAATTAACAAAGCATTGTAATATTACAGCAACAAAAGAGGACCTACATATTTGTACAGATAGCTGGAGCAGCTACTTGAAAATACTTTCCAAGATAAAGCCTTTTGTGGTAGTTTTCAGGCAGACCAGTGATAATTTTGAAATACCTGTATGGCTTTCTGATAATAAATAGGGTTATTGAAGCTGGTGATCTTCAAAAGTGGGTGTGTACCTAACGCACAGATGGGCGTGTGCCCTGACCAACTTGTCTGTCAGCGTGCTGAGCCCACGCTAATCATTCTGATCCTTGCGTGCAATTTGCCTCTCGTGGAAATCCTTTAGGAATGAGACGATGTCAGATTTTGATGGATTTGTTGGGAGATGCTGTAGTTTGTTCTCGTTCCCTTTATCTGCCTAACCCATGTCTGTGTCGTGCTCTGGAGCTTGGGCCCAGCTGAGCCTGCTTCTCCAGTGTGTATTAATTCTTGAATTTCTAAGAAGCAGTAGTTCTCCACTGATAACTTGGCTTCCTCTTCTTCGCCCACCTACATCGAATGAAAGCATCTTAGCAAATGCTTTTGGTGGGTGCTAACAAAGATCAGTGGGAGTATCTGAAGGTCTTTCCTTAAAGCTATTGGTAAGAGCAAGGTCTGTGTTTTTGCACAACTAAACTGCCTTCCTATGGGTGGGATTATTTAAAATGAAAAACACACGCAAAACTACTGCTTGACTCAAAGCTGTAGATTGAACTGGCTCCTTCTAGTTCTTCTGAGTCAGCTAGAAGGTGGCCTAGAATGAGTCCTTTTGGACCAGGAACATCTGTCTGCTGCGAACAAAGGACAAATTTGAGCTGAGGCATCTTGTTTAAGCGCTGCCGCCTATGTCAGCCT
The DNA here is from genome assembly GCA_013398815.1 of Ibidorhyncha struthersii. Taxonomy (NCBI): domain Eukaryota; kingdom Metazoa; phylum Chordata; class Aves; order Charadriiformes; family Charadriidae; genus Ibidorhyncha; species Ibidorhyncha struthersii. The sequence continues at coordinate 72,694 of VZSZ01005783.1, forward strand.
GCAGCCTACCTCTAGGAACCAGTCCGGTGCGCACTGTGCCCAGTCCCCCCTGAGGTAGCGTATCTGTGGAAACAACATCATTCCATGGATGAGGCTGTGCAAGCAGAGACTAGAGGTCAGAGCGTCTAATCCCAGCTAGCTCCAGAGAGAGAACAAACCCTCAAGCTATATGTTTCTTGAGGTCTTCGGGAGACTCTTATTGCTATTTATGCTATCGCACAGTTTTTCAGCGTAGTGCTAGTTCCTACTACACCTGAGTCTTTTGGAAAACATCTTTTATGGTGTAGGATCTCACAGGCAATGTTCTGGAACAGGTTTTTAAGGTGATGGTTATTGGGACTGTCAGACCTTGATAGTGTAAGGGTAGACAGTCGTCTTTTCCCTCCTCAAAATGGATCCAGATTAACAACTAGCACAGTGAAACTATTAAAATACAAAAAAAAAACAATTCTCCCTGCCCTAGCTCAGTTCTCCATGTTAGGTTTAAAGTGAGTAATTTCAGAGTTAGTATGAGTTTCTACTCAGCTTTGAACATCTACAAAATCTCTCTCAAGGTGCAAACAGTTTGGGGGAAAACTTATGTCAGTGTCTCTTGACATGTGTAGACACTGGTGTTTATTACAATGGTGAAGTAGTTTGTACACCAGCCTTTGTGTTCAGACAGATGACTCATTGAACGGGCAGTGATCCATAGGATTAGAAAATTCCTTCTATGCAGCCTTTTTACAAGTAAAACATCTATGCGTATGAACTAGGTGGCCATTATGGTGTGGAGACAGACACTTGAGACTACATATTAGGTGTTGGGTCTAGGTAGTTTGCCTCGCTTCTCTACAGCCCTGTGTTGTGCTTGTTTAAATGGCAGCATTGATCTCTTCGGTTCAGGTTCTTCACTTGCAGCATCCTCAGTTCTTGTTTGCACTGTGACAGTAGTAGCACAGAGAAGCCAGCTCCCCCTCCGTCAGCGGGACGAGGCACAGCACCCTTGGCCTAGGGGGTGTCTCTTGTAGGGGACTTTCAGCAAGATCCGGAAGGCAAACAGGAACACCACAGCTTTGCCTGCCGCTGTGTCCCGTGCAGTTTGAACCAGTGCTCCTGCCACTGTCTCGTCCCTTTTTCACACCCTGGAGGTGACGTACACGGAGTGCAGGCGGCCGGCCAGAGCTGTCTGCAAGTCCCGCAGAGGGTCCAGGCCTTGCACTTTGCTGTTCCGGCTGTAGATCAGCTGTTTGAATGAGTCCTGCTCTAGAAGAGAGCTCATGTGTTTGAGGAAGAAGCCTTCACAAAAAGAGGCTAGCTCAGGCGCGTTGTGAATCTGCAGGAGAGAGGAAGATCAATTAGCCTTTTCTGTGTGTCACTGACCTAAAGGACATGCCTGAGCTTCTTCTCTTTTCTAATGCTTTTTCCCTTTAACATTGTTTTCTAAGGCAGAAAAAGGACAGTGATAGTGGAAAAAGCACTGAAGGTAGGACTGGTGATGGCTAATAATTTCTTTTGGTGCTCTTTGCAGGCACAGGTGTGAGCAGGGAGGGCATTCAAGCTTTTTTTAATTCCTTCCCCTGCTGGCCTGCTGTTGGCAGAGCCACTGCACTCCAGTCTCTTCCTCTTAAAGGAGCAGAGCAGCTGGCTGATGAAGTGGCCAAGATACCTGTTTAGCTGCGCAAGTGGGGAGTTTGTGTGCTGCAACATAAAACGCTGTGCTGCCAGATGGCACGCACAGCTCGTGGCAATAAGAATATGGTTCATAGGATGTGCGCCGAACTCTTAGAAAAAGGAGCTGAAAGTAGGAAAATAGGGATGTTACACTTCTAAAACATGTTAGGTGGATTTCTGGCTGTGATCTGGTTCCCTTCGCTTCACAAAACCAGCAGGGAAGCTCAGTAATCTCAGTAACAGGAGAACAATGAAACTCGAGTTCAGTATTAAGAAGTACTGTACACATCCAGTTTCTGGGAACTTTGTGCAAATAGTAATTTAAGGAAAAGTACTAAAGGCCAGCAGGGAATGCTCCCTTCCCCCTTTCTACCACTGTATACTGTTCATTTTAGGTCTGGAAAGAAACCAGCCTCCATTCTGTGGAAAAAAAATGGCCCAGTGTGAGAGTCAGGAATGGAGAAGAATCAGTGCATCACAACACACAGCGTAAACGTGCGCATTGTTATCAGCTCTTTGTGTAGTCTTTAAGGGACCTAAGCCTGCAAGCTTCCAGGAATGGCAGAGTATTTCTCTATGATGTTATTGATAACGTGGGTTATTTGCTATAGGGTTGAATATCTATGTCTCACAACAGAGTTTATGCTAGTTCTGGAGCTGTAAAGAATGTATTTTAGCAGTAGGAGTGCGTGCTAGGAAAGGGTTTACTTCTCAAGTTGCTGTACTATGATCAATTGCCCCTGCTGCTCCGAGGGTTCGAATCTCCTGGGCTTTGCTGATGTTGCTGCATCAGCCTGCTAAGACACCTCTCCCCTGCTCTGTAGGGATCTCGCATCAATTTCATCCATGATTGCTTTAGACAAGAAAACATACTAGGGCCGTGTAGGACTTTACAGGCTGGAACTTGAATACAACATCTCACTTGTGGTTGCGGTTGGGGTAGCGTTACCGGCATAGCAGGTGCCCGCTCTGTGCCGGTTGTATTTAGTTACCAAAACGAGACTGCAGAAAGCACGCATGCTGTTTCATTGTTATTCTTAAATAAGGCAGTTACCTTTGCATATTTATAGATGTTAACAGAGTTCTCCAAGCTGATCGTCTGGGCACAGAGGATTTCACAGTGTCTCTGGAGGCCATCCAGTTGAAACAGGCTGGCAGCCGACAACAGCTATCAGGACAAGAGAGAAGCTATTTGAGATCATGAGCCTTGAAAGGCTTAGGGAAGGCAAACAGAACTGATGATTTCCTCTCCGAACGCTCTCCGACTCCCTGTTTTAATGGCCAAGGCCTCATGAAAGAGCAGAAAGGCCACTCGATGCCTGGCTAAAGTGACGCACAGATTTCCCCTCTTAGCAAAGGCTTTCTCCTCCTGCAGGAAGTGTATTTTTGCTACCTTCTGTCACCGTGCCGTGTGAGCACTAAACTGCTCAAAGCCCCCTCTCCTCAGAACAAAAAAAGTAGTTGTGTGTAGTCTAGCTTCAGGCTTTAATTTCACCAGACCTCATGTGACTGAGCAGCGTTATTGTAAAAGAGCTGATTTGTAATGTGGAGTGCTCTTAGTCCAACCTTTGCTGTTACCATCAGCTGCTCTGCACAAGTTCAGCTTGAACTTGGCTGTTTCTCTCCAGTCTCCAGCCCCGTGGTGTCTGGCCTGCTGTGGGCACCAGAGCTGCTGCATCAGCTGCACCTTTTCTGTGCCCCACCAAAAGCGCAGCACGCCTGCTTCCTTCTCCCTGGACAGAGAGGATGTGCAAAGGAGGCTTCCACCCAACTCTGGGTACCAAAAGCATTGTAGTAATTTGTCTTCGCCCCCGCCCCAGCACCTCATGGACATAATAAAACATAATCGGTAGTTCTTATTTCCAGGCAATAGTGTTGTGAAACTTAAGCTCATTTCAAAGCGTTAAGCACACTCCTGGATGGGGAGCTTGCCGTTGGCTCCTGGATTTTGCCTTTCAAGCTCTGTTTATGCCCCGGTGCGCTTGGCAAGACTTAGAAGAAAACGCTCTCACCTCTAAGATATCAGTGGTGGGAATTTCCATAGATTCTGTTCCTCCGTAGTATAAATACTGCATCAGCATCTGAAATGGGAAGAAGGCCAGGCATGAAACTGTTAGCGCTGAAGTCAGAAGGGGCCGTGAATGGCTGTGCTCCCCTTCCTGAGCAGACGGGAACTGCGCAGTGTGCTGGCTCTCGCCTCCACGATTGGCTTTTTTTTTTTTTTTCTAGTGTTGCAAATCTGCTGCTTTCTAATACTTTTCTTCCTCGGGCTCTGAAAAGGGCCCTGTTGAGGATTTTTAGGCCGAGGGTGACAGCGTGTCTCCAAGCAACACGAATGTCCTTGTAAAACGGTTCCTTGGATCTGGTTCTGTAAAGCCCTGCAGGCTGGTCACACGCAGAGCTGCCAGCTAGCGGGAGCGTGAAACTGCCACACCATGAGCATGTGTGTCTCGGGGACCTCCCAGCCACTTGCCTCCCCTGCTGTGCTTCTAATCAGCTTCCAGCCCCCCCATCAGGGCCAGAGGAAAAGGCCTAATTGTTTGCAGGGAGAGCAAGAGGCAGCTTCTGCTCTTTGATCTACATGTGCACACCCCCAGCTAAACCAGTGCTGTCTTATCGAGGCAACGACTAGATTTGGTGTGGGAAAGAGAAGTCGTTCCTGTGTCCTGGGTGAGCAGGTGTGGAACTGCATGCTGTGCTCACCATTTCTAACGGCAGTGGTAACAAAACTGAGCTTCTACTAAAATTGCCTTATTTGTGTAACTGAACTACAGGGGAGCAAAGCTACTTTCCAGCAGAGCCCTGAGCAGAACACAGATCTGCATCCTCCATGCGCCACAACAGAGACCACTGCAGAACGCCATCATCTCCTTAACTCATCTGATTTTATTTACCGTCAGATTGTTTAATTCCATGAAGTATTTCACTGTTTTAATTCTTTTTGATTTGTTGCTCTCTCCAATGAAGCAGATGTTTATCTTTAGAAACTTTTTGATGTAAAAGTGTTGTTAAGGAGGATTGGTTCAATATATTTTTTCTGTCATGGCCTGAGCTGCAAAATTTGGGTGTCATCTATCCAAAGCAAAACTTGCATCGTGCCTTTCAAGTAGAAAAAGATGTTCCCATGGTCAACTTCATTCCTTCTACGTGAGGTGAGGGCACGGCTGACCAACAGCTTTGCTGTTTTGTTTGCGTATAAAGAGAGGAAAAGGAAAAGCCTCAACCCTGTAGTGAAACAGTTATACCACCTGTTCTGCACTTCAGCTTTCCCTGTTCTGTACCTTCCAAATTTGAAATGCAGATCTGGAAAGCTGGAATAACTGAACTATCACATTTCACTGACTTGTTTTTTTCCTTGGGTGTGTGTTAAGTAACCTACTTTCTCACCATCGTGAATGAACCTCCCTTAAGTCTACTAAATATGGAAATGTCATAAAAACAAAGTGTAATTCTCAATTTTGAGCCTTTCTTGAAAGGGACAGCATTGATTTCTGATCATCTGATTTGCATTAATACGAAGCTCGGCAGTCCACCTGCTGTAAATAAGTGTACTTTTTGCTTAGCACAGCATGAAAATGGTGCCTTAAAAAGCACGAAAATGGTGTCTTAAAAGTCTAAAACTACTTTCAGTAGCAGACTGTCTCCTCCTGCTTCATGGAGGAGGCAGCTGCCTAGTAGGAAAATAAGATTATAGGCTGGAGGTTTCTGTTCTCAGGTTGGTTCTAGCTGGAAAGTTTTGCCGAAGATGAGAATACTCCTGAAATACAGGTGTGTTGAAATGAACTCCAGCTCTACTCATAAATCACCTGTGATATTAAGCCTTGGCCCCCTTAGCTTCCAAATATGTGAAAAGATGAAAAGAACAAAGAAAAGGTAGAGTAAGTCACATACCTTGAAAATACTGTATTTCATATCGCTGATTTCAACAGTCTTGCTGCCGTGGCTGTCATGTTCTGTTTTATTGGTCATTAGCGTCTTAAACCTGAGAATGGTTTTGATAGATTTCTGTATTAGCGCTTCACATCCTCATTGCCTACTGGCAAACAGCCTCAGCAAGGGGAAGATAAAGATCCTCCCTTGTTCTTGCTTGCAAGTTGAAAACTGAAACATTTCTTTCGATTTAATGACAATTAGTTTAGAACTTCAGGGACGACTTAACCTGTAAATTGCTTGGGTCTGATCCAGTCCTGCCCTATAATAGTTGCAGAAGACTGTTACTATGCCAATAATGGAGAAATTAGTAACTGCGAGCACACCAGGTCAGGGGTGAGGCTTCCAGGAACTCTGGAGCACGCGTAGCTCCAGCGAGCAAACTCCGGGAGGGGGAAGGGAAAGGCAGTGAACGGCTGGAGATGAACACTCTAACTCCTGCACAGGTTTTTAGGGATAATCTCAGTAGAGCTCGGGAATCTCTAACGCATATGAGGAGTGGCTAGAAAAACTCATCTTTACTCTCCTACTGTTCTTAACAGTAGCAAAGATGTGTCTTGGTCCTGCAGATATGAATTACGGTCTGTAGTCCGTATCCTTAGCGGCAGTCTTGCCGCAATGGGTGACTTGGGGGCTGGTCACACAAATGAGGGAATAAAGAGGCAAACCTTCCTTTAGCGATCTGTACTTGGCAGTGGAAAGCAACTCACCTGTTAGATGCAGTGACCAGCAGGACTTTGTGTGCATAAAACAGCTTTCCTTCTACTAAGAAAGTTACATCAGACATTTCTTTATTGTTTAGAAAGTGGGGATCTGTTAGGGTAAGAAAAAAAGAGGGTGAATATTTCTTGAAACTGTGGCTGCTTTTAAAAAGATTATTAAAAAAATCTCAAGAACTTCGCTGTTTAGGTGAGCATCTTACCTAGCCGAGCTGGGAGTGTCTTCTGGATTTCAGGAATGCTGGGTATCGGGCTGCTGCCATAGCAGTGGGTGAAGATGGATGCAAGCTGCTGATTAATAGAGTCGTTCTGTAAGGAGAATCAAACGGGTATCATCAATCGGCACTTTGTATTGAGCAGGTTTCAAACATGCTGTAACAGTTCACTTGAGGCTTACAGCAACTGCCCTCTGCAAGAATAACCCTCTAAACAGAGGGACAAGAGCACGACAAATATGCTCTGATGGAATTCTCTCAGCAACAGTTCGTGGGCCAACCTCTGCCAAGGGAAAAAGAGCCCATCGGCATCAGCTCCTCCTTCCACTTGTGTGTAACAGGTAAGCCCACAAGCGTGTTCTCGGCAAGATTTGATTCGTGATATTAGTTCATTGTCAAATACCAAGTTCTGGCTCCTAGTTTGCAATTGTTTTTAGTCAGTCAGTTATATCTCTTGCTTTTAATTTAAAGGTCAATTATAATGAGTGTCGTAGGCAACAGCCTCTTGAAGAGAACACGGTAGAGACTGGGGGAACTTATCTGCAAAATGAGACAGCCAAACTACCGGGGATCAAATCTGTCCTAGACGTGCCTTGAAAAGCAATGAAAAACCAGCCATAGGCAACCTTTAAATAAAAAAGTAGAAGGAAAATGTCGCTGAACAAAAGCATCGTTCAGAAAACTCCTAGAAGATACTATTGAGAGAACCTGAATTACCCAGTACTGTTGTGATAACTCTTCCTCTTACATGCACATGGTTTCAAAAGCCAGTTGCTGAACAGGACTTCTACAGAACAGCTTTCGCTTCTACTGAAATGAATGTCTTTACTGTGAGGACTGCTTTTATGGGCTGTATAGCATTTATCTAAATTCATATCAGGGCCACTTTCATACCGTAACTCCTTGGGGACTTTGCAGAGGCATTCACTTGTTCTTGTTGTGCACTACCTTATTTGATAGCAAAAGAACACACACTTGATTTTGATATTGTTACAAAACTAATAATTACTTTGCTGGTTTTGAGGATATCAAACATGAGCTGCAACCCTTCATTAACTAGTTCTTCATTATAGTCCTCTTCTTTAATGGTGACAAATTCCCGTAAGAGGGTCTGTACGACTGAGTAACGAGACTGGTAGAAGGTTGTCCGTAGTGACTCGATCCACACGTGGAGTTTCCATGGGACTCCTGTAGCCACAGCAAAAAGGACAGTGAGAGATGATGATTTGCTGAGGTACCTGTGAGTAGCTCCTCCTGTTGCTATTATTAATGGTCGGCGGCACTGAAGTAGAATCTCTACATACATCCTAACAGCAGATACGTTTTTGTCTCGATATTAAAGGTGACCGAACTGGGTCACTGAGAGATTAAGTGACTTATCTACAACAGCAGAGGACTGGTACCAGGACTGTAAGTTGGAGACCCCCTGTTGTGTATTTAGCTTTGTGATTAGTTAGAACTACAAAATAAACTTGAACTGAACTTGTAAGAATACCTAACCCTACACAAATATGGTGTGAGGTCTTTTTTCCTGCTTACCTGTGGCAGGTTAGACACACAAGCTTCAAAGCTTCTCTTTCCTACCTTTAGATCAAATCTGTTCTTTCACTTAAACCATTTAATCTACGATGTTATCTTTGTTTTTGAGACCACCCTCTTTAACGCTGAATTTTAGGTGTCAGTATCTGATGAAGAGACACGCTTTTGATACTTGGGAACAGAGGATCCTGCCAAAAGTAAGGGACATCCTAGATCATTGGAAATTTGACAAAAAATAGGGAGGAGCCTTAAATGCTTTTTTTTTATTAACTTAGCTCGTTCCCGTAAGCTTGGCATAGCTTTGCAGTCAGGGTCACAGATTCTTCTTCAAGTGAAAGGGGCAGAGGAAAAAGCTTTTCATGCCTTAAATGCGCACAATACTTAAAGAAAGCACCTTACCGAGTGCCCTGAGCTCCATGGTGATGTCCACGTAGCCGTGCTCAGCGCTGTAATACATGGCCTCCTGCAGAGCCTTCATTCTTGTCTTACACAGCCTGACTTGTCCCTCGCTGGAGCTGCCCTGGCTGGAGGTGTCGCTCTCCACTCCCTCAGCTAAAATCTCCTCCAGTGAGAGGACGTCTCCCTTCAGTTGCTGGGGCTGGGTCAGGAGCTTGCGCAGAACATTCCTGAGGAGGTAGAAGAGATATCCCTTATTAATAAATGAAATATCAACAATTCAGACAGGTCTATGGTGATTCGGGTTTAGGGGTCTGGCTTAGTAAACAATAGATAGACAGCTGGCAGATACAGAGCAGCATTTCATCGAATCATAGAATGGATTGGGTCAGAAGGGACCTTAAAGATCATCGAGATCATTTAAACCACTTCTTCCCAATCCCGCATACTCGGAATTGATGCCCTGGTAGCAAGGGCAAAACCATGGAATATGCTCCTGTACCTTAGTGGGACCAGGGTGTAATTCAGAGTGTTAGGGCAAACTGGTGTTTGTTGCTGTCTGTACTTTGGCATAGGAGCGCACTTCCTTCTCCCAGCCCTGAGTGTGGTAATATCTTAAGCTCTGAAGTAAGATTTAGCAGAGCATCTGTTAGAACCCTTGCTTTTTTTCCCAAATGACCATCTTCAAGCACCGTTAACGCTGTTTTAGTCAGACCCGCTTCCTGTGTCAGTAAATAGAAACCATAAAAAACGATAGTTCTGCATCACTAAATCCAGGGAGAATTTTTTTGGTCTGGAATTTCACACAGCAGTTGCAAGAAAGAGACTTGCTTGTTTGTGTCCAGCCACTTTAGAACGCTTGCATCACTGGTGTCCCTACAGCCAGCTGGAGCCATCTGCAGCGGACATTCCCTGTCCCAGCAAGTCCACCCGAGCACTCAGCCGTGATGCTGAATTGCCACTAGCTGGTGCTCTCTTTGCACCCACGCCACTCGCCGTGACTAAAACCAGTTAATTTTGTGCTTTAGGATCACCCTGCCCTTACCCAGTTGGAGAACGAGCCTTGAATTTCACAGTGCGCCCAGTTAGATGTTGCAGAAGATTGTGGGAGGGGAACAGAATTGGGAACAGAAGAGTGTCTGTGTAGTTTTACACTGTAAATAACTGCATTAGGCCGTTCCAGCTTTGGAGAGCTTGGGCCTCATTTGAGTTTGGGCTATTTTCCCTGGTGTATCCAGATGTGCGATGTACCTGGAGGTGCAGTTTTGGCAGCACTCTAAAGCACAGCTGTGTTCAAGCAAGGTAGCTACTATTTAACGTGCTACTAGAAGGGCCAGCTGTACTGCTGCAAGACCCCGTGGCGATCTCGCGGCCCATCTACATGGGCGGCTTCAGGGCTGTTTTAATTGGCTTGTTACACTAACATTTTTTCTGGGAACAGAAGGATTTCTGGATAAGTTTGTTAGTAATGTCTTATTTCTAAGTAAGTAGGCTGAAAACAGCGTTGGAAATCCCAGGCTGGCTTTTCAGCGTTTTAATGGCTGATCTCTTGATCAGCCATCCAAAAACCAGAGATGCAGTCAACCAACTTCTGCCGCAGATTATTTTTGCCACTTGAACGCAATTAGATTCTGTCTCAGAACGTGAACCACTGTCTCATCACCTACCCACAAGTTGAACTCAGTCTGCTCGCGTGTGGCCTAGAACCAGCTCCTGCTCACTCTCAGTGCTGCAGAGCAAGTGAGAGAATAAGCAAAAAAGCAAACAGAGATCTTTCTGTTGTATTTTGTGCTTTTGACCAAAATATAATTCCTTTCTTTTATCAAAGTTATAGTTGCTGAATAATGTAAGTCTTGCATAATTTTTTCTCAAAGGGCTGTAACAGAGAGCAACTACCAGTTTAAAGAATCCTTCAGTTCCCCAAAACACTCAAAAGGCACTACCTACATCCGAACCAGAACAGTTTGAGAAACTGTGCTGCGCTAAAAGTGGTTCCTATCAGGAGAGTCTGAACGCCATCTTCTGAACTGCAGAGCCAGGGCTTTGGGCATAAGACATGTAATATAAAGCCACATAGGAATACCTACAGCAGTAGCCTTAGGAAAAAAAAAAACAAACCCTGTTCTGAACATGAACGGAACTTTACCTGTGCCCGTGTGCAGCTGAGTGACTGAAGCAATTCATATCTTCGTGAAGCGATGAAGACATACCATTGACTTCCAACATACTCAGGAGTGGATCAGCACCCCGACTTAGCAATAAGCTGACCAACTCGTAGTTGCCTAGGAAAAGGAATTGACAGAAGCATAACGATGATTCCATGTCTGTTAGCTCTGTGAAAGCACGTAACAGCACTGGCAACAGACACTGCACCAGCAACTTTTATGGTACCAACCGAGGCTTTTAGAGCATCCTGCAAGCACGCATTAGGCTTCCTAACATCTGAGAGAGAGAAACTGAGTCACAAAGCACTTAAATTACCTAATAATGCCCAACTAGCTCGAGGAAGAATGAAAAGAGAATTAAACTGGTCTGGTGCTCTCAATACACGCCAGCAGAGATGTACACAACCGGTTTAACTAGACCAGTATATGGGTGCAGCTCCTGTCCAGCCAGGCCTCCTTCCCACCCTGCTCGTTAGATGTGGCACTGAGGGTGGCAGGAGACCCACACAGCGAGTGGCTGTCATTGCGAGGGGAGGAGGCCATTTCTTTATCCCTGCAATAAAGCTTGGCGCAGAGCAAGCCAGAGATTCGTCTTCCTAAGTGCACAAAAATGAAGCAGGCAGAAATGAAGGAAAAAAAGTAAAAACAGAGGTGAAAAGTGTTGAAAAACAACAGGTACTTTTAGGCCAGTACAAACTTGTTCACAGAATGCTAAACTCTTCTCCTGACAGGTAGAAGAAATGCAGAATTTTACTTGTATTTAATAAATTAATAAAACAAATTTCTTTATATAGCAGTTATTTTTCCCCAGGCTGAATTTAAACCTGTTAATTTTTGCATCTGGAAGTTCTTTAGATCCAAGACGTGCCTAGACTAGACAGTAGCTGGTTTATGTTTCTTGACAGTGCCCTGTGCAAAGGAGTTGTTTTAGTCGGCATTACTCTGGAGGCTGCGGGCAGGAGGTGAGCGTTAGGACTAGTTGCAAAAGCAGACGCTCCTTCAGGGCCCATCGAGCTCTTGCACGTGACGACAGCTGTTAGTTGCTGCCAACCCAGACAGGGTTCCTATTAGTGTTTTAGAAATGAAAAAAATGCCGACTTTTTAGTCGCCAGCTCACTGTGTTACTCATTTGGTATCTTTATGGTACCTTAGAATGCAGTGCAAAGTGACTCCTTACACGTTTTACAGACACCGGACCCAGGCACGAGTTGGTTGTGGTTATTCTGGGGTAGCAAGAGATGGAGTGTGCTGAGGCTGCACTGAGCTCACCTGCGGCTGAAGCCAGCTGAAGTGGCGTCTCAGCGTAGTTGTCCTCCCCACTGTTCACGGCAGAGCCCTCAACGTGGGCACCAGCATCCAAGAGCAGCTGCAACAGACACATGAAAGACAAGGAGTTGAGAAAAGAGCAATTCAGAAAGAGCAAACAGAAGGGGCTGTGTGTTAGAAAGGAAAACCAGTAGACTGGTAGTGAAGAGTGCGCACACACAAAGGGACCATCTCAAAGGCTAAAGCAAAATATCTATTGCAAGGCAAATTTCTCTTGCGTTTGCTCGCTCAGCCTGGGGCTAAAGTCTCCCCATGAATGTCAATTTAGAGTTTTCTAATTTTCTTTTGCTTTACTGTGCTTTCAGTGGTGAGTTTGTGCTGGAAAGGTGCTCAGCTGGCAGCTTGGAGAACATCACCTACCTTTCTTTTTTTTTAAAATCTCCTTTATGAACGTGGTTTTGCAATTGTAATTTCCCAACTCCAAAGAGCTCTGCAATCAGAGTTTCTCTTCAGCACAGGAAGTCCATCTTATTTAGTTTCACGCTGTGCGCAGGAAACAGGGTTCCTCCAGGGAATTAGCCTCTTGGTCTCTCTGGCCCACGGAGCCACGAAATGAGGCCCTGGCAGCTGCAGGGGTTTGCCACACACAGAACCTGCTTTCACTGAACGCCCCGAGCTGCTCGTGAGGGAAAATACTCCCCTCCCAGGCGAAGGGGAGAAGGTTACGTGATGATGGGGACCTTTTATGGCCGGGGTAGGGCTGGCAGGCAGCATCGGGGCACCCAGAGCAGCGCTTGCAGGCGCAGAGCGGTGGGTGCTGCCCATCTCCCGGTGGCAGCGAGGATGACTCCTGCCCCATCATCAGCTGAGGTTCCTCCACTGGGTACAGGAGTCCAGTGCGCTGTACCCTATAACGCTGTCACAATTTAACAATTTCAGCCATCCCCAATTAGTGCTGACCTTGGCCTTAGCACGAAAAGCATATACATTCACATTTTTATTATAAAACTTTTTGCAGAGCAGGACCGCCAGTCCATTGGCTGGCATGTTTCTCTCTGGAGACACCAGCTATTCCATGCAGGTATTGCACGGTGGACCTTAACTGGAAAGGCGATTTTATACACCAATTTTAGCAAAAGCTGACATCTACCCTTTTAATAATAGTTGCCAAATGAAAAAAAACTAATTATGTAATCTTCAGAAGTTTTAACTAAAATGAAAGAAACAAATACAGGGGGTAATGCAGTCCAACAGGAGCTTTGATATACTTGGCTACATCTCCCGGGAGAATCACGCTCTTATCTCACATGCAAATTACAGCTGTCTAACCTTTGTAATACCAAAGGCTGCCCTGGCAATTTGCCGGGTGGGATCTAATCTTTGTAATTATTTACAAATGTACACAAACAAAAAATGAGTGTGTGCAGCCTCCATTTACTTACATCTTTTTTTTCTCTTCCCCCCC
>VZSZ01005783.1:86122-126072 GCA_013398815.1 Ibidorhyncha struthersii
CCCCCCTTTGAGCAGAAGGGTAATTACACTCACCAGCAATTGCCTATCTGCTCTGATCAGTTTTCAATTTCTCTTGAAGTTCAGGTCGAATTTCCAGGACTTCACCCCATTCTGCTGCCCTCTGCATTAATACCCCAGAAAAGGGAGCAGGGAGGATGCGAGCGGCTCAGCTCCCACGACAGCTTAAGTCTTGTTCATGCAATTCGCGAGGATTATAAAGGAAGTTACACATGATTTGCTGCCATTAAAGCAGAAATCAGCATATGCTTAATTTTTGCACATGTAAATGTAGAAACCAATTAACATCTAATGTCAGAGAGCATCCTGATCCAAGCTGTCTGCCTGTAACCGCTCCACATGAAGCACTAGTTTATCTGACACCAAAGAAACGATTGTGCAGCATTCTGCTGGAAGTGGTAAGCCATGGACCAACACTGAAACCAAAGAAAAATAAGGAAATGCTGTGTTTTGTTATCGAGGCCTCGCTAGGAATTATGTCATCAATTCACATTCCGGAAGAAAAGCATCGGTTGCGTTCTCCTCATTTTTAAAACACACGTGTTTCCACTGGTTTTTAGAAGGGTTCCACCAAACGGCACCTGGAGCCTGTGACGGCCTCGTGCTCAGGAGGACCGACAGCGAGGGTGCTGCACTTCACTCCCTCTGTGTCTCCTGCAAAGGTTCCCGACCGGGCGGTTTCCTCTGCTTACCTGAACAACAGAGATGTGCCCATGTAGGACAGCAAAGGTAAGAGCAGTCCAGTGCCGGCTGTCAGGGTGGACTGACGGGTATCGTGGAGAGGTACTGGGAACCTGGGAGAAAGGAACCAGGTAGTTATTACCCACTGCAGTATCTGTCTGCCATAATCTTTAGACTTGTACATAACTGGCTTTTTTCTTTGTAAGTGACAACCCGGGGGAATAGTAACTTACGCTGTTTAGAGAACACTGCCGGCACTAGTCGCTCTGTCCAGTCCCCTGGGCCTTTTTAATGGGCTTATTGGTTTCTCCTAGTGGCAGCTCTTTGAGGAAGGAGGCCCCTTTACCCCCACCATGCCTATTAGACTTGCCAACGCCAATCATAATTGGAGCCACTGAGTGCTCCAAGAGGTTTTGAAGGTTTTCTTCCCCCTCCCAAATCCCTGAAGCAATGATTTCTGAAAGAAGTGGCTTGCTCAGAAGCTTCCAGAAATGAAGCCTTCAGTTGCTAGGAGAGATTTCATAACTGCTCTTGTTAGTTTACAGATGAATAACTATGGGGAGAGGGTCCTCTGTTACTCACTGGTATATCTAAATTTGCTCCGGCATCTATAAGCATTTGGACCATGGCTTCATCTCCAGCAGCACAGGCATACATTAGTGGGGTCATACCCTTCAGGAAGAAGAAAAAAAAGAAAGTTATAATTCTATACTTATCAACAGCGAAACTGTCACGGACACGGTGAGTTTGAATCTTAACGCGCAGAAGAGTGTGTGTGCGCATGTGCAGGTGTGCACATGTGTAGGGACAGCACATGTGTATGTTCAAAACATGGGATTTCTATGCAGAGTGGGCACAACTCACTAGTATTGGGAAGTGATGTGGACAAAACATCTGGGGACGAGATTGCAAGAATACAAAAGGGCTCACTGAAAATCCCAGCTGTGTATTGTCCACAATTCTTGAGCTTTCTCAAGGCTGCCAAAAAAGAAATACCATTTCTTGGATCATTTGTAGCCAGATGAACCGAAAGCAGAAAACAACACAAAAATACACAAGATGAATTTATTTGGCAACCTATCCCCATTGCTAAAATCCTATTTGCCGCAATATTTCAGCATTTCAATCCCATAAATCTCTCTCTCTCTACTTAAGCAGCAAACCATGACGGCTCAGAGATGAATTATGAGAGAAATGAGCCTTACGGAGTTCATTCCAGAAGTAGCCAAGGACAGAAAGGAAACGGCCTAGTAAAATCCAGTCCTGCTTGCATCCTACAGCTCCCCCCCGCCTCTTAATTATTGTGTTTGAATTTTCACTGGCAGCATCTCTGCTGCTCATTGTGTAATAATACAGCTTCATCTTTAGAGACAGACATGTATCATAAAACAGAATTACATCTCACACTCAGAGTGCTGACCTTGTATCGGCAAAGGTGTCTTTTCAAAACAGCCACAGTTCCAATCTTCCTACATTTGAGACAGTGACATTTGCAAAGATGTTTCGGGGGTGGGTGGGGTGGGTGGGTTTGGCTTTTGGGGGGCTTGGGAGGATCCACTCTCATTACAGAAAAAACTTAACTGAGAATTCAAAATCCAGGCACAAGCCCATACGTACTGCCACAGTCAGGGTTCTAAAACTACCCGGCTTGTATAGGTTTACCTTAACTATTCTTTTTTTATTATTTTTAGTATCAGTTTTGCATTCTTTGCTTGTTCCTCAGTATGCATATTCCAGCTATGGCAGAGTCACTGCTGGAATCTGGATTTAACTTTGCCTGTGATTGGTAGCGCAGTGGGGGACACTCGCTTTGCTGCAGAGACGAGTTGCTCCAGAATCACTTAAGTGGAGAATTTCAGAGCAGCAATGTCTCCGGAGGGAGCCTGTCTTGCCCTCCTCGCTCAGTGCCAAAACACTGCTTTGAGACGCGGGAGCAGCATTCTGCAAAGAGAACAGAGCCGCCAGCCCGCTACGATCCCCCTGTTCACAGTAGGACTGGCTAGAGGATGACATCAACAGGATGACAGTGAGACCGTAAATAAGTGACAGCAGAAACTCCTCAAACTTTCCAATGAGTTGCCTACAGAACGCAGGGTCTTTATGCATAAAAAAGCCAAACAGCTCCCAGTTTGCTGACTGGCTGAAGAGGGGTAAAAAACATCCCGCAGTGGGAAGTGACAGTCTTGGCACCAGCGTCTCGGTGTTAGGATAGGAAAGTTGACAATGCAAAATAATCTGCTTTGAGAGAACAAAAGGCCTTGGGGCTACGTAAACAAGAACTGCAAAAACTTATGAAAAAAAAATAAATACAGGAAGTAAGCGGCAGACCTTCGCAATATAAATCTGCCATCTTTGTCATTTTAATAAAGTTCAATATCAAGGGGACCTATGGTGTGATACCCCA
Organism: Ibidorhyncha struthersii; assembly: GCA_013398815.1. NCBI lineage: Eukaryota > Metazoa > Chordata > Aves > Charadriiformes > Charadriidae > Ibidorhyncha > Ibidorhyncha struthersii. Next base: position 89,226 of record VZSZ01005783.1, read on the forward strand.
CCTCTGTGACCACAAAGCTCCTTGTCCTGGATATGTAAATGAGGCAAATACATATCTAGATAGAAGCTTGTGCAGGAGTAGTTTCTGCTCCTATTTGTGTACACATTCACACTTCCTTTAAAATTGCAGACGGAGGAAAGTACCGCATTTCAGAATTTGGTTTGAAATGTTACTGCAGTAAAATGCTGTCTATGACAAAACCTCTTGACTTGAATGTAAATCCTTCCTCCTGAAAAATATCCTATTGTTTCCGAGACATGACAGCTCATTCTCACTGCTGTGACAGCTATGATGAGTGTCTATTTGGAGGAGTTTTGTTGTGGTTTTTTTAATTAAAAGCTAATTCAATGCATTGAATGATGCCCCAGAGAACAGACTGCTGTTACTTGACGGGACTGACAGCACAAGCAGAAGCAGCTAAAGATTCCCCAGACTACCGAATCCCTATGGTTCACTGTAGCTGAGCAGGGAACAGGTAAAAATGAAAAAACAGACAGATCAGCGTGATGGATTTTCAACAATGCTAATACCGACATATACCAATGCCATGGGGGTTCTCGGGGCTGTTTCTTATATGCCAGACTGTACTGAGAACGTGTAACTCACTTTGCGCCTGAAAGCCACCAGACAGCAACACCTTTTGGTCACTCTCACTGACCCAGTCTGCATTCGGGCTGTTGAACCAGAAGGGTGTCACTGGCAAAACCCACTTTGTTTTGACACTGTCTTAGCATTAAGCCAACATCAGACTTTCCATTCACAGCCATCATATTAACCCGTCTTCCATCAGTGTCTCCGACAGGCCATCCAAGGAACAGACCTACATTCCAGCTGATAAAGAAACAATGCACTCCGGGCTTTGACTGGCTCTTTGGGGGGTTATTTTTTTGTCTTTTAAGGGATACATTTTCAGACTAAACCACAAGCTAGAATTAGAAAAGCCTTGGAGAGGCAACTAACACTTACGACCTCATCTGTTGATTTTCCACGTGGAAAGGCACATGCAATTTGTGCATGGAAAGAGCTTTCACGTGTGTGGTGATATGGCATACCTGATCGTCCATAGTGTTAACCCCGTCAGGTCCCAGTGCATCGATCGCTTGGTTGATCAGATCTGTCCTTCCACAGTTTAGCATTCGGAAACCCAGATCCTGCTGGAATTTTTCAGTAGCCGCCTTAGCATCCAGTCTCCGGAAGGAACTAAAGCAGCATTCAGGTCTGTGAAGAACAAAATCATTTCTGGATTTTTTTTTTTTATTGTTTTTTTTAACCCAGTCTCCTAAGAAATCAGGTTAATGAATTTTCATGATTTTACCTATCTTATGTATACCTTCCTCACTGCTTTATCATTTCTGAAAAATCTGGCTAACCTCACTCATACTGGAGACAGAAGTTCTAGTTCTTAGAGAAAGACAGGAAGTTCACGTGAACACTGCAAAAGAAGTGTCCACGTACAGAAACCCCATTGGTTTCTGAGGGAAAGGCAAGGAAGAAATCCTTATTGCTGCTCAAGAGTGGTAGTTTCCACCCAGCCCCTCACTCCCCGCGTAGCTCTGGCTCAGGTACCGCTTCTGCTACATCTTACCCAGCAAAAGGAGAAGGGGCTGCCGGGATAACCGGGGTTACTGCAGCAGCGAGGTTATTGCAGTGCGACCAGCGTCACAGGCTGCAAACCTGTAGCAACCAGGTTTTCCTTAGCTCTGCTGCTCACAAAAAAAAAAAACACCAAAAGCCAGTTGCTTTAAATAATTAGCTGTATATATTTTGGATATCATATTTATATTTTCCCGTTTGTTATAGGATAGTCCATCAAACATACATAAAAAAAAATATTGCATGGAGGAGAATGAGGTGGAGAGAAAGCGTATCTAATAAAATACCAGTGTAGTTCTAGGATGAAACAATTATGCTGCCTGTCTACCAAACTAGCTATTATTTTGAAATAAAAGGCATTTCTGAAAGAAGATAATGATCCTTATTTTATGGAAAAGAAAATAAAGATTAAAAAAAAAATTGACATCAAAATCAAATTTAGGTAGTGGAACATTCTCAACTCTCTTCCAATGCCTCAATAAAAGGAAGTGTGTTAACATTTCTACGAGGCTCTATCAAATCCTTATCCTTTAGATGACTATCAAATGACCTTTATCTCATTTGGAAGGAGCCCAGGGATTACTGTAAATCCTCTGGTTATCTGCTCAGAGACTTCTGAATTCCAAACCTGGAAGTGCATCTCCTTCACTGAAGAAACATTGCCAAACTGGAGGAGTTTCCTATCGGAGCTGGGCACTGATACGGTCGGCCCTTTGATGTTATTTCAGGGCGAATGCCTTTTCTACTACTTGTCTGGTTTTCAGCACAGGCTCTTGCGCAAACTCTCAGATATCAGCCTGGCGAGTTCCTTTGAAAAATGAGATTCTTTCAACAAGGGTAACCTCTTCTGGAAACTTTGTGCAGCCTGCCAGAGAAGTAAACCACTAATCACTTCACGTACAAGATTCAAGATGAATCTTATTCACGTTTTAATTCAGCTGGTCATTTTTTAATGCTTCTGAACTTGCATCGATGGTGGATGACAAATGCTACGACCGATATGCTGAGTTAACAAGGATCCCTCCACAGCCTGGTGACCGCTCGCATTGTACAGGGGAAACCAGCATCTCGCTACAGCTGCTTTCAGAAAGGAACTGCATCAGGGTACAATTTGGGGAACAATTGGCAGGAAAGCAAAGTGACAGTCTTGGAGTTACTAGCTCTTTGGAGATACACCTGCAAATGAAACGTGTCTCTGAGGCAGCTGAGTACAAATATTTGGTCAGAAGACAAGATCTCTGAAGCACGCAGGTATTAGACGAGGACACGTACAGTACAGAGCACAAGGGGACAGTAAGGTAACAGGCTTAATGCTACACATAGACAGAAATCCTAGAGCTAGGCTAGTCAATTAGTAATCTTGTTCTACTAAGGTAACTGGTACAGTATCATGATGCTACAATTTTATGCAGAATATGATGAAATGACTTTGTATTATAATAGAAAGAGAAGAAGAATCCTATGCAAAAAAAAGGTGAAATAAAATGACATCACTCGAAAGCCAGTGAACCTCAGTTTTTGAAGGGATGGTACCTGTCTTTGTACATCATTTCTGTTTTGCTAACAGGCCTGATTCCACCCAGTACTATTTACAGGCGCTGCTGGAGCAAGGGTGGTGGCGGGACAATTCACCCGTGAGCCCTGCAGAGCGAACAGCTACACAAAACTGTTGCACAGAGCTGTCAAACCCAGTGAAAGGGCAGTCTGCAGTTCACGGCACAGAGCTGCCAGGAACCCGGTTCAGGCACAAGAATTTGAAGTTATAATTTGTGAACTTTACTCCTGGGGGACCTGCAGGCTCAGCCCACACAAAAGTTACTGTACGCTTGCTGTTCTGTAGCGGTAGCTTGACAGCACGCTCTTCTATGATAGATGCAAAGTAGCTTTTTCTTCTTGAGTGTGATAAAAGTTAGAGCATCCTACAAGATCCGGGGGGAGAGCTCACATACGCACAACTGCTGTGCAGCAGCTGTAACCGCAGCAGGTTTTCCACGTGTGAGTTTTTACCCTGTGGAGAAGAGAGGCAAACCCTCGCGCGCTTCCTAGAGTAAAGCCTGTGCTCCTGCAGCTGCGCAGAGAGCAGCTCCCACATACACCCAGCTGTGCCCAGGGGAGAGGCTGAAGAACTGAAGGTGGGCTGAGACATGGGGGAGGCAGAACTGCAGGACAGGGCTGGGGTCCTACTTTGGGAAGGGATGGCTTGAAGAGGGAGCAGGAGCCTGGTACGCTCTTTGGGTTTCATAAGCAGTAACGACTACTAGAACTGTAACTACTGGTAGTGAATGATGTAAATTTGGCCTGCAGTGAGGAAAGAATAATAATAAAAAAAGCAGTGTGTGATAATAACTTAATATTAAAACCCCAACATTTATATTTAAGTAGGTGGGAAAGAAACACAGTTGTCTGCAGTCTAGCATTTCCCCACTTATATCGTCATTGAAGCAGTAACAGGTGAGTGCTGAAGATGTTTATGAATTGTCTGGCAAACATAAACTGCGAGCATCCTATTAGAAGGCTTCACGCACTAAAACACAAACAGTTGTTGTGGGAGACTACACCGCCCAAGCAGTCTGTGTCAGAGAACAGATATTAGAGGTCTGAATTTCAGGTTATACTAATTATACGTTGTTCTTCTGCACAACTTCTCATTCAGGGATTTCAACATACCCTACCTGATGCATCACCACTGAAAAGAACTATCATTACAAGACTTTTGGCCTGCGCATCATGTGGAAAAGTGAGCTGCAATTTGCCTATAGTCACACAGCAAGCCAGGGGCAATTTTGGCTTCAGTTCCAAGATTTCCTTTCCCTCCCCCTAACCGTGCTGTAATGGATAGATACAAATGACTGCTTAAAGGATCATATAATGGGCACTGGAAACAAGGCACTGCTCCCTCCTCGTGGGTGTTTTTTTTTTTTTTCCTGTTAGTTTAAGTCTTTCATGCAGCAAAAAGACAATGAATGCTCTTTCTGTCATACCACACATCACAGAACATCCTTAGACCTCTGAAAATAAAACTCAGACAACACAGTTCAGAACAAAGACCTGATCAAGCTTAACTTTGATTTTTGTCCTCTACTACAAAGATGATGTGCGTTACTTTAAAGCGGAGGTTGATTCACCAGCAGGAAATGCACACTGCGTACAGCCCTGTGGAGGAACAGTTTGGTAAGGTCAAAGGTGTGAAAGGATCTGTTTTCTTACAGAATTGCCATTCTTTCTGTACTAACAACGAACTGGATAGAAACCTCTAACATACTCCTTCCCTGGGCCAGTACTGCTAACCCTTAACAACCCAGCAACTGAATTACCTGATGCCTGAATACCCCACATAGTGTGGCTCAGGCCCTTTATACTCGCTTCTCACTTTTATTTATTGCCTGCATTATTTTGGACTTCCTCGGTTTCTATCGAGACCTTCATTTCATAGCTGTGTCATTACAGCTTCCGTTTGAAGTTACCGAGATGAAGTCCATTTTCACAGAGGCTGTCTCTCTTTCCTTTTAGCTCAGATCAGCACCAAAATCAAACACCCAAATCCCTGCCCTCTTTTGGTTTGTTTTTTTTTATGGTATATGATCTATAAAGTAAGGGACTACCTGTGCTTTATGTCTTAATGTGCACAAAAAACCTGTGCAGAGGTAGAGCGGGATGGCTTCCAAGTGGAAGGTTTGGATTCAGTTTTGAAATCAAAAGTCTTTCTAAAGGAGAAGACTGAAAGAAAAAACATGAAACTGACTGGAAGTATTTGTGATTAGGTTAGTCTTCTGCAGTACTGTTCATCAAAGAATTTCAAAGGTTTTGGCAACCATTAGGCACATACGTAAAATTAGTTTAGCCCATATTAAGTTGCTTACATTAGCACCTACCATCCACACGTAAGCCAGAGTAACGCGTGCTTTAATTCACACAGAGCACACATACGCTGGCAGAGAACAGGGAGAAGAAAAACGTTCCAGGAATAAACGTCCAACTCCTGCTTTGTGGATGCCAAGTCCAAGTTCAGCTGCTCCCTCCCAGTCTGAAGCCAAAGAGTTTAAATAACTGCTGAGGATCACCTGTTTAACTGCACTTTTAAAAAGACTGGCCGCACTCTGAGCCAGGTAGCCCGTTTTGGGAGAAAGGCAGGAACTGAGAGCTGAGAATAAGTCTAGGAGTCAGCTGCAGCCCACCAAATATTCAGTCACCTAATTGCACTACCATACTTGCCAACTAATTTAGCTTCGCCTGAGGTTTTGTGGGTAATAAGCACTACCCTTCAATTCACAAATGGGGAGACGGAGATGTAGCAAAAAGCAAGAGCCTTTTCAGCTGCCAGAAGGAAAAGGTAAAAAGTAACAAAATCCGATCCAGAACTCCTGATTAAAAGCCTGTTGTTTTTATTGTTTATAATTCTAAGAATAAGGGTATATTTTTATCTTTTCAGGTGATCATTTCATCACTTAAGAGCATGATAAAGGTCTTACTGTTATTAATGTGTCCTGCCCACTCATTTAACCCAAAGGTATATAGGGCACAAAATTAACTCAGAAACAAGAATTTACTTTGTATTAAAGTTCAAGATGTAACCCTGATATCAAAACCAGTGCTAAGGACAGCAACTTAAAGGACTACAAGCCTGAATAAAATACCTATGATGTGCTAATGAACCAAGCTAATGATAAATCCCTATTCAATATATACACGAGGGGAAGATTTTAAAAGGTACTGATACTTTTCATCAAGGTACCTCAAAAAGCAAAGAATAATCTTGTAGTTAAGGCTGAGGCATGAAAAAAAACCCAAATACTTCTATTTCAAACCTTCTCTGTCTCATTCCTCCTACATAACTTTTGGCAAGACAAAAAATCTTTCTACCCCAGCTGCAGCGTTTGGCCAAACACTTCCTTATCTCTTGGAATACTACAAGGTTAAACAGGTATCGCCCATACAGTATTTTGAGATCTGGCTCCTGTGAAATATAGTACAAAGAATATTGTAAGAAGTTACTATTACTTTAGCTGCTTATAAAGCTTAGTCCACGTACTTTAGCTGTCGGGGCTCGCAGTCCAGTCCAGGTAAGAGCAGTCTGGCTGTCTGCCTGATATCGTCACTGTCCACAGTTAAACTGCGCCGGTGCTCAGCATAGGTGATAGCCACTCTCATCCACTCCATCAGCGGCGGCAGAAGCATGAAGGGTCTGTGCAAACAAGGAAAAAGTCCATCACAGTTAACGTTGGTCTGCTGTCTTGTACGGCGATGCATAAAGCACACCTCATCGCTTCCTGGGCATGCTTGTGGGAGGCTGGCACAGATACAACTCCCCTGCAGAGGCAAACTCTGTCCTTGCGCTCAGCAAGGCTGGCTGGTCACAGCAGGTGGAAGGAACTGGAACTGCTCAGCTTTGGTCATCTGAACCGATCCTTACCCAAAACGGGGTCATGTTGGGACATGCTGCTTTCGTACAATACATTTTACCCTGTGGGAAATAGGGCCAGACTGAATATATGTGGGACCTACTTCTACTTTGTGGGTCTGCGAGCTGGCAACGTGCGCTGGCAGCCCAGAGAGCCACCCGCATCCCGGGCTGCATCCCCAGCAGCATGGCCAGCAGGGCGAGGGAGGGGATTCTGCCCCTCTGCTCCGCTCTGGGGAGACCCCCCTGCAGTGCTGCCTCCAGCTCTGGGGCCCCCAACAGCAGAAGGACACGGAGCTGTTGGAGTGGGGCCAGAAGAGGCCACAAAGATGATCAGAGGGCTGGAGTCCTTCTGCTGGGAGGACAGGCTGAGAGAGTTGGGTATGTTCGGCCTGGAGAAGAGAAGGCTCCGTGGAGACCTTAGAGCCCCTTCCAGTCCCTAAAGGGGCCTACAGGAAAGCTGGGGAGGGACTTTTGATCAGGGAGGGGACCCATAGGACAAGGGGGAATGGTTTTACACTGAAAGAGGGGAGATTTAGATTAGATATTAGGAAGAAATTCTTCACTCTGAGGGTGGTGAGCCCCTGGCGCAGGGTGCCCCAAGAAGCTGTGGCTGCCCCATCCCTGGAGGTGTCCAAGGCCAGGTTGGACGGGGCTTGGAGCAACCTGGGCTGGGGGGATGTGTCCCTGCCCAGGGCAGGGGGGTGGAACTAAGACGATCTTCAAGGTCCCTTCCAGCTCTAACCACTCTATGATTCCATGACTCTACTATTATTAGCTATAGGTCAGCCCCCCCCAGCTCACGTGGCCAGTGCTTTGCTTTAGATCAGAAGGGCTCTTCATCTCAGGGGTGCGGCTTATACCATAATTGTGTCTGTTGTGCTAAATAATCCATACGTACAGGCTGCTCCACCACTCACTCAGTAACACTGAAAATATTCTTGATTTGTTTGAAACTTCAATGAAACCAGGCTAATTCAGTACTACCACCACTGATCTTTACGTTACATCATCACTATCCTTTTGGCTTTTAACATCCTACATTTCTCACACGCAGAGCTCAGGCCTTCATTTTTGCACAGCTGACCCTCTAGACCACAGATGAGCTGATGCAGTTATGTTCTAATGTGAACTATTTTGCTAGGGAGGAATGAGTAGAATCAAAAAGATAACAACTAACATGGAGACAGCTCTGCAAGAATAAATGTACACCATCGCTTAAATTGTAAGCAATTTGTGGAAAAGCAATCTATCTGTTCCTAATTTGCACAGCATCCAACACAGCGAGGTTTTACTCGATAGGAAGGGTTGCAAGGCAATAAAGTAATATAAATAAGGTAATAACAATAGCAACAACAGCTGTTATGGACTAGCTTATGAAGAGCTCCCCCCTTACTCCTGCAGTAAGAATGAACACAGTACTGAGATTTCACCTTAATATATAGGTACCATAATACTCTTATACACAACATATCTCATCCATCCGCTCAATATACAGCCAGACTGATCAATTATTTGCTTGATTTGTTTCCCCAAGGATACCTGCCACCCTGGTGGAAGGCTCAAAAGTGCCAGCTGTAATTGACAACACCTCTCCCATTTCCAGTAACAAGTTTATTAACACTGGGAAAAAAGCACTTTTCATTTAAGCATTCAAAAGAAAATAACTGAGGGCAAAAGGTACCAATTCCTTTAGAAAGTTCAGGAAAAAAAAAAGATACATACCAGAAAATATAAAATGATTTTGGCATTAATGAAAGGAGATGAAGTCATGAAAGGCATTTTCAAAACTCTGCACGTATATGTGTGCGCGCGTATGCGAGCACAGTAAGAGTAAGCAGCACCGATCCTGTTGGAAACCTTTTATCAGTAATGGGATTTGCAAGCAGAACTCCCTTTGTATGACTTTGAACATCCTTCAGGGTGGAATAACTCCACTCTCTAAAATATGTGCCATCTGTTTCCATTTTGCCCGTTGCAAGGTGCACTCTAAAATGCTGCCATTATCTCTTTACAAACAAGCGTACTATTTTTCCCTCTGCTCCTTCTCTTCTCCTGAGTAGCAAAGCAGCATCTACAAAATAAGAGGTCCTTCTAAGCATCTGATCAATCCTGGATTGCCAACGCAAGGGTGTTTTTAACCAAACATCTACTTACTGCTTTTACCAGTTCACTTCTAAGTCAAACAATCAAAATACCAGGGCTGCTACATTCATCACTTTGAAAATTACCCAGTAGCTCATTAGTTGAAAGACTTTTTCTTGAAGTCCTGCTTGAATCCCCCAACCCGTTCAGGCTTTCTTATTTGTCCCAGACCCATGGGATGGGATAAATCCCTCCCAGCATAGCCAATTCAGGGTTGACTGACTTCTGTAAGGGAAGAACAGCAATCCACAACAGGCATTTAGAAGATGCCCTTCACCCCTTATCTGGCCTACAAAATTCAGGCATTTAAGGGAGGAGCCTAAATTCATTATCTAGACTTTCTAATTACTCAGCAGAGCCTCTAGTATAGGATTCGAAGCTCCCAAGAGGTGGTGAGGACAGAGAGGTAGGCTAGGTAGGCTAAAAGCACCAGAATTAAATACACAAAGTTAGATGGAGCGAACATCTCAGGAGCAACTGGAAAACTCATCTTACAAGTGATTGTATCTACCACCTTTCACAGCAGATAAGCTATTTAGGCCCCATCACAGCTTCCCTGACACTTTCATGGTGGCAACACAGCTGGACAGAGAACCACGTCAATCCAGCACAGTCCTGACCATCTTATCAGGTAACGAGCCAAACCTTGGTAACTTACAGACGGCACTGGGCAGCAAGAGACTGTGGTCAGCTAACAAAAAATACCGTTGAGTCTGCACCAGAAATAACACGTATCATGAAGAAATTTCCATTCTGTTAAAAATTCATATGTGCCAGGGTTATAAATGGCTTGCATGCACAAGCAGACCTTGAATGTGGAAAACCTGGTTTGGGAGGAATGGGAAGGAGAAAGACATTTTTTTGTTTGTTTATTTTTTTGATCTCAACAGCTTTTTCCAAAGGCTTTAAAACTCACAGCTCAACAGACTGCCTAGTAACCCTGTGCCCAAAGGAGAGCAGACTTTGGATTGCAATAACAAATGTCAGAAAGGATGTTTTCCTCTTACTGCTGTCCTAATTTGTCCCAACCCCACCACTCGCATCGCTGTGCAAGTTGGATAAATCATTATTCTATCATGAGTAACTATAATGATTTCAATTTCTATTTTGCCATAGAAGCTTTATTTCTCTTGAAAATTTCTAGTTTCATGATGGGCTTTCTTATTTTCTCCCCTGACACACACACACACACTCCTCTTTAACCCAACTATTTCCACGTGGGCATGCTCGTGGGAACAGCTCTGTGCTCACTGACACGACATCAGACAAGCAGTATTAGCACATGATCTGAGCAGAAAGGATGAGATTTAGTTCAACTGAATGAAATGCCAATGCTGGGTTGCATTGCACTAAGAAAATAAATGCAATTATTTGTTTTCTAGAAAATAAGTGCAATTATCATCCCTGTGGCCCTTAACCTGGGCATCTATCTGCCTCTAGGGAAACACTGATCATTTCACAGTCTGAAAAACACTGGAGGAGGGGAAGGGAGAAACCTTCACGGAAAATTAACTGGGAGATGCTGCAAGCTAAAGAATTGATTTCTGTCTCTGCATTTCTGTCTGTGCCGCGTTCTGTACTGTGCGTTTTCCTCTGGACTTTCTGACATTTAGAAGCATTTGGCAGCTCATTAAATTCTGCACATGATCCAGTGCTGGGAAACTGTTATACTCGCAGCAGTAGTTCAGTAGGGACACATATTCTCTGGTGTCTGTGAAGAAGGATGCCACCATTGCTTTGTTCAGTTTCTTGCCATGAAGTTGTCTTTGAGTGATGCCACATGTAAACCGGGGAAGTACATGGCAGTGGAAAGTAGCACAGACACTGCTCACCCCCTATCCACCTTGTAAAGAATCACAGTAATGTTTGTTATGGTCATGTGCTGTCAATATTTTATCTATAGGTTCTTTGAAATTTTCTCCACTTAGAATTGGACGGCTGCTCCATTCCCAAGGGGATCAGACTGGAGCTGGGCAAGATGTGCTTTGAGAAAGAATGGACTCTATTGTGGGCTTTTTCCCCTCATTTGAACTAACACACATTGGTTTTTTTAGACATAACTGAGAAGGTTGGTGCCGGCAGCAGCACTTGGCAGAGAATTTATAGCAAGTTGTAACTTTTTCCTGGAAAATGTTCTACAGTGATTTGATTAGAACAGCCTAGGACATGGCCGTCATGTGGAGATCATGTGCGGCAGTCCTTGAGGATGTGCTGCGGGATCACAGACTTTCAGTGTTAACTTGCCGCATCACAAAGAAACTAGTCCCCAAAGTGGGCTGCTCTGAGGATTTTTAAGCCCCCTGGGGCCAAGACATTTTTGGCAGAGGGAAGTGAATTGTATGCAAAAAGGAAAGAGCTCCAGAGGAGTTAGAAAGTTATGTCATCCTTCCTCTGCATTGAATGCTAGGACAATGCACTTGGAGCTTGGCTTTCAGAGGTGAGGAAGACCTACTATCTCACATGGAAACAGTAGGTCTTCCCAGAAAAAACAGCCCTGCTATCAAATTCCCCCTTCCCAGTGACAAGATTGCTGAAGAAAAGAGGAGCAAGGGAAGGAGGAAGAGACATTTTCCCTGCAGCCACCTCTCTTCTCCTCCTGTCCTATTTTTGGTTGCCTCCTGTTTTGCTACAGCAAAACAAAGAGGGAGCCAACACTGACAGCAACATCAAGAAAGAAACGCCTTGTTCTTCTAAACAAGAACCTCCTTCTTCTAAAGCAGGAAAGAAAATACTGTCCTAATGGAAGCAGGTCTCCCTCTTGGCAGTCTGAGCTGGTCCTGAGACAGAGATGCACGGGACAGTCTCCCATCCAGCCTCTCACATATTCTTCTCAATGGTTTGACAGAACAAGCTTTCTCTTGCCTTCAGCTGTGAACCTTTTAAACACATGCAAACTTCAGCATTGCAAAATGTGTAAATATCGGAATGTTTATGGTCAGAGTAGGGTAGGCCATGATGACTCCCTGATATTTGATTTACTGAAACAATACAGAGGCTACGTGCAGAGAATCCCAAATCTTTAAAAATTGTTGTGTGTTTTTGCAAGGGACTGAAAAAAAGAAGAAAGGCTTTCAGTGCAGTGCAGCTAATGTTTGGGTTTTACGCTGAAACCAAACTCTTTGGTTCAGTCCCATTTTACCCTAAAATGACAGAGCTCAAAGTCACTAACACAAAGCGAGATAAGAACAGCTATAAAAAGCTGTAGCGTGGTCTCAGCTGTTCTCTTTGGTTTTCTTTTTTAAAGGAATAAGCTTAAAAGTCACATTGCGCATGTGCACACAGAGAAGGAAGTAACATGACTAGCAGAGAGAGACTGCTGGATTGCTGAGAAAGCCACTCAGGCTTCTTCACAGCTTTTCAAGGCTCCTCGTTAGGGGTCCCAGGAGACCCACATGCAAGCAGCAGAACTATGTAGGGGAAAAACATCAGGAATAAGACTAATCTGCCACAAAATGATAAATAATCATGTAGGAGGGTGGCTAGGAGAAGATGCATTGTTTAAACTTTACACCAAGATGGAAAAACCCCAAGGATGGCAACAGAGTCAAAAAGAAAACAGAGTGAAGTCTCATTAATTGGAGAAGGGAAAAGAGTCTGAGGCAAGACAGAGTATCCAAAACCTGAACCGTGTCGTGTTGACGTGGAAAACAGTGGCATATTTACAGTTTGGATTCTCAAACACTAAACCCCTCTTTCAAGCTGCAGGGAAAAAAAATAAATCTCTGAGTATGTAATTATACGTGAATAAAATAACAACAGAAATGATGATCTAGAAAAAACACAATCTTTGCGCCAAAACACAACCAGCTTAAATCAGGAGCCATTCCTTTCAGATTCAAAATATTTTACTGAATCTGCAAAACCCTCCCACATTTACAGAGAAAAGACAGGAATTACCATGCTGGATCTGATTCAAAGATCATCTCAACGAATGCCACGTCTTTCAAAGCAGACAGTCCCAGATCCTTCCAGAAAAGGAAGAAGAAATTTAATCACAGCCAACTGGCCTTAAAAGAAAGTTTTCTTCTGAATTCTCTTGAAACGGTGACTGGCTCACATCTTAGAAGATAAGAGTTCTCAAGTTTTAGTGGATCATTATCAAGTTACTAAGGTCTTGGCTTGGATGTGCCATGACACGAACTTCCACAGTTTAGCGAGTTATCCTTCAGCCAGACACTAATGGAATGAACATGTGGATAATATTATATTTATTGGGATTCTTGCTCCACTGAATATGCCTTCACAATCTCCTCTGCTCGCAGAATATAAAATGGTACAAGAATAGTTTAAATCTAGAACTGGCAGCTCTGATCTTTCTTAGCAATCCTAGTAACCACAGACAGAAATACCACCTTTTCCACCCTTATCTGCAAACCACACTTAGAAATACGGAGCAGCACCAGACAGGTTTTACTTCACGTTAACTGCAAATCAAAGTAAAAACTAAATTCAAGGTCACTAAAAAAACCCATGAAGTGACCATTAGGAACTCACTATGTATCTTAAAAAAGATCCTCAAGTCTGTGGTTTATTTATTATAATCACATTTTACAAACTTCGTTTTAACAACAGGGAAAAGATTCCATTTTCAGGCTGAAAACAAGTACTTGTGCTGCGCTGGAATGTGCCATGTGTCTCATTAGAAAAACATATTTGTAACATCTGTATGCTGTGGCAGAAGGAACTCTTGGTTTCTAGACAGACAGAAAATAATTAAAACCAACTTAAATTGTATATAGTTGATGATAAGACTCAGATAGATATACACGATAGTTTTAACTACAACAATATGGTCATAGTTACGCCGTCAAGGATGTGACTGCCTTCCATCTGCCTCCCCCAGACACACAGAGAGCTGTTTGATCCCTGACGGGCACTGCGAACACCCACCTCAACAGAGGGAACGCCGAGGAAGGGAAACCACCGATCGTGCTCCTCAACCTCCTAAAACTCTCCATAAGCTGAAAACTACTGCAAACAATCCGGGAGATGAACTATTCTTGCATGACTCTGGACTTAACCTCCTGACCTCAATTAATACACAGCTGTATGTTTAAATCGCTTGCAAGATCGGATGTGACTATGAGGACTGACTTGCTGTTACATCTGCTGAATCAGACACAGAAGACAGCTCTTGCCAGTGACCTACGTGTGTCAGCTTGTACCACCAGACTTGCAGAGCTCAATTCTACAGCCGTCCTCCAAAGGACCTGGGTCTCAAATCCCACCTCTGACCGGCCGAGAGCATCCTCCCATCATCACTGAGACACGGGCTCTTCCCACCACAGAGCAGCGGCTCTGCCTGCTGTGTTCAGTTTTGGGCCCTTCACTACAAGACAGACATTGAGGCACTGGAGCATGTCCAGAGAAGGGCAATGAAGCCGGTGAGGGGTCTGGAGCACAAGTCTCATGAGCAGCGGCTGAGGGCACCGGGGTTGTTCAGCCTGGAGAAGAGGAGGCTGAGGGGAGACCTTATCGCTCTCTACAGCTCCCTGAAAGGAGGGTGTAGCGAGAGGATGTCGGTCGCTTCTCCCAAGTAACAGGCGATGGGACAAGAGGAAACAGCCTCAAGTTGTGCCAGGGGAGGTTTAGATTGGCTATTAGGAAAAAGTTCTTCACCGAAAGGGCTCTCAAACATCGAAACAGGCTGCCCAGGGAAACGGTGGAATCACCATCCCTGGAGGTATTTAAAAGACAGGCAGATGTGGTGCTGAGGGACACAGTTTAGTGGTGGATTTGGCAGTGTAAGGTTGATGGTTGGACTTGATGATCTTAAAGGTCCCTTCCAACCAAAACAATTCTATGATCTGCATCAGATCTGTTAAGCCTTTCCCAGCTCTTATAAAAAGGTGACTACCCTGGTTTGCAAGCCTTCCAGTTTGTATGCACAAAAAGCTTTCTGGAGGAGATCTAACCACGGCCCAGCCCTTCTGCAGGAGCTGCTCTGAAGGATGCAGTGCTTGTGGCTGCTGGGCAGGTGGGGTGGGAATGCACCTCGCTGCTGTCGCGCAGGCCTGCCCAGACCGGCAGAAGGACACTGCGTATCTGCATGCCCCTCAGACATCGCTGCCTGTCATTTTGGCTTTTACAATTCAGTTTCTAAAATCCCAAGTGTGCTCGCGCTGAGTTACATGGCAGGTCACAAACTGCCTCAAACTTCAAAATCAACTCACATGGAAAATCTTAAAAGCAGAAAGGCTATTCTTGCGCATTTCCTGGCTCAGTCAGTGAAAAGGGCACAGGAGACTGCAGGAGGACCAGAAA
Organism: Ibidorhyncha struthersii; assembly: GCA_013398815.1. Taxonomy (NCBI): domain Eukaryota; kingdom Metazoa; phylum Chordata; class Aves; order Charadriiformes; family Charadriidae; genus Ibidorhyncha; species Ibidorhyncha struthersii. The sequence goes on from VZSZ01005783.1 coordinate 104,626, forward strand.
TGGCTGGCATGTCTTGCTGCCCCCTGAACCATTCTGACACGTGGAGGCACCCAGGACCCACCCCAAGGAGACTGATGGAGGTCACCTTGCCATGTGTGACAATTCCTGCTGCAAAGGACAACACTCGTAAATTTTGGAATAAATTCTTGACTGTGAGGGCGGTGAGCCCCTGGCGCAGGTTGCCCCGAGAAGCTGTGGCTGCCCCATCCCTGGAGGTGTTCCAGGCCAGGTTGGACGGGGCTTGGAGCAACCTGGGCTGGGGGGAGGTGTCCCTGCCCAGGGCAGGGGGGTTGGAACTGGATGATCTTCAAGGTCCTTTCCAACTCTAACCATTCTATGATTCTTTGATTTTGGAGCACGACATGAATATAACAAACCACGCATTAAAGAAATGAGCCTGTAACAGCATGCTGTGTGATAGGCAGAGATAAACACGGGCAGAGAGCCAGGATGGGTTGTCTGCTGTTCTGGGATTAACCTTGATCCCACGGGCAGAAAAAAACAAGAGGTAACTCCTATGTTCATTCCAGCAAACTTAAAAAAAAAAAAAAACATTGCTATCTGCAAGCAGATTTATCTGGGGTCAGTGTGGTTCTTCACTATCCAGTGCTGAGACTTCTCATTCATCAGTTTTTTTGCCCATTATACTTAATTCCCAAAAGCACTAGTAGGATTGAGATAACAGGCCTCTTAGTTACAACTTCAATCTGATTTGCCAACATGCATATGTTAAAAACATACGCTGATTCTCAAGCCAAAACCAATCTGCCAGATTCAATCACAGAACTAATTTTCAGGGCCCAGTTGTAAAATCCTGAAGGCAGAGCATTGCCACGCTTATGAAAATTGCCTGAAGCTCCTGAGCTACAACTGTGTGAACAAAGAGCCAGAAAGATAAATATTTTTGTGCAGTTCTGCAATACTGAAAACTGCTTAATTAATTATAACTGCAAAAGTTTCTTCAGCTAAACAAAGACAATCCTCACCAAAGCAAAGGGTTTTCACAGTAAATAGGGAAACGTTTTGCACTTACCTTACAGCACAAGCCAAAACATAATTAGTATTTCAAAAGAGAAATTTTCAAACACAAAACAATGGTATCTAGAGGCTAAACATTTCAAGGTTAAAAGATGATTCTTCACTTTCAGGACTAAGAAAAAGTTGATGAAACTTCTATTTTTCTAATGGCTTAACTGATGTTACACTTCTGTGTCACGCCACTCTGCTGTGAGCATGGCTGCCTTGTAACGTCAGTCTCACCTGATGCTGACATCAGTGTTTTCTTAATGAAAATCTAAGTAATTTTTTGGCTTTTCACATTCCTGGAATCTGAGAAGTTCCAGAAACTAATTTAGCATGAAGGCATGAGGAACACACCGATACATGCAGAGGAAAAGAACGGATTTGGGAGCTCTCTTAGGTACAATAACGTAACGTGTGCACTCAAATCAGGTACCCGCTCCACCCAACAATGTAATTCTACAATCCAGGTTCTGGCTGCTGTATTACAATCATAGAAGGTTTCACAAAACAGCCAAAATTTAAGACTCAATTTCCTTGAATAAAAGGCAATCAAGCCCACAGGATTGTAGCATTTGTGAATGAGTAGGCAGGAGTCTTCTCTCTAAGGCAGTGCCAGGTAAGACACATAAGATCTGTAATTAATGAAAGATTAGAAGGGGGAGCAACACCACTGGCTGGATGAAATAGATGCCAGCATGGCATTTTTTGTAATTATTATTTTGCAAGAGAACATCACCCTATCCTAATGGCAAGCTGCTCAATGAACATATTTCACCTACATCTTTAAGCAGCTTCTGTTTTGTTCCTCAGTCCTCGTCTTAAAATACTGAAGAGTTGCTGTGCAGAAACGAAGAGAGAGTTCTGGTTCATCCAAAGATGTTTTGTACCAGTGGTGAATGAATGCGTTTCTGTTTTTTTTCGACTAGAAAGCAATAATCAGTTAAATGTTTGCATTTTGCCTTAGATAATTAAATAAATATTGCCATGTAAGTGTATAGATATGAGAAATATAAGCAACAGAAGTGTCCTGAATTTAGAGAAAACAGCCACTGCGATGAAGTCAGTCCTTCTATGCCAGACTAGAAATCCCCTCAACTCTTCCATTTTGTGTTTAATATTGTAAAATCTCCCAATTTCAAACTCTTTTTATGCTTCTATCACTGTGATTTTTATGGTCATATCAATGGATATCAATGAACCTAAGCAGCACTACAAATGGCAGACATAACTGCTTAACTATGGGATTCTGATAGGTGGACTTAATTGGTAAAGCTCAAATTCTTTCAGTTTCCAAATAGCCTAAATTTGGAGCAAGCAGGCATTAAATTTCAACACTGGGAGCTGTAGTGCTTCTCAGCAGATGCCTCAAATTCCAGCTATTAAGTCTGCTTTCAGCACAGTTACTTAGATCTGCTAGCACTGCTACTGAACGGACTCTTGCTTTGACTGTTACTAGTGTATGAACTTTCAAATAACAATATTGTGTTTCAGTACCTCAATATATACCTGCAGGAGATTTTCTAGTAAATAACAGTTTGGTCCAACTAAGAACGATGCAGAGAGGACCCATGTAAAGTTGAGCTAAGAAAATTTTGCCACCTAGGGTATTAGTCGCCTCCTGACATCTCTACTGGACTATAAAAATTGTGTTGTCTTAGAAAAAGGTCTATAGCTCTAAGGCCAGAGTTGTAGAGTTCCTATTATAATGAATTTATGTGCTGCAGACAATAGTCACAGCTGACAAAATGACATGCACTTTGGCAAGTCTGGTCTCGAGTCTTTCAAACGCTGTCAGCCCATAAAGCTATCTCACTTAACTGCCCTCCCAGTTTCTTCAGGACAATGTTATCCATATAAGCACTGCAGAAGCTAACAGGTAACTTCAACTATTCCTCAAAACCCATGTACTTCTACACCAGAAGTAGGGGGAATCTTCCCAAATTACAATCTTGCAAACGAGAGATGTAAAGGCACTCACCTTCAAATCTCAACACCATCACGCGCAGTTGCCAAGACTACTAGCACAAAGAGGAGGCCAGCAGCATGCACAGCGGCATGAGCAATGCTTTCCTACAAAGCAACCTGTCAAAAGTTTTATATCTCATGTACTCTGAACTACGGAGTTGCAGATTTTATGCTGAGTTCGCAAATGACCGAGTAAGACACTAGCGATGTTTGTTTATACCCACGACATCGACATCTGCAGTACAGGTGAGGAGGTAGATTAAAAACCCAGCTGTCATACAACTTTCCATATCAAGGTTATCTCTTACCCCATCTCTCTCTCTCAAAAGGCACACTTAAACAGTCTTATATTAATAGATTAGATAAACATTCTAATGGGGGGTAAGAGAATGGATTTTTCTTACACACAGCTAAAACCTGTTCTTGCAACAGGTCCAACCTGCTTCACTTTGACCATTGCAGAGGGTGCAGCACTGTGGTTACGACAGGAACCCAGAGGAATTTCAAGCTCCAGCTACCCGCTCAGCTGATGACTAGCATGAAAAAAAATGATAATTTTTGTTTCTAATACCAAATTACAAGGACATTTTTTCTTTTCAGACCCTTTAAAATTCTGCTGCCAGAAAGCAGATCTAAAACCACAGAAGCACTGATGAATGATATGTTAAAAATGACAAAGTTAAACATGCAATAAATTCTAACACCAAGTGCAACATGTACAATTACTTTTTTCCAGCTTGTTGAGGAAGAAAAATAGCATTCAAAATCTTAATCTGCTCTACACTTCATTACCTGTTACTTGAATAAACCTTTTTATCAACACCCAGTGTTCTACATTCCAAATGCAAAGGAAGGTTAATTGTTAAAATGAATATGAAAGATGGGAAGCCGCTATCTCTCTTCATGGTATTTTTACCTCTAAGAAAACTGAAGAAATTAAATTATTGGAGAAATAAATTACTTTCCATTTGCCTTTCTTCACAGCAGGTACCTCTGAGCCCTGACTATGTGAATAAAGCTGTACATAGCCAAAACTGTTAACACATCACTACGCTGGGGCGAATGCCCTTTCTATACGTACAGTCAGGTTAAGTTAATTGGGCCACTTACCCTTAATCTTATTGAGTGTCTCAACAGAGAGAGTTTAGCGGACTAAAAGCGAGTTAATTAAACTATGGTAACTTCTTGTATAAGGAAGAATGGGATGCCCAGATGGAAAGTCATTTAAGGAACATATGTTTCTGTGATGTTCTAACACAGCAGCTCTTCAGAGAGATCTTTCCCGGAGAATTTGGCAGCCACAGCAGGGAAGTGAGCACTGACAACCTGGCACAGCACAGAGCTGCGCAGAGGCAACTCGTAATCACACAGCCTGGATGCTGGAAGCAACAGAATTACAACTAGATACATTCTGAGCAGGTTATATTAGACATGTTGTAATTTCATGCTAACATGCTTCTATTCCTCTCAACTAGCTTAATTGTCTTCTCCTAGAACTGCACCATGGACAACTCATCCTTTCCTACTGAAAAAGCACCTGTCTCAGAAGGACCCCATGTTTCTCTGGAAGGATCTTTTGCATTTCTGAAGTAAGCCAAAGAGGTGAGGAATGGCTAAGTGAACTCCTTACAGTAGCAGAGAGTTTTCCAGCAAGCCCAGGAATAAAAACTTACAGCTCCCGTCTCCCCCCTCTATTCTCTAGCCATTACAATATACTTTCTATTTCATGGAAGAAAGAACTTCAGGTACAACCTCCTCACTGGCACTGGAGTTCCCGGTAGTATTTCTGCAGACTGAAACTACCCCTTTTCAGCAGCATCACTCCAGATTTACACTGATAAGCAGTAAGAGCAAAACACAGCTCGCCTTCTTCCCTCTCTAAGCAAACACGTTAGACCAGCATCCGTTGTATCAACACAAGGTTGCTGAGCCCCAGAAGACTCCACGAACCAGAGCTGAATCAGCTCAGACATGTAACTCATTTGAATAGGATTTGTCTTGCAGAGCAGACATGCTTTTAGAACAATCAGTTCAGCATTTACTGTAAAAGCACATGATGAAAACAGCACAGTTTAGCTTCGTGAGTGACCACCACCAGGTCATGGCAGTACCTGCCCTCGTAGGTATAGGAGGAGAAAGCACAAACTGCCAAGGTCCCCTTTAAAAAGGAACCAAAGCAGAGACATACCAATCTAGGATCACCCCAGGGAAAGCTTAGTTTCTAATCTCCACAAGGTCAAAGAGAAAGAATGATTGTTGCTATCATCATAAATTATACCCAGAAACATTTACTTTTCAGAAGAGCTTAGCTCTTAGCTCTCTGTTACAAAGATCTCAGGAACAATAAAAGCGAAAAGCCCAACAACCTGCCAGCCCCGGCTGCTGCACAGCAAAAGCTCAGAATTGCGTCTTTATTTAGCGTGGCCTTTGTTAAAGCACCAGCTAACTTCTTCCTCAGGAAACAGGCAAGTTCTGCAAGTGAAGGTCTGTAATTTAATCCAATAGGAAATAATATTAACTTCAATTGGATACAGCAATTACTGAAAAAGAAGAAACTTTGTTGGCTTGTTACCATCATCGTTCTTTGTGATATGCTCAGAACCTTTCATCCACAGAGTTCCTGCTTTTAACTTATATTACTTACCAGAGCACTACATTGGTATCACGAGACTGTCTTTAAGGATCTATGCTTTGGAAAAATAGAGACAGGATGATATTAAATGACAGCAAACCAGCCAGAGTCAAGTAGAGAAATTCAGACTCTCAGTCAGTCCTCTACTATTTTGATAGGCAGTCACTGTCCGAAAGGTGGAAAAAGAAGCCAGGAAACCTTATCTGTCTTATAATGTCTTATCCATTTCTGTGTATCTATAATGCCTTTTTAGTAACACCTGCTGTAACAGTTTCGTTTTAAGTTTCCCTGGATTATTTTTCCTTCATTTTTGATGCTAGCTTGCTGCTTAGTCTTCTCATCATGAAACAGCAAACAATAAACAATACACAACCCGGGGTGCCTAAAGGCACTGACGACTGCTGTTTGTTCCAGCCCCGAGAATCCAGGCAGCTAAAAGCTGCTAGGCTCTCATTTTCTTGCACCTTCTTTTTTATCTGAACAGATGGAAACTCAAGAGCAGAAGCCAAGAACTTAACACGGACATCTTTACAGTAGTTACAGTAATTACTGTAGCTGTAGTTACAGTAATTGCAGGGTGGTAGCGCACACACACACACAATGGCTGTCATCTCTTCATCGCTAAACAAGAGAGCCAAAGATCATCTATCTCGTTTTCAAACGGTTTTACAAATAGGGGATATTCACCAGAAATGGCTTAGGTCAAAGACAGTCTTTCCGGGGATTTCCAGCAAGCCCTGAGGTCTACTGTAAAATGCTTATGAAAGCAGAAAATAGTGTTTTTCAAATGAATGTTTTGTAACTGACAGGATGAAGGCTGTCAAATGCTTTATTACTTCTCCAGGTAGGTGGTAAGGATCAACTACTGCCTGCTGGCTACCTGAATAGCCAGCTCTAGGAAACAAGGTATTGATACCTATTGATGATTGGGAAGTTACCAGGATGACACGTGTAAAACAACTTTAAGGGGCAAACACTGTAATTTAGAACCACAGGAACACAGAACAGCTGAGGTTGGAGGGCACTCCTGGAGATCATTTCATCCAAATCAGGGTCAGTTAGAGCAGGTTGCCCAGGACCAGGTGAAATCAGTTATCTTGCAGGTGTCCTGTCCCCCTGCATGCTTCTATCTGTGACATCTGAGACTTCTCAGGCCATCCTTGACTATTATACATGGAAACCAGTGTACAAGCAGCAGCAAGGTTTCAAGACAGCCTAAGAGCCTGACTTTTTGGCACATGGCTTCACATACAGCCATTAGCATCAAATTTTTGTTTCACTGTGTATGCTCTTTTTTACCTGTAACGCTTTCCCCGTGTGCCAAGGCTGGCGTAGCAAGGCAGTCTCTGTACTCTTCTCCATGAAGTCTGCTCTGTGCTATTCCATTTCGTATACAGTAAGATTCTCCTCCTTGCAATTTTGCAGAGAATTTAAATAATCTATGTTTGTACCGCACCCCTGCTCCAATACAGAAAGATCAAAAGATACAGGCTGCTTTGGAAACACACCAATTACTACAAATTGCTTACAGCCAGTAATGTGGGAGAAGGGCTAGTCTGTCCCAGGTGTGAGATACACAGGAGTTAAAAAAACCTGAGCAGTGTTTGTTTATACAAACAACATAAAAGATGGAGGGGAGGGGGGAATCTAATTCAGAGTAGAGTGCATTGCCAGTTTCAGCAGTTACACTTGGCTGAATTCAATCCTCAGGGTTTGCAATTAATTCCTTTCACCACTGCCAAGGTCAGCCCTCACATTCCAATTTTTCAATCTTTGAACTATAAAAAAAATGAACAATTTAAAAAAATTACGAGACTTAAAAATACCTCAGTAGATGATGCCAGGCAAAGGGAGGAATATTTCCAGGATCCCAAACATAACTACTGTCTGTCACCTATCGACTTTAATGTGACTTGTTTTTAATTCGCTTCACATACCTGATGTTATGGTGCTCAGAGTGTGCACGGACGCACAGACAGAGCAATAAACGTACATTTCATCCCGGATCTCTCTTCAGTCTTTCACTTAGGATACCAGAAGTACACATGTGGAAGGAGTCCCACTAGCATACCACCTGACTCTGTTAAAAAGTCAGTAGTTTCTAAGTGATTCTGTTTTTTGCTGGCTAGATGTTACTGCTGTAATGTGTGCTAAGACATCACCATAAAAAGCAGGAAGGTGAAAGTTGCTCACCACAGATATGATAAAGCTACTGACTCCTCCTGTTAAATGACATATGTTCTCAAGTCTCAAAACTGTGGATGATATTCAATATATTGCAACTATTTACTATGGGCTCAACAAATACATAATCCTGCCTAAGGTCAGGAAGAGCACTGCTGATGAACACAATTTTAGTCAATAGATACATGTTTGTAGCTTATTGGCCTCTGAAATAGGGCCATTCACTCCATCGTCCTTGTGAATGAGTATCTCAAAATCACAATTAAGTCTGACATTAACTGGTCACAGTATGAAACAGTCAAATATACATGGCAACAGCTTCTCTCCTTAGTGTTGGTGAAGGAAGCTGATCTTATCTGTTTATAGCTGCCTTATTCCTCTAATCAATCTATCAAACTAATCTTTCATCAATAGCAAATAGCTTTTTCTTCTTTAAAACAGAGAGGGGCACATTTTTATGTCCACTCTGAACAAGCAATGCCATAATGGCACAGGTCAATGTAAGGCTTCCTTCTGTTTTGCTATATTTAATCAGTGTATTTATATCAAAATAGCTCTGGGGAAAAAAAAAAAATCAATGGACTATTGCATGGGGGTTTTGATATTTATATCAAAATAGCTCTGGGAAAAAAAAAATAAATCAACGGACTATTGCATGGGGGTGGGACTGGAATATGCTCACTGGCACATCTTTCTGTAATCACCCCGTTGGCTTCAGGGATACTCTGAGTGGATTTAAGTACTGTTAAACATGAGTGTATGATTACGGCATTATTCTCTCTCAAGGCAAATGAATCAGGGTCTACTTTTTTTATTTCTATATACCTATTCTTGACTGGCGAGGCAGCTGTAGACAGAACAGAAAGATATTAAGATCTCTCAGACAAGAGATCCCAGAACTTATTTTATTGCAGACCTTTTCAAAGACACAGCTCATTGAACTAAGTGTATCAAGTTCTGTTCCCGATGCCGCATGGCAACAATGGGATATGGCTGTAAAATAAAAGAATTCAGACATAAATACATTAAATTTGAATTAGGAAAGCTAGGCCACAGATAAATCTAAAAGACAGACAATGATGTAGCTATTACACTTAATAAAATTCCATAAACGTGCAGTTAAAAAGAGTAGAGGGGAAAAAAACCTCATGACAGATCAGCGAGAGTCTGGAAACATCCATCTGGAGAAAAGATTTGTTCTGAAAAGCCTTAACCAGCTCTGAAAGCAGTGATACTTCCAGTGATGCTAAGGATGCAGCTCAAGCAAACACAGGTCTCAGCAGCAGGGCCTGCAGGTTATTCCTGGTTTTCCTTCCTTTTCTGCCAGGCAGATGCCCATGAAACACAGAGCAAGACTTTCTGGAGACAATTCACACTAATAACTGGGATGTTAGTATTCTCTTTCATATGAATTGATATAGTCATATATATTTGAGCAGTGATTTGGTCACATGGATGTCTCAAGCAGTTTCAGAATGAACATTTAGTTGTGCTGGGCGTTTTCTGAACGCAGGAGAAGAAAGCAGCTAACCGTGAGGGAAAGAGTTGAAGGCTCTAATTATTTCTAATGACGCACCCTAGAGATCATCAAGTAAAAAGGCACTAAGGAAGACCAAAGTAATACTTTTTCAAAACATGAAATTTAGAAAATGTGATGAGGAGGCCCACCTTCATCTGCTGGTCCCTGGGGATTTAGATATAGCACAGGGGTCTCTGCACCAACTACTGCAGGACTCTTGACAGGGAAACTACACCAGAAGGCTGTTAAAAGTAGTGCTATAAGAAAGCAGATGCACAGATTACTCTGAGATTATTCTTCTCTCAGCAGAAGTCCATAGCATGTCTCTGATGTATCTGAGGACCGACTGAATTTTACAAAGTATGAAACATAAGGTCATAAGGCCACTGCTCTACTCAGTCTGGTCTGAGCATGAGTATTTGAATCCAAGAGCCAAGATGCAAACTTGATCACCACTGAATCAAGGGATGCTTGGACAGGATTTTGATACTGTATCAGGAGCTATTAATTTAGACCCATCTCTGATTTCCATGATAGCCAGAGCAAATTTGGATTATATGCCACAAGACAAAAACAAAAAATAATCAAGTGTTCTAGCTAATGACGATTTGAATCAATAGCTCAAATTTTTGAAGAATATAGCACCTGAGCAAACAGCACTCAAAAATAGTATGAAAGGGCTACAATCTTTTCTTCTGGCAGCATCACATGCATTTCTCATCCTTTCCCAACAACTAATGTTTCAGAGCAGGCGTTGCTGGAAATACTCCACAGAGCGAAAACCCAAGTAGATAGCTCAGCTCCTTCCTCCTGCCCTGCTAACGTGGCACAGGAAGGTAGGCACTAGTAGTCCATTCCTCCTGCTTGACCCTATTGAAAAATATGGTTTGCATGCTTATCCAGGGGCCCTGGATCACATGAAGGACTCCCAGGACTCCTGTTGGAAGGAGAAAAAAATTTAGGTCCCTTTTGAACCTTGCAGATAAAAGCAGCCACCCAGCTGAAAGCAGAATGAGCAGCAGCCTTTCTGAAGGATTTCATGCAACAAAAGAGAAACTGAGTGACCTCAGCTTCACCATCACATCACAAAACAGACTTCTCTGGAGAAGCGGCAAATCTGAGGCAAGCCTTCTACATGCCTGCACATGGAAAACAGAATGAAGCTTTCCCTTTTCTCATGAGGTGGCCCGCTGTGTGATTGCAGTTGGCTTCTTGCAGTGTCCACAGCTTTTCCAGCTGAAGAGCTGTGAATTTCCATCAAATTGGCAAGCCTCAAATTTTACTATTGGCAGCTGACAAATCCTACATCAGCTCTAGAATTCCACTAGAGTTTTACTGGATTTTCACCGAAAGAGTCAGATGGGTACAGTCTGTGTGCTTCTGCTGATGTAAATTGTTTTATGCTCATTGACATTTGGAATAAAATAACGCACCAGCAAACTCAGACAATGTGTAAAACTTGGCACGTGTGCAACACGGACAGCTCAGAAAAGTCTGACACTGCTGGATGCACGGGCACTGATGGACAAGCCCAGAATTACTTTTAGAATGTTCTACAGGCCATCAAGATCAGCAACAGGCAAACAAAATGTATAGATTTTCTTTTTTAAATAGGGTACCTAGAAGAGGAGGAAGCTCAGCCTACCAAAGACATACAGATAATCAGCTACACAAGGAAGCAGGATCCAACTTTTTTCCCTATTCTTAGGTATTAGATCATGTTAACTTTTCTACAGTAAATGCTGTATGCACATGACAACCAAAAAGAGACAGGACGAGGGCAGTCAATGGTGTCTATTCCTAGTGTTAAGGCTAAACCACTATCCTGGCCAAGTCAGTTAACCCACGGTAGACTAGTCCACCCAGCTGTAAAATGAGACGATAATATCGACCTTGATTTGTGCTCTACAGGGAGCAGACAAATAGTCCCTAAGATAAGTATCAGAGAGAGCATTCTTGTCTTGACACACCATTAAAAATAAGACAAAAGCTTTATATTCCACTTGGGAAAAAGTGAAGAAGGGAGAAAGAAACTTCGTTTACCTTTGTATAGCCCTTCTCAAGTCATGGTATCCCAAACAATCCCAGCAAACATGCTCTGCTACTCTGGGACATGATCTCACACTGCCGAGTGTTCCCGAGCTCAGCCAGCCTGACATAAGCAGTGGGAAAAAACCCAGAGCAGAAACAGAGCAGAGGGAGGGAGTGCCACGCATCTGCTCACTCTTCCTGGGCCAAAAACACATTGTCTGACCTCTGACACAGTACAGGCTATGATCTCTGAGAAGCTCTGAAAATCTTATTGCCCAGCAGAGATACTTCCTTGCAGCAATAAAGACAGATGTGCTCTCTGATGACACAGCCGAGCTCTCAGCCTTCAGGCAGTCAGGTGTATCGTTACTGAGTAAAGCAGCTTGTTCTCACCTCAGGGTGTGATTCCTTTGCCAAAGTATTGCACAAGTGGCACTCTGTATTTGCAAAACACTTCCTCAAGTGGCCTGTTTGACACCAAACAGCAGGTGGTTTACTGTCCATGCAGCAAATATGGTCATTTTGGGGTTCCAAGCTGGCCATGGCTTGGTCATACAGCAAGCAGCTGCGTTCACTGTGGAAATGTTTCAAATGTTTTGCTTATGATACCTGGGTGCTTTCCCTCTAATTCTGCCTCTTCTCCTCCTCCTGCTTCTATGCCTTTACCTGCAGGTATCAGAACCAGATATAACCAACCCACAGACCTTCCAGAGCTTCAATCTATTGGTATCCCAAATCATTCACATTCCGGAGGCCAGAACAGAAAGCTCCTCTATCTGCCAAGCTCTAGAGAGATGACTAAATCCACCCCATTCCTGCAGGAGTCTACAGTTTACCCACCTCAGTCCTTTAGTTGCCAAGGTGTTTAGCATGGATAAGGCACATAGCTTATATGAGTTTAAACTGGCTCTGTTCATCAGGGTGCTGTGCATACCTAAGTGCAAGCGTGTATGTTTTCATACCTTGTACAGTTTGCTGCAGGATACGTTCAGAAGCTTGGCTAGTCTTTTTTAAAGCCCTTTATGTCATATAACACCCTCCATTAGGCATGGTTTCAGAACTTCAATTCTATGCTTGCCTTCATCTTGAAGTACAGTAAAGCCCTTCCAGACCCTTCAGTGTTATGATTTTCACAGCACTTTGCATCGCAGTGTGACACACAGAAAGCTCACAGACAACAGAAAGCCAAGCAAGACGGATAGCAGGTTGTCAGGTCTCTAGATGTACTCAACAACTGCAGTTCCTTCCACTGAATCAACGTAGCTCACAGATCTTCCCAAGATCAGGTTTTACCAAGCCTGCAGCTCTAACAGCCTCTCTTTGCTAAATTTCAGATTGGTGTTCAATACCGACAGATTTATACAGCAGCCTAGAAACTGAAGCACAAGCAAATGTGGAATAGGTCAGCGTTATTGTCCTTGTTTGTGACAGATTTTTTTCAGTAGAAAACAAACGGGGATTGCAGTGCACATAACAAGCATATTCCAGAGAGAGAGCATAAATGCACAAAAGAGCAATGCAGAGTTTGCAGCTGATTAAGCACAGCTCAGGAAAGAATAAAAAAACTGGGCTGCACAGCTTTGCCAAGTCACATCAGGTCAATCAGTGCCCTCATCTATCATACCATGAGTCCGGCATCGCACACAGAGCCTCGACCATCTCTCCCCTTAAATAAGGAAAGAGTAAACTATCTCCTCTAGGAAGTGCTGCTAGCAATATTTATCCCACTGGCTATGCTAAATAATGTGCACACGGGTCAATACAGTAAGACACATACAAATACATCCTGGAACAAATGAAAGGTAGGGTTGGATGCTCATTTCTGGTATACCAGGCAGTATTAATTCTATGTCCAGGTTTCATAAACTTTTCAAAGCCAGTTATTTAAACTGATAGTGCTCTGGTTCTGTTTCTTTTTTTCCCCTAACGTCAGGTTTTGCTCCATTTTCATATATCCTCTTTAATTTCCTCTACAGCTAAGTACTGGTCAGAAAAAAATGGCAGAAATTTCCCTTACACCAGCTGTTATAGGATCTAGTGTGGATTTTAAAATCGAATAGAGTGGCAGCCTGCATTCCAAAAAAACTTCAGTGAACCATGTGAAAAGTATTGTTTGGGAGCAATTGGAGAGATAACTGCACTCCTGATTTAACTCATTTATTATCCTCAGTGTACAAAACAAGTAGCTGCAGTAACATCATTATACAAAGAGGACTGAAAAGAACACAACACAAAATAGAGAGCTTAATCTACATTTCTGCTACAAGCTGTTTACCAGCTTCAGCTGTACAACTGTGGGAACTAGTGGTACAACTTTACAGAATCTGGCCCCATAAAACCTCATTTATTTGCACAGTGTGCAAACAGGAAATGCAAAATAAATCATCTTGCACTAGGTAGGGCATTTGATTAAGATTAGCGAGCCCAAAAAACAGAGCTACCATCGGGCTCCGAGTGCAGCCATGCCTCTTGCTATTCCTATTTTATTCAACTTGACTTAATTCCTCTTTGTTCTTCACACGTGTACATCAGTTCCCTCTTTCTGATGCTACAGTTCTGCTCACAGATTGTCCTTTTCGAAAGGATTTTGGGGGAGGATCAGACAAACAGAAAGACAGTCTTTTTAGCTTTATAAAATAGCTGAGCTCCCACCAGACTGAGACCTCAAAGAAGTGGGTCCAGTACAAACTACAGTAAAGTACAGAAAGATGGTTCAGCAACCACGAGAATGCAAACAAGTGACCAGTGGAGGCAGCTACATAGACCAGCCACATGCAAAGTATTATGGCAGAACATGCAGCTTAAGAGTGACAACTTTACATTCTTCTCCTTATTTGAAGTTTCCCTTAACCTAAAGTAACCTACCAACACTGAAATTATAGAGGCTGCCTTCTGTCCCATACGTTTTTCTGCACCCTGGCCTGAAAATTCAGAGCCTTAGAAGGAGACAGTTCAATCTATCAAGAGGTCTTCTCACTCGTGACTAGCCAAGCTCTGGCTATGAAGCCATCAGCCACAGCTCCAATGGTGGTGAACGCAGCTACAAGAAGCCTTTCGGGCTGCTGAAATCAGCCGCCAGGCTCGGTGCAGACCAACGTAGGTCTGCACGAGACAGGCTTGACCTGCAGCATCAGAAATGCATGGACTGAAGACAAGGCAGTCCGAGAGCAATCAGGAAGTGTCTTGATAAAACAAAAACAAAAACAACCAAAAAAACAGGCTACCCAGCATGGAGTAGAGGAAAAAGCATCATAATACCCACACATACAGAAGAGACCAGAAAGAAGAGACAGAGGGCTAACCTTTGTAGGTTTTTTAGAATGAATTTTAAGAATTAATTGCTTGTATGTTACCATGATTTCACACCAACTTTAGAAGCTGGGGCTCAGTACAGTAGAGCCCAAGGTGAGAAGAAGAAACCACGCTATTTAGAAAACTGCAGAGATGTTCTCCTTTCCTTGCTCACCTGTCCAACAAGCACCTTGCTTTTCTGTTTTGTGAACGTGGCCTCCACCCCAGGCTTCAACACCTCACTACACTACAAAACTCCCCAACCATGGGCTGCTTTTGGGAAGGGCCATCGGTCTGATGTCCAGCAGGCTAAAAGACATCCAAAGAGCAAACCAGCACAAATACTGGATAGAGTTAGTCAGAAACCAGAATTTCCCATTTAGGTAAGATTTCTGAAATAATTACATAATTGGGTATGCATTTCGAACTGGGGAAGCCTAACGAGTCCAGAGAAGCCTGTGTCTCCCCGCAGGATGCAACTGCAAGGCAGCCAGCTATCAGTCTGCCTTTGAGCTGAGGAGCAGGAGCTGCCTGACCTATCAAGGAACTCAACTTGTGGCCAGGGCTCTGCGGGCTCCTCAGCTCGCCGCTGCCACCAGCCTGTCAGGCAGACTGCCAGGGAGCTGGGCAGGAAGGAAACCAGGGAGGTTTCTAATAGAAAAAACATCCCGCTGGAAAATTTCTGACCCACTCTAATAACGGGCCTGCTTTCAGAGTCAGTTATGATACTGGCAGAAGGTAGGGAGACCCACTGCATTTTCTGTTTAGTTGTTGGCTTCCTAGATAAATTTCTTTCTATACCAGACACACGGCATCAACTGAAGTAATCCTTAAGAAGGATGTTCATAAATCTCTTCAAACCTCTCCACAGCAAACAACATTGCTTTTCCCGAGAACGATGACAATTGTTAATTGGCGCTATTCAGAAGGTAACATTTTCTTTGGTAAGGTCTTTACTGCTTTAGGCAACCACATGTACTTTTGGCAGCATCTCTCAAGACAAGCCTTGTTGGCAGCATACAGCATATGCCTCGCTCGGAAAGATTGCATGAAAAAACAGCTCACTTTCCAGTTCCAATTCCAAGGCTTTTGTAAACTTGGCAAGGCTGACAACGTAACCTGGCTTGACTGCAGGAATAACTGATGCCCGATAGGTAGCATCCCACAAAGTGGCCTGAGCTGCCCACGCACACGCAGTGACTCTACAAAAGGAGACCTTCTTAGTCTAACTCCCTGACTACTAACAGCTGGCCGACCCCTACATACCGTTCATTGTTCAAGGTCATTCTTGGAGGGTCAAGGTTGGGATTCTCCATGGACTCCATTTGAGGACAGCGTAGGAAGTAGTAGAGGGTGTGAAGAGCATCAGGGGACCAGGAGATGGGTTGCTGCTGCCGGGTTTGCCGAATGGGGCTCATTCCTGGGCGGATGGTGTTCAAGCACTGCATGTGGTGCATTGCTCGTGAAACCAAATCACCTGCACAAAGAGAAAGTTTGCAAAAGCATCTCTTTATATTATTCATCCACAGTCCTCTTAAGTACACTTTTTGAACTAAATAAAATCTCTTGCAGCTAAGAGAAATGTCTTGTGTGTGCACATAATCTTTTTTTCCTCCACAAAGACATAAGCTGTCCACAAGCTGCCACTTTGCAGGTTGTTGTATGGGAAATTTAACTTTCTTTCAAATGACAAGTTTTAGTTAGAAAATATAGAATGAAACTTCTCTCAGTCACTATACACTCAGGACAACAGCTTTACAGTGATTTTTCTACCCTGTTTTAATGCTGGTTTTCTCCTCTTTTCAACCACATACACCAGTTTCTTGTCTACCTACTGATATCTTTGTAAAATGTCCACTGCCCAAGCTGGGAACATAGCTTTCAGGAGTCAAAGCCAGGAACACCAGTACAAATACCTTACTCTCATCACCGGCATCACCATTTTATGTTAAGAGATTGTTCCCATTTCTTTCCACTGGGTTATGACTTTCTACCCTCCCACCCAGACACTAGTGACAAATTAATGATGATGTTATGTTCAATACAGAAATCCCTTCTTTTAGGAGTCTGCTTCTGTCATTCTCACTCTAGCTTCAGGTTTCTCCAGCATAACAAGACCTGACTCTCTTATTAAAAAGCCAATCTTTATCATGCCAACTGTCACAAGCTTGCCAGAAATTTGCCCCTGAGCCTTGTAAGAAGCTCAGTCCAGGAGCTTTCTGGGCTGCTCAGTCCTCTTGGTCTTTGAACTCAAGCCAGCGTGCCTCTATGTCAGCGTACTGGTGGACTTGAGGAGGTCTGGAAGAAGGCGACCTGTATTACACAGTTTCTACTTGGAAAGGATTTTAAGACTGCAGATTTTTAAAAAGTTCACAGAGCAATGACCCCAAGACAGCAGCTATGCAGTCACATAAAGCTGGTCTTTGTGTAATAAGCTTGCTTTGGGCACACCCTGTTTACTCTCCCTTTATTGTGGTGCATTACAAACTCTCAAGAGCTTTGCAATAAAGCTTTCAGACACTACATCTTTGAGCAGTATGACTACTATACCAGTGAGCTGAACGATTACTATAGATTACTATACATAGCTAGAACCTATTTTTTCCTTGGGAGAATCCTCTGTTGCTTTATGTTTTACAGTCCCCTAAAGCTCTCACAGGAAATGCTACTCTATTGTGTCCTACAGTTACAATACTGGGAAAGGATGGAACCAAAATAGTCGCCTCATCGCAAAGCTGGTTCCTGAGAAAGCGACCTGAACTTAGCCGTGCCACATATGAATTAGTCGCACCTCTCTCTGAAATTCGTAGGAAGTTATTATTTGTTCATTTATATCTAACAGCAACACACTGCATTTGCCAAACAACCTCCAGCTGAACCCATGGAGTCCTAATGCTACACAGGTTAGGGATAAACCCCCCCAAAGCTACTCTGTGTCTAAACATAACAACATAACAACATTATTAGTGGTTCAGATCGATGGAGGACTAAAGAAATCTGTTTGAAACATAAAGCTGTGCCACTCGTTTGTTACACAGTACATTCAATTTAAGGATCCATTTCAGAATGGAAAAACCTTCTAACATCTCTGCCTTGCCACTTCAGTAGCTCCTGACTCTCCAGGATCCAAACGTTTTACGAGAGTATCACGAATCCTCTAGTGCTGGTACTAACACAGAAGTCTGCGCAGTTATAGCAGAAATGCATCTGGAATTCAAATTTTCAGCTCCGAATAACGTTCCTTCTCCTTTGTACACTCGCTCTCTTTACTTTTCTGGCAATGTGCAGCAACATTAAAAAAAAAAAAAAAAAGGGAAAAAAAAAAAGCAGGCAACTGTATCAGGAGATCTATTCACTAGATGTAATGGCCAAGTTGGCCAAAGCAGGGATGGTGGAAGAGAGAGAGGAGAGAGAGGAAGCTGTATTCAATCTTAGGCCCATGCTACAAATGTTCTCTTGTGTTCCAGGATAAATAGAGGTGTGTTAAAGGAATTTGAAAACCTCAAATTAAGGCAGGTTGCAAAATAAATGGTGAAACCCACAAACTCCTTGCTGGTCCTGACATTCATTAGCATTCAGATGGTGGAGACTAAGAAAGTGATGCCAGCAGAAATGTTGCAACGGAAAAGTAGACCGGGAAAACACAAATCATTTTTGTTTACTTTAAAGGGGCTTTTGAGTAGTCTAGGAATGGAACATTTCATTTGGTTAGCATTAAAAAAAGAAGGTTTTGAACAAGTTTTTGTTACCAAAGTGCTCTCAGATTTTTTTTTTCCCTGGCTTTTTGTTTCTTAAGTAACCAAAAAGCTTTTCCTTGAATATCCTGCACCCTTGACATTTCCACCGCACAAACACTAACAAAAAGAACTCTCTTCACCATCTGAGGGAGGTGCCTCTGCTGCGTTCTACAAATGTACGAGAAAGCCTCCAGAGGCATCTAAGCAGAAGCACCCATCTTCTGTTGGCACTAACACCACTAACTACCAAAAGGCTAGAAAAGCCACATCTTCTACATCTCCAAGGCGAATTAAATATAAAGTAGTCTAATGAAACAACCTGATTTTCATAAACAGCACCATGAGACAATTAAATCTTACACAACGTTAGCCAAATACTGCTCACACTGTCAACAATGGCAACACTCCCACTGACCTCAACAGCAAGAGGGATGGCTCTCCTGCTTCCCTGAAAGAAACTCACGTTCGCTTACATCCGAAACTTACTCAGTTCAGAGATGCTTCCAACGCAAGTTGCCAACAGAGACTGCTCTAAAGTTCGGAGTTCCAGTTGGGCATAAGCATCAGCCCGTCCATCGCTGCACACAGAGCCATCGTTGTACGGGCTGAAGTAGGCAGGCAGGGACAGCACACCTGGGGACGAGAACAAAGAACAGTCCTCTGACACGTGAAGTTACAGGAGCCGAAAAGCAAGTCTCTACTGAGAGGAGTGAGAGAGAATTTGAACACATTTGCACCTTTCTTGGGGGGCTTGAGGTCTTTGAAACAGTTCAAATAAAATCAAACAGTGCTGTAAATACCACTGGAATGGCTGAAATGGTGAAACCAGGCTCCAGGGAGTAAGGCTGGATGTTTCTACAGCCTTGAAAAACTAGAAACAAATTGCAGTTGAGATAAAACTGCATGAAAAGCTTTAGTGAAGTCTCTAATATTGTTTATACAACAAATCGGCTGTGCACAGACAGCTTGGTTTTGAACAGCTGTATGCAGATTGCTAGATACAAAGGCCTGATTTTTAGAGGTGTGGAAGATAACCTCAAGTCCATATAAGGTAAATGGGAGCTGCAATCTTTGCAACTCCTAAAACAAAACCGTGGGCTATGCCAGGTCTTTGAACCTGCATGCAGAGACGGTGGTTTCTACATGTGCGAACCTTTGGATATGCCAAACTACGCCCACAAGTTTTAAAGCTGACTATATTTTCATCTCTATAAATCACCCCTCTGTCACAGAGGGAGATTAGAAAGATAATTACATTGCACACACGCATTCACCACACACACACTCCTTCCATTTTATCTTCTTGCACACAGGAGCATTATTACACAGTAACCAAGCAGAACAACGGATTTGCGAGCAGTTTTGTGTAGCTGTTATCAGGACCTCATCATACTTCTATGCATATCCCAACAACTCATTCGCATTGTTGGCACATTAGAGGCCATTTGGGTGAATTGGCTGGGAATGGCAGCGAAGACCGGGAATGCTACAAGAAACTTGACATACTGTTTCACTTTAAGACACAGGTGGTCTCTGAAAGAGGCATTCATTCACCTGCCCCCAGTCACCCTTTTCACTTATTACCCTTGGTTGAGCACGGCAGACCTGCAGCCACAATGCAAGTCAGCGCAACACAGAGATACAAAAAAATATTGCCTCCCCTTCTTTCCTCCCAGAAATCCATTAGTTGAATAGAATCGTCTAGGTTGGAAGGGACTTTCAAGATCATCAAGTCCAACCATTAACCTAACACTGCCAAGTCCACCACTAAACCACGTCCCTCAGCACCACATCTACCCGTCATTTAAATACCTCCAGGGATGGCAACTCCCTGGGCAGCCTGTTCCAATGTTTGGTAACCCTTTTGGTGAAGAAATTTTTCCTAATACCCATCCTAAACCTATCCTGGCATAACCTGAGGCCATTTCCTCTTGTCCTATCTCTTGGAAGAAGAGACCGACCCCCACCTTGCTACAACCTCCTTTCAGGTGGAGAATAGTTTCTCTTCAAATGAGTGAGCTGAATTTTGTCACCCTTTGGCCACATGATTGCTCCATGTGGCACAGAGGGAAGGGTGGGAATGCGATGTGGGGACCGTGGACATGTGCCTGAGGCTGGGCTGGGAGAGTGGACCTGATGGAACACAGCGCGACACAGCCTCCACAGCACAGAGGGACTCTGAAAAGCCTTTTGCAGTCCACTCAGCCAGTGTTCCCATACCCTCTTTGCTACCATATTTTCAGTTGTGTTTAGTTGCTACCATATTTTTAATTACCGATCTATCCCGCAATTCCAGTAGCATACCCCAGCCCAAATTTTCCATGATTTCAGACGAGGACACTTACAGCCACAACTGCCCATGCTCTTACCCCACCGCATCCTGTATTTTTGATTTTTCAACTCTGATCCACACACAGCCATACCAATGCATTTCAGCTTAGACCCACATTTCCTTCCCACCTTCACCTTCCGACCCCGGTTCAGCCTTAGATATGGAGATACTTTACTCCTATTGCAGTGACCTCCTGTCACGTAGGTGCTGTGTATTCTTGTCAAACAAACTCCTGCCAGCTGAACGGCAGTGCATTGTGCAAGAGCTTTGTTTCTTTGTCTTGATGTTTTCTTTTGAAATTATATGCCGAATTGATCTCTCCTACCCTTTTCACATCCTCTTTGCATCCTGCTTGGTGGTAACGCCAAGGGCTGCATCAAAAACTTCCTGGATATTTTCAGGATAAGGGAATGATTTATCCTGTTGTGCTTCTTCACTGTACATCACTGTTAGTTAATGGAGAAAACTCTGCCAATGCCCTCTGTAACCTGAATAATTAGGAAGTCAAGGCTTTAAGAGCTAACAGAAGTGATGCATGCAAACGAGAAGAGCTTGCTTTAAATACACTGTAGCCTCCTATACAGAGCCTAAGCCACTTCCTTTTCCATGTTAAAGCTATGAAAGGATGTTTTAAGACATATGGATTGAATTTATGGCAGAGGGAGAATGAAAATAGACTGAGTTGTCAAAAGTTTCAAATAGAGGCATATAATTCTACAGAGGCGAAAACAGA
>VZSZ01005783.1:126103-207933 GCA_013398815.1 Ibidorhyncha struthersii
AGAATGATTTAAGTTGGCTCACAAACGAGACAACATTTTCTCAGTTTTTCAGTTACAGTTTGCCAGGTGCTGTGGTTGAGAGGAAACAGGGATGATTTATTTACTTTTGGAAAAATTACTCATACCAGATAGTTGCGGACAAGATTTATGTTCTCATCTGCCTTGGTACAGCTGAGGAATATCCCCTATGTAGGAGAAAGAAATAAGGAAGTTACCGAGACTGGCCACGCGCCAAAGCCCGATGATGCCACTGGGGATTTTCCCTGGGATGGCAGTGGGGTATGAATCAGGCCCTCATTACATACATGTAAGATTTCACAAAGGCTCCCCACATCTGGCAGATCTCGATTAGGTACAAGCAGGCCTGGGAATGAGAAAACACCTCTCAACACTGCTTTTGAGACAGACGGAGAGCCGTGACCAAATGGGCAGCGATGTAGAACCGTACCCCACAGTTACTACGTCTTGCAGCATGCTAATTGGGACTTCCTCTTCAGTATGTTTCCAGTAACTGCATGGAGTCGGAAAAGCATCAACTTTGCTCTTTTGATCAGAAATTCAGGCACAAGGACATCAACCTTTGCCCACTGGTTATTATTATGAGGAACAGGACTGAATATCAATTAAAAACACGTTGTTTGATAACAGAGATAACAGCATTGTGATGACTACTTGCGCCCCAAACGGTGGTACCTGCTCTCCTCCCACCAAATCAAGAAGCTTGCAGTCAAAAGGTGTTATACTGGTATAAACCATAAGGGCAATTGCTATTTTGATCTGGCTTTCACATTTCTGTATTTTTGTATTTGTGGCAACACTGGTTTTAATCATGGCTAGCTAAATAAGCAAAACTGTAACTGAAGTAAGTCCATGCATATCAAAACACTCTCCCTGTTTGAAATCACATTAAAACTGCCCATTTATTTCCTGACGTTCAAGAACGTGTTTTCCCCACAAAACAACAATGTGAAACAGCACATAATTACTGTGCAGGAACGAACCATTCAGGCATGCACACCACTGCTTTTACAATATTTTCTCTGATGTGGGCTATGTTGTGTTTCCTACACATCCCTGGCTGTATTCTGGCATTATGGTCCTGATTTTTTTTTTTTAATTAACCAGGATTATAAGTATGGGATCCAAGCCCAGATGAAGTTAGTGAGAGCCTATTAATTTGGGCATGGCTTAGATCAACCCTCAAGAGCACAAGGAGCTAAGAAGTCACCTCTCTGGAACGGCGTGAGGCAACACCCTGTAGCAGCCCAATTGAAAGCACGTTTGTAGCGCTGCGATTAAGACACGGCTGGATAACAATTTGTTTCTGATATTTCCATAGCCTTTGAAATAGCAGCTGGAAATAAAGGCATATTTATTCTACCTCAGTTAATATACGAAACCTGTTCGTGGGCATTTACTGCCAACGACCTTAAAAGGCAGTCACGACTGGGTGAAATTCCAGTTAAGCAGTTCCTTAAACTCAAGTTATTCCGCTTGCCTAAAGATTTTGAAATTGTTGTCTGTAATTTGATGCTTTTTAATAGCACCTGAAAATGCTTCCACAGGTTGAGCTAGGTCCAGGGAAAAGTCTGTTCACACTCTTGGACATCTTTCTGCTTTAAGAGGCGCAGTGGTTCTGCTGAGAGCTTTGGCTGTACCGTGATTGCTCCCCGTGAACAGCAGGGCTGTGCAGAGCTCGGCGTGGTCCCCCCGAGCTGGGCAGTCCTCAAGCAAGGCAACTTCTGTAAGGAACCCAGAATGTCCCATCATAATTCAGAGGCTGGCATCAGGTTCTGCTCTTTTGATATCATGATACAAGCAAATGCAGGCCTTCACCTGAATTTTAAGGCTTGAACGTTTAAAAACTTTATTTCAAGTAATTTTTGAAGTACCCATGTTACCTTCACACTTCATGCTGTTTGCATGTTACATTCATGGAAAAGGACTAGTCGTGATTTTTAACTCACTGTAATGATTTTCTCTGTGCTTTCTCTACTTTAATCTAAATCCTTCATGTTGGGAGACAACTTCCTAGTGATTAACTCATCAGCCATTTGATGACTTTCAAACACTTGCCTGGTGTCTGGAGGTTACGATGGGGCCGCTCATGAGTGGCAAAGGGCCAAGGGGACTTGTCTGGAAAGCACACGAATTCTGCTGTCTGGGATTGCTCACAGAAATCACCCAGGATACTACTAACTCCCTTATTTCAGAAACGCACTGCCTGTATTCATGACAGGTTAGGCAAAGAATCGGGAATAGAATTAGGACAGGGGCATACATCATAAACTACTGACACAGAAAAAGTGCGCCCCCCCCCGCTTTTTTTTTTGATAAACTGAGTAAAGTCTGTGAGACAATACAATGTGTATTGATTTCTCCCCCTTTGGCCAGAATAAAACCAGGTTCTCTGGGCAAGGATTCTCTCTGTGTATTGTGTTAGTGTTGCATCTAAAACAGTGAAAATCGTTATTGATCACTACCATAATACAAATTAGAACAACGGGAAACAAGTATCTATTTGGCCAAGCCAACCAGAAACAAAAGCCCTCAGAAAATTCAGGATTGTCTTTATAGGGTAGAAATTGTTTCTAAAAGCCCCTAATACTGCAAAAAGCCACATATGTGAAATCGGAACTGCTGTGAATATGCTACAAAAATGTATTAGGAAACCAAGTAAGAAAAAATGGTATTAGTCTCCAGCATCAGCGTACTTTTGCAATGTTTGACTTGCGATGAATTCTGTAAGAAACACTCTGTGAGGCGAGAACGATAGCTGATCCTAGTGAACGGAGCTGTGATTTGGAAGGCCAAAGTTTTGAAGGCAGATAGCGATGACCTGACTCCCCCGAAGTGAACAGCCAAATCCCACTGATTTCAATGGACTCGGTAAAAACCTCATCCAATTGCAATTGCAGTTCCCACATCAGAATTTGGCCATGACATCAGGATGGCTGTCACCTTGCACAAAGTCCTGTAATTCTTCATGGCAAGGAGCATTCAAGGCTCTCCTCCTTCTTTGTTTCCTATTCTACTGAGCAACATAATGCCTTGCAGTTCCCTTTTGCCAATCAATTCAGAGTACAGGGCACCACCTAGAATTACTGCCAATTCCTGGAGCTCTGTTTTCTTCTCGCTGAACTACCACCACTAGAAAAGCTCAACTCTCCTTTATTTTATGAAATGAGACAGAATCATTCTGACAGAATATAAACAAACGCTTCCCACCCGCCCCCAAAAAACAGGCAACCAAAGTCTTCCTGATATAACTGACTTGAATCTAAACACATCAGGCTCTATAATCAACTACAGTCATGCTATAGATTGTGAGAAAGACTTGTGATCAGGGAACAATGCATATAATTGCTAACATATAGGGAAATAATGTGGCTTCTGCTATAAAGCAGGCAGGCATCTCTTTCAGTTTGTCTCTGTCAGCAGTAAGAAAAAAAATCAAACACAGTTGCTTGTATCTGCATCCACATTAAACAGTAATACTGTAATTGAAACCAGAAGGAAAAGCTGAAAAGGGAGGATCTTCAAGAAGAGAGAGATCTTTAAACCTTCTGCAAGTGCTCAACTGAGTCTCCCCATCGAAGAGCTGCTGTCCTAATCAGACACTTCTGGACAGATCTGTTGGATTCACACAGCCCTCTGTGGGCTCTCCGGTCTTGGTCTAACTGCTCGTAGAGACAATATGGCCTTCAAATTAACAAATGCAGTTTGCCTGGACTTCAGGAATGTTATCAGAGATGCGGTGTCTTAAAGCACGCAGTCTGGTCTTTCACATAGCTCAATGTCAACCGGCACTGCTTGACTGAAGTTATCAAACTACCCCAAAACAGAGTTTTAAAGCACTCTCAAAATCCACCACCCGTTTTCTGGGGTCCAGGTCACTGCAGCACCTCGTGGTCCAACAGCAGCTTCTGCAGCACAACGGCAGCGGTACCACTGCCACAGAGAGAGCAGAAGCCTACTGACTGTCACTACAAACACTTAAATGCCCCCTTACTCCTAGGTAACTAACCTTGCTCTGTCTTCATCCCACACTGGGAAACGTTCGACATACTTCACCTCACTTTTGCTATGAAAATGGTGGAATTGGGCTGTAAGTTGGAGGGGAGAAGGTAGGAAGTATCTATAAGAACTATTATTTTTTAATCCAGCTGTGATATACAGGATTGCAAATGACTATAAATGTAGGAGAAAGGCCTTGGTTTAGTACTGAGTCAGTATTTATTGAGTCATTAATCCACTTCCATATCCCTGTGGTCTTCTGGACAACCACTAACCTGGCAAGGCCTCAAGTGCTTAATTGTACATAAGCTCAAGGGAACATATCCTTGGACTTACATTTTAATGACTGCCAAAAAGCATAGCAAATTTTATCTTTAGCAGCAGCAGCATACTTTACAAGATAAAAGGTATCAGTGCTTTTATGAGATCGTGATTGTCCTCATTTCCACTTCTTAGACGGAGAAAGAGAGACAAAAGGAGAAGCAGCAACTACCAAGCTCACACATCAGAACCAGCTCTTTGCAGTCCAGATCTCCCAGTTCAGAACCCCTGTGCCATCAGACCTTGCCTGCATGAAACTGGCCAACACGGAGCCATTGGTCTCACAACCTGGATCCAGAGATTCGAAATAAATGGCATGACTGTGAGGCTTTAGTCTAGGTTTGTACAACAATGCTACCTATTTTATATGTCATATTAAAAAGACCTTTGAGAATATGATCTGTAAATATAAACTGTAAATCCTTCCTAGTACTATAACTACAACTACTTTTGAAAAGGAGCGTGTGTGCTGGTATGTCAACGAGTACGTCCCTAAAACGAGGCTGATCCATTACGATTTTGCACATGTGGTTTTTCCAGGCATTGGATCTTCTACACAGGGTCCGAGGACAGACAAAGACTCGCACTGGACTGTAATGTTAGGTTGAGAGATAAAACCACCTGCGTTTCTAGCATTCTCATTTTCAGGATCCAGTAAGGCGCATTAAAGAGAAAACCTCATATTGGGCTATGAATACCATTGAAAAAACTGACAAAGTTTTACAAGGCATGGTATAAATAGATCATAAACACTGAAAGAAATACAAAACCAGAATCCTATGCCAAAAAATGACTGTGGTCTAACAGGCAGAAGACTTAGCATTAACTAGTTGTGTAAAACCTGACTGTTTCACTCAGTCTCAGGGTCCCAGGTCACCTATCTGGAAAATGGGGATATTGCTTCATTCCTGTTAAGAGTGGTACGACAGAAGCAGTGTTCTCACTTCATTTCTCATTCTCATCTTACTCCTTCATGCTACTCAACATTTCAGCAGAGCCCCCATTTCCCCTATGTGTCAATAGCACATTTTTTGTCCCTTAGCAACAGCCCATCTTTCATTTACATAGCCCTTTTCACCTTCAACAATTGCAAAGCTCTCAGACGCAGCTACTTCTGAGATGAAAGGACACAATATTGTCCGAACGTGTAATTCCACCTCAATGGATCTTATGATACAAGAAGAGAAGCTTTAACCAGCTGAGAGGGTTAAGAAAGACAAAATGGACCTAAGCCTAATAGAGATCCTGATGTGGATAAAATATCAGGACAGTTATTCTGACAAACACAGCATAAATACCATAAGAAATTATAAAGAAGAAACTATGTATATGTATACACAATAAACAATATATGAAAGCTAAAAACCAAACCTATTTAAAAAAAAGAGAGAGAGAGAGAGACAACAGGTAAACAATGGCATTATGGTGGGGATTAGAAAGCTTAGGGAGAAGAGGTTTACGTCACTTTCTCCATTCCCTTGGAATTCTTTAGAAGTCTCCAATTTAGGTGCTTTTACAGTAAAAACAGCTTCATTTGGAGTAACCAGTGGGACTGCAGCAACTGCAGGCACCAGCTAGAGCCCTCATACCCTCTACAATACCCTCTTCTAATCCATTCCTTATTGTTCACTGTCCTTCCTGAAATATGGTCTTTGAATCATGCCCAGTTCTCCAGATGTGGTCTGACTAAGCTCTTTGTACATGCCATAATGACCTCTCTTTGCCTGCGTTCAATTCTTCTATTTATACATCCCATGATCTGTATGCTTGCCAAACACAAAAAGAGGGTAGTAAATTTATATCCTCTGTCACTCCCAGTTCCTTTTCTTAGGGAACATCTAGATGGAGAATCTGACCAGGGCAGTACTCCAGAATAATCCCATGCAATCCCTTCTCAGCTATTCCCAGAGTAATCTTTTGAAAGAGCATACTCTGCATGACCCCTGCCCATCAACTTCTTTATACAGGTGAGCCCTCAGCCTGAGAAAATCTACCCCAGTTAGACTCTCCTTGCTGTAGTAAACATGCCATTAAAATAAAATTTTAGAAACCGTGGTCACTTAATAATAAATACCAAGACTGGAGTTACATCAGTTAATGACTGAAAATATCAGAGCATCATAAAAGCTGTTTCTTCTATGCTTATTTTAAAGAAGCCGTGAGGAAATAGGAACTCAACAGCAACCCAACTACTGCTCCTAAAGGACTGGTCTTTTTTAGACAACTCAAGGATTGTCTCCATTAGCTGTCAGCAACACCGGCCCTCTGATGCACAGCTGCGATTTTGTCAGGGTGAAATATGCACCTCTCACTCAACATAAAATTGAAATTTTATCTAAGTGAAACACAGCCCAGTCCTGAGACCATAAAGTCTGACCTCAAGGGGCCAAGGTCTGGAGCCTCGCAAGGATGATGCCATGCAGACCATGCCTGCAGACCAAAATGATTCAGGTCTTGAGTCACTGGCCAGACAACACAAAACTTTGGGCGGGTGTATCACGGGTAGGTCACAAGAAAAAACACAGTATATTGTAGATTTGATACCTAGAGTTTAATCTCCAATATTGGTGTCAGCGTAGCTATAGTAAATTGCTCACACCAACATTTGCATGCATGAGTAGTTCATGAATCACAAGCTCTGTCATTCTTACCCCAAAACTGCCTGCAGCCCAATATTAGCTTTAGTGAGCTCAAGTTTTTGGGACAAGGATAAACACAAACCTCCACCATACAGATAACGATGTTTGTGTTTGACATGCGCCATTAGATAGGGTTTACTCTCTAGGAGTATTTTGATAGTGCTAAAGACCAGGAACAATTTATCTCAGAACAGAAGCTATTCCTCTTAATTTCTCTTTCCTCAAGCAAACACTTGGAAGTATTTGGCAGCTTCTTCCCCCACAATACAGCAAATCATTCTCTTACTAATGACAGCATTTTGCAACTTTCCGTTTCCTCGCATCAAAGCATCCTGGAGAGCTTTTCAACAATGACCAATTTGTTTAAAGACTCTGAAGTGGAGTTGAGGAATTTCACTTATTCACCAACTGCTAAATTTTGCCTTCCATCTTTGCAACACCTTAGCCTATTTCTCACATTACATGTGGTACTAAAGGACCATCTTGTACCATCTATGTTCACGCTTGGATTTCTTCTATGATGTATGCCACTTGCTCTGGCTTCTAGCTCCTATTTTACTCTCTACTTCTGCATCTGCATTCTTCTTTCTTATCCCCTCCTCCATCACATACTCATCATCACCATCATCGTGCTTGTACTCTTTCCAGGATTCAGCCTTTCAAGGCTCAACGGAAGTTACAAACAAGAGTAGATACAATATCTATTTTTGAATGTACCCTTCAGGGGTAGCAACACCATAAGAATTTGGCAATATTTGTAAAACTAGCCCAAAGAAACCCCAACAACTCCACTACAAGGCTCTGGCCTGTCTCTCTCATTGCATAAGTGCCAAATGCATTTCTAAGTCTGTCTCTTGGTTGTAGCCATTTATAGTTTGTATAAAAAGCATAACTTGTACGTTAGAGCCCTAAATATAACTGCCCTAAGCAAGTATTCACTTTTCAAACAGTACCTCTTTGAATTTTGTTTTCAAAAGAATGCTGTTGCTGCTATATTATTTATAGACATTTACATTAAGATCTAAACATTGAGTCAGGAAACCACTCAGATTAACGGATCCCCAGCATTGTTTTATAAGTCTCAATAGCTCAGAAGAAAAAACAGGTTGCCTATATTTTTATTCTAGAACAGCATCTTTTTTGCATAAGCATAAAAAGCAGCAATGTTTACAGTGCTCAGAGTGGATGGGCATGGTTCTCTGAAGAATCTGGAAACACTACCACATGTTTCAGTATTTAACATGGCATCTGTGTAGAGGTTGAAAATTAGAATCTCAATCTTGTATTTTATTTTGTTTTTAAATAGGGAAAATACATTTTGGTAGCTTTATTACACCTGTACACCACATCTGTAATGGATTGAACCATTCAAACCCAGTTGATTTTTGCCAGTGTACTATCTTCTTCAGGCTTTCTTGCACACAAGTTTCCAATTACACCATTTCATAGCATGCAATTATTTTCTTGACACTTAGAACATAATTATTTGTAGAGGTGACCTCCTTGGAGTGAGATGATGAAAAAATGGGAAAAATTGCCTTATGGCAGAAGTAAAGAGTATTTTTTAGAGCGAGACAGGTTCTCATTGCTCTACAATACTGTGCAAACACAGGGATGCTGACAGTGTCCCCAGGAGGAATAACACTGTGCAGCTCAGAGAGAAGCACACATGTGCCAGAACAGCTTTGGCACGAGTACAGCCAGTGCTCCAAATACAGAAGTGGTTGTTCTCACAGACAATAAGCAAAAATAACGTCGTGATTTTGTGCCCACAATTTCTGCCAGAGAGAGAACCAAAATAATTTTCCTTAAATGCTATGGAACCCTTGCTGCTGATTGCAAAACAAAGTGGCGTTTCTTGCACTTTAGCCAGAAAAGCAGCTCAACCCCATCTCCATCACTGCTGGCAAATTCTGCAGGACCTGAGGTGTAGGACACAAACTCTGGAGTGCCTACCTGCTTATCCGTGATTGTGCAGCCCGCTCTTCTTAAATACTGTTCAAAATTAGGAAGGCATTTATTTTTCAAGTAATCTCGAATTACACTATGCTAAAATAACTTGCCCATGGTCACAGACAGGGGCTATTCAAACAGCAGGACCACAGCAACCCACTTACTAGAGATGACCTGAGGAAGGACACAAGTTGTCTGCAAACAAAAAAACAGACAGCTACTATCATTTCACATTCCCTTCTGCCTTTTCAGTTAGCACCCATTCCCAACAATGAACAAACCTGCTCATAAAGGTGAAGATACTCCTATGGCAGCATCTCACACACTGGTGGTGAAGGTTAACATTACAGGGAACCTTCCTACAGTCCTTCAGAAAATAATGGAAAACTGGCTCTCAGAGCAAGATCCTTTCATTGACAAAAAAACCCATGGCTGGAAAAACTTTTCTTTTTTTGTTTTTTAATAAATGATCGTAGCATTACCTCTGTCTATAGAACTTCTGCTTTCATTAGGCTGTAAGAAAAAACTCATCTTTTTTTACATTGTTGGTTCTCTGCTGAACCCAGATTATGTTGCCCGACATTATGATTTTCTCTCCAATGGTAACGTTCAGCATCTCTACTGCTGTGTAGCAGAGATGCACAGCATGGAAGTACTTGAAAAGCAAGGGGCCGTACCACATAAATAATCCCATACCACATCAGTAATCACTTTTTGGATCCAGCTGTTTGTATGCAACCACTATATCCTAGTAACATTAATAGCTTTGACTATTGCCAAGAAAAAATGTCTTAGAACACTTTTCAAATTCGTCATGGAGGAAAGCAAACGCTAGAACCATGGCAGATGCAGATTTGGGGAGGCTCAACTATCTAAGGATACTTTCTTCCTCAAATGGTACTCTGTTCCTTTCACCAAATTATTGAAGCAACAGTTCAAATAAGAGACTGTTCTGTTAAAACAGGACAAGCTGGTAAAGGCTAAAACTCGACTGCACTACAGCTCCAATTTAGGGAATTTCAAAATGCAGATAGGAGTAAAAATTGGAATAGGAGACAGGACACATCACTCAGGTCTGACACCCAGGTGCTCCACAACGCAGACTTATTTGGAGTTGAAATTTTATTTTAGACCCATCTTTTTCCCCCAGAAGAAATACCACAGTAACCGGGAAGGGAAAGGAGCACACAGGAGACTAGAGAGGCTGGAAATAGATACATGGAAGAAGAATGGTGGGAAAGGAAGAGTTTGAAAAACCCCAAATATTCTCTGATGAAGGAATTAGTGAAAGAGTAGGAGAGCTCAGGAAAACAGTCCAAAAAGAACTCCACTTCTGCTTTCTTTCTATAGAAATATTATATTTTTCCTAAAAATGCTTAGCGTCTTGAGGAACTTATAAAGCTTTCTATCCTTTAACCCCAACATCATTTGTCTCCCTCCTCCTCACCTCGCTCCCTTCAAAGTGGCACAATAAACAAAGGGGGATCCAGCAGAGCTGGAGACGCCTCTTCCTAATCCCGATGGAACCTGATATCCACTGTAGCTATCTGGGCAAAGTCATTCAGTTTCCACGTGTACCTTCACAGGCTAATTACAAGATCACCATAATAAGATACAAAGATAAAGGAATCAATTTTTTAATACTGTGCTTTGAAATCCAAGGATACTTGGTTGTGTTTTGGTTTTGCTGTTTTACAATTCTTCAGGGGCGAATAATCAAACATGAACAGAAATATGCTACAGTCTCCTAACTACCTATTTTCTCCAAGATCCTCTTCACCTTCCTGCCCTATTCTTACTAATAAATCATTGATTTACTGTTACGGCCCTGCAGGCTGGACCACTGCTTCTTCATCTCAGTAGGAGCCAAATGATGATTGAGATGCCAATATATTAGGCTGGCCCGATTCAAAGAAGGATAAGGAACAAAGCATTTGTGCAGAGCAAAGATAAATGCATATAAATCAAGTGCTGAGCCATTTTCTGTGATGGATTAGCACCTTTCTTTGACCTAATAATGTCAAGGGGTCTCCATACTGACAGCAACTAATGTGGAAATCTCTGTGCTGTGTAAAGGCAGGAGGAATCCTGACCTCCAGCAGCACTATTGCTCTATTTGTATTTTGCTGGGTGTCTCACTCAGGTGCAAGCAATCCATCTCTTTCATCTCACCTTGAGAAATGTCACTACAGTGTCCACCAAACTACCTCTAGAATACAGGAGAGAGATTTCTTCCACTCTGTCCGAGTTTCTCCCTGTAATCCCATTTTTACCAGTAAACCAGCAGGTCACAGATAGCACTCACCTAGCCAAGGACTGGACGGAAAAGCTTTCTCAGTACCTGGGGATGTTACTAGAGTATAAAACTACACAAAGCCAGCAGCAAAAAGCAGAAGTTTGGATCAAATCTGGCAACTGCAGTTTTACCAAAAACAGAAGACAGAAAAAAAGTAGGTATGCACAGAGAAAACTTTAGTAGGAGTCAAGCCCAAACCTCTCAGTTTTGGCTGTATGCAGTAGCTAGAGCTATATTATATAGTGTTTAAAAATCCGTGGCGTCACTGACAGGTGGCAAAAGCTGCAGTTTTTGAGAGCAGGAAATACATCAAAGTCCTGCGGCTATTGTAGCCTCTACCATTCTCATTTCTCAGATGCAAACGTTTTCTCTTCTTTTGTCAATTTTGGATAAGTAATAGACAAGAGCAATGTTTCTGCTGCTTTTGTGTTTGCAAGATGAGTCTCTGTGTTATGTCTTAGATGAGCTGGCCTGGACGCTTGAGTCAGTAAAAACAGGGTTTTCATCCCTCGGCGGTGCTCAGAGCTAGCTCTGGATCTGCAGTGCGAGCAGCACGGGACACTCAAATCACAGCTCTCTTGTCAACCCACCCCACAGGTGAGGTGACTGGCACTCGTCTAACCTGTTATCTTTGTCTGGAGACTGAATCACCCCTCATCCTCTCTGAAGAGCTGAGCTCATGAAAGATCATCCTTATAATGTGCTTCAGGCCAGATCGCACCCGTCTGTCTCCTCATTACCTATTCCATGCAGACTGACACAGATAAGAGGTAGTATCTCAAAGAGACCTAGGGCATTAAAAATGAGCTGAAGGCTGCGTACTCTCATTACACCACCTACATTATTTTAAACTTCTACTGAACTACCTCCAATATTAGAGCAGCCATGCTCCTGCCTCTCTGTTCTGACCCGAGCTTTGTGTTCCTGGCTTCTGCTTTTGTCAGAACTGGCATTTGTGCAGTTCTATCACAAGATGCTTCAGGAAACAGAGGACCATATCTCTCTCTTTTTTTTTTTTTTTTTTTCTTATCCCCTCTCTCTCAGTAAGCTTAGCTTTGGTCACACCAATTCCTAGCCTCAGCATAAGCACTGTATAAACACATAAATGCAATCGCAGGCATAAAAGGGGCAGTGGGAACATGTTTGGTGGCAAAAGGGGATGGGTGAACTGGGGTGAGTAACCCCAATTTAGTTTGGCTTAAGTTGCCACAAAACCACTCCCTTACATTGCCACCACGTCTTGTAGAAACAATAGAAACTGCTGAAATACTGAAAATCATAAATTAAGATCCCTTAAATTTATCTCTTACTATTTTTTCTAAAAGCAGAAAAGACTTACTTTTAGAAATTAGTAGAAAACATCCACAGTTTTGGCGTTCTGAGACAAATTGAATTTTCCAAGTGCAAGAAGTTGTTTATAAGAAAAGAAACAGAACTGGAAATCGTTCCAGAAAATTTATTATGATCCACCTGATTGCAGCCAAAATATTACATCAGCCTAGATAGCCTGAGAACTGGAACAATATTACTCTCGAATTAGCGAGTTGCTTGGTACAACAGGCAGGGAGAAACGGTTTTGCAGGAGGTCTGGGTTCTCTCTCTAGCTCTGCTAGGGACCTCTGCCTCTAAACTTCCTACCCATAACCAGAAATAAAGACATTTCTTCTCTTTACTTCTCAGGTTGGTTTTTGGTTGGTTTTTTGTTTGTTTGTTTTTGTTAGGGGAAGGGGGAGGAGTGGTGTTGGGTTTTAAAACACCTTCAAATTCTTAGGACAGTGAGCATCTCTCACTAACACTTCCACAATTTGCTGTTCTCAGTCATGAGCTTTCTTGGTTCACGCTTAAAGATGGATGAATGCAATGTAGCTCCAATCCAAAAGCCATAGAGCCATTGGTGGTGAAAACAAGTTAGACAAGTATAGTGCCAGGAATTCTGTGTGTGGTGCTGTGTTTAAAAAAGGAAAACGCAACACATGCATAAAAGGTCAGTTGATGCTAAAGTATTTTAAAGATCATAATTAGAGAACGCTTTTTCAATATTTAGACAATTTCACTCCAAAATAAAATACAGCACTGACTTAGTTACAATATGACAGCTCATCTAACAATGTTCTCGTCCTCTACCAATGCAATCAAAGCATGCCTGGTCCCGACTTCAGCTGGAGGGTGATTTCTCTCATTTAGCACAACTGATAAATTACCCATTTTATGGGAGTCCAAGAAGCCAAGACTCATAAACTGTCTGATGGAGCTGGCATGACATCATTAATTCTGAAGCAGTGTTACAGATGCCTTTTATCTTGAAGTACCTAGAAGAGCTTTCTTATACATTAAATAAGGTAGTTCATAGGCAGTGCTTCCCAGAAAAAGGAAACACAGCCCATGCTGGGGTGAAAGGAAACCAAAATCCAGCAGCTGCCCACACACAGCAACGCTGTCCTACCCATTAAGAAAGGAAAACTACTGTCCCACAGACATACAAAGTGGCTGTTCTTATGAACCAGTCTGGGGAATGCTGAGAAGTCAGGGCTGGACTTGTGCATTTTGCAAGTCCAAAGCAGTTCCCAGTGCCACAGCTCATCACAGCCCTGGCCTGCTCAGGATTCCTCCTCTCTCCCTCCCCACAAAAACACTCCCAGAGAGGTGGGAAGCATGGAAGAGTCTCTGCTCATTAGCACAGTGCTTGTGCTGGGCCAGCCAGTGCATCTACTGACAAGGCAGGAGGCTTGGCTGCCACGTGCGGTCCATCACTGCCACCAAAGCGTGTTGATGATGCTCCGAGGGTCTTAGCATTGGCCTAAAAAGCTTAGGAGAGAGTCATCATTTCAGATTCTCTTCAGCTAGGCAGATGTTCCTACAGTGTTTCGGTTCCTGAGGACACAATCT
Source organism: Ibidorhyncha struthersii (assembly GCA_013398815.1). Classification (NCBI taxonomy): domain Eukaryota; kingdom Metazoa; phylum Chordata; class Aves; order Charadriiformes; family Charadriidae; genus Ibidorhyncha; species Ibidorhyncha struthersii. Next base: position 140,216 of record VZSZ01005783.1, read on the forward strand.
GAAGCTTATTCCTGTACCATCACTTTCATATAAAAGTCAAAACTTTCATGTAGTTGTGCAGACACAGGATTCACAAGTGAGCTTTCATGCTTGTGACTCAGTCTGGCCATGCCTGCTGAGGAGACAAATACTACAGAACTGCACATAACCCACAGGCTGCTTTTCCCCAACTTTGAATGATTACTTCATTTACTAACGTAGTGACTTTGCATACCACGTTCTCAGAGGTACAACTGTTCAACCTCACAACGCTTGTTTTCTGAAAGCTGAAGTTTTAATGAAATATCCTGGTACAGTTTAAAGCAAACAGTATCTTTCCAACTGCTTTAGCTCACTTGTGGCAGGTGTAGTTTAAAATTTTCTCCATTTCCTGGCCTAACCTGCTGTGCAAAGTTGCTGCTGTGTACTTTTTAACAGCTGCCATATTCAGCCCTGAAGGCTGCTGTTAGAGGGCAGTTAGGGAAAATGTGATCTCTGAGTACCCTTGACATCACTCACACAGATACACTGACTAACTGGTCATCTTAAAATGTGTTGCAATTCTGGGTAGATGCTGCGGAAGTACAAACATTACTGTTACACTGCAAAAAAAGAAAAGAAACTTCTGCAATTGTGGAAAAGAAAGTAGGAAATTCTCTGCTAACACACATACAGCTTTTGTTCCCTAATATAGTGCGAACATCAGGACACCGGAACACACGTTTCCATGAAACTTCTTGACACCGTCTGTGCGAGATTTTTTTTAACATTTCTTTCTGTCCATACATAAATTCTATTTGGTAATACATTACCTCTTCATAAAGAGTATCTTTAGGCAAATGTAAAAGGGATTTTTTGGAAAGACTTTTTCTACCTTCTCCATTTCTCCCCATCCCATACAGACTGGAGCATTCTGCTGAAAAACGACCTGAAATGAGGTTCAGCTTCTGAATATTCAGTTTTCACAATGGTGAATTCCTCTTAAACAGCTCCAGTAATCTCCCATTAATCTCCCACCAGAGCTAACATTCTGGGAAAAAAAAAAAAATAATAATCTCTTAATCCTTTTGGGCTGGGGGAAGTTCCAGGATACTAAATGCTTTTGGTACAATGCTGTATCTGAGCTAAAGTTTTCATTAAATCATCGAATATCTACCCAGGATGAAGAGGCTCCCTCCAAGTTATCAGCAAGTTTCCTCCCTATCAGACACCTCCATCAGTACCAAGGACATCCCCAGATGGAAAAATACAACTCCTAAGTACGCATGACAGAGAATTTCAGCCATAACTACAGAAGCTGCTGTGCCTTCACTGATTTCAGTGAAGTGATCTCATGCATCGACTTGAGTAAGAACTATGTTGCATCAAACCACAAGAAGTCCAGCTCTTATAAGCTTGATCACATCGTCCCTAAGCTCTGTGTTAGGTCTATATTTTACCATAGTCCATATTTTATATATTTTTTTATCTGTACAGTATATAAATCTCATAAGCAGATAGTTAATGAAAAGCAGAAAGCGGGACATTTTACAGGGCAAACAGAGGTCATCCATCTCAAAGAGGCTATGTGGGCTTTTTGATTTCTGCTGCCAAATGTCTTCTCCACAAATAAAAGGTAAGTGCATTTGTTGCATCAGATCTTATTCCCAAATTTGTTTTTTGAATTTTATAATGAAAGGAAGTGCACTTTAGATAAATTAGCATTTCTTTTCTCCACACCAAGCACTGAGAAAGAAAACTTTGTTTTACTTACACCCTTACACTGCCTGAAACCTGAGGACTGGATTTCAAACTATCGTGAAAGCCTGTGATGGAGCACATGGGTCCTCTATACAGATGATGTATTTGTCAAATTTTGGTTCAAATTTAGGCTTCACTGAAGGCATCATCATCAACTCCTTTTTCAAACATGGTTAAAGTTCTGAGGTTCAGGTTTAACTGGGACTTTTAGGGACTGCTTCCAACTCTGCATTTCTTAGGTAGGAAGGAAGAGGTCTCTCTGAATCTCTTCTCGTCTAATAGATTGAAAAAACAAATCAAGAATTCCTCCTACCCTTTCTTCCGGGATGTAATGAATAGACCTAAACCACTCTTTGCAGGAACATTGATTTATGTGTTTGAATCAACTTAGTCCTTCCTTCTTTTAAGAATGTCAGCAACTGCAGTGGAAGTTTTAAACAATACCCTACATATCCCCTTTCTTCAGCCACGCCAGCTCCTGGACAAAGAAAAGATCGATATCACTATATTTGTTTTTCAGCTGGAGAAATGGAGGCAGGGGCATCAAAGCCCTTGCCCAGCATTATTCTCCAGTGCTGTGCTGGAGCAGGAAACCCAGTGTTCTCAAAGTCAGACACGCTCCAGGGAAAAGGGTGGGAGAAGAGAAATAGTTATCAATAATTCTTCTCCTGTTTGCATAGTTGCTGGTGAACACAGGGCATCTGCGCAGTCTCCAGGTGAAATACATCTCCACTGAGCATTTTTATGCAACGCAGGACGTGGTACCTGGTTGACAGCCTAAAAGCTCAAGGCATTTCCACACGGATATAGTTTATTCAGTGTCTTCAGCTGGGAGGTACAACAAAAAAAATAAATCATTTCAATGCTAGAGTCTACTTTGGTATTGTTTTGGTTACCCTCTGGCTTGCTTTCTTTATGTTCGCTTTCTCCTAAGGGATAAGTGCCAACAAGACCTGCACCACCACAAAAAAAAGAATGAAAAAGAGTCTAGAAGGAACAGATGCATTGAGTCTGCCACCTCTCATATTCTCTTCCTTCGTTAAACAAGCCTCACTGTTTTGCTTCATGCCTCTGTGCACCAGACTAACGGCTTCCAAGATTTTTTCCACAACAATATCCAAAGCCCTGTTCCAGCACAGTATTCTGGATGATTTTTCCAGTGCACACATATTCCCCCAGCTGACTTCTTTCATTTCCAAGTTATTGTACCATTAGAATGACAGCATCAGATTTATTACATCGTGGATGTATCTTAAATAACCCAGAGAGGCGCTGACATTCCCAGCTCTGGATGGGGCCGATGCAAACCCCTCTCTCCTGCTGGAAGGACAAGCTGAGATCAGATTGATGTGGAGTTTTTCAGCAGGGGATGATTAAAAATAAAAATCTGGGGGAGGGTAGGTATTTTGAAGAAAAACTTCTCTATTCTCAGAAGGAAAACTATTTTGAGGCAGCATTACAAACCATAAGACTGTGCCGAAACGGAGGTTATGGTGGGAAAAGACTTAGTAGGCTGTAAAGGCAACAGTAGGTTTAGTACATAGCTCATGGGACTCAGCAGCAGAAATATTGAATTTATTCCAGTCTGCCACTAAATCATGTGACTAAGGCATTTCCCTCAGTTTTCTCATCTGTTAAACAGTTAACAATACAGCTTCCCACTTACGATGCCTCAGAGATGCTTGGAAAACGCTCCGAGATGCGGAGGAAGGAAGTGGTATGGCAGACAAAAGCTCTCAGTCTTTACAGGGACAAGATCCTATCGTTGTGAACACTAAATCCATGATCCACCGAGACAAAAGGGCAAGCGTTAGTTTGCTGCTTTGTATAAAACATAATGCTCTATGTAAAACATAATACTATATACCAGCCTCGAAGCAAGGCTACTTCAAAATTCTGTTTTTCCTCCAAAGTATTCTGGGGGAAAAAAACGCAAAACAACACTCAGCAAACAGCTACAGTCATGACAAAGTTAGCAGCTTTTTCAGTACAAATATTAACCTGAAAAGGAAGCACTTTATTGTCTACGGCAAGGCAGCCATTGCTGCAATTGCATATTTCTGGTATTCCCAATTAAACCCCTAATTCTCAACCTATGCAGACCCCACGGCAGAGCAAGGGAAGAGCCCAGAAGTGTTCTCTCCAGACCGACCATGTAAGCACAGGAGCTGAGCATTGTCTTCTGCATTCGTGCTAACATCTGTGTCCTGAGGAAAATGCAATCTTTTTGTATTGATAGAAAACATTTTCAAAACCAATTAATTCAGCAAAAAAAAGCTCTTCTACACAAATGATGAGATAAGGTTAAAAGTCTGTCTGCATTCTCCTGGGCCTTTAAAAGGCTCAATGGAGATGAAAGGCAAGTCCAGGCATGGCAGTGGGCGCAGGCAAACGACTTTATCACCAGTTACACACATAGGAAAATCTCTTTATTGCCAGTATCTGACTAGGGAGAGAAAAAAAATGAATTAAAAACCAAAAAAAATCAGTCTGTTGTGGTTAGACTAAAAGACACACAGCTTCACCAGCCATCTTCGCTTTGTGCTTTATATAAGGCATCACTTTCTTTGAAACTTGAGTCTTGCAGCAAGAGGTGAGCGCAAGGCTCGGTCTGTCACAAGGTAGACTATAGGAGGATGTTGTTCCAGACACAGAAACAGGGCATTACATTTCTCGGATTATACCCCTCGTTGGATCTTTTGTTCAGAGGCTTTGGGACCTTTTACTCCATGCCCCCTTTTCCACACCTAGGAACTGGGGAATAGTACGGGCGTTTTTATGACATATTTGCACTTTCAATACACAAGAATATATTCTTTACATGTAAGGCTCATTTCTGCAGCACAGCTTCTCTCTGACTGAAGACTTTTTCTGTTTCATATTTATACTGGCTTCAAACACCAGATGAGCCAGGCAAAATAGAGAAATGAGTCCCCTGGAAGAAGGGCCACAGGTGGATGAAGAAAGAGTCATCGTCCCACAGGAGAAAGGGTTCCTGCGGGTGCGTGGAGAGGAGAGGCTCCAGAGAGGACAGTTTACCATAATTCTGCAATGAGTAATGAATCCACACAGCTTCCAGCCAGAGCATGTGATCCATTTAACTTTTTAAAGGAGGAAAAAACCTTTCCCCACCACCACCTGACCAGCCTGTAGCGACAGCTATTCAGATGAATGAGCTACGCTGACATGCTCCACCATCACCTCTTGCATGGAACCTATCCCTACAGAAACCGCACTTATTCTCTCTGCATTACTTTGTTCGTGACTTAAACTGTCATCTTTAAATTGAAGTTATTTCTTTCCACATTCCCTGCCTGGTTCTGAGCAACTTCAACGTCAGCTGACGTTAATGACATCGCCCCCGTTGGGACCTGCCGCTCCATCCCCTTGGGGGGCTCTGGCACAGCAAACCCAAACTGCATCCAAGCCTGTGACAGGCAGAGCCATCCTTTCTCACATACGAGCCAAAGAAAAATAGCTTATTTCGTCATGTAAAACAGACCCTTTTGGGGGGATTTATTTTTTTTTTTAACTCCAAACCGAGTCCTTCCAAAAATAAAAGGCAAGTAAACGGTCAGTTCAGGTTCTCCGCTCCCTTTCACGAGGCCATGACTAAGGGCTGGCAGGCTCACAGCCAGACTGCGAAACAGATGAATTTCCCCTCCCCGCTCTTTTAAAAAGCATAACATCTTGGCTCACCCTAATGCCTCTTTAATCCCTTTTCAACATTCATACATTCTCCCGACCAACTAGAATGCAACTGCTGCTGCAGTCTATTTTTTTTTAAATAAACATTCCTTGTTCATTTTATTATTCAACATCATCTGTCTGATCCTGCACCATGGAAGCAGAGTGATTTTGGAACGCACATAAATCATACCACATAAACTAGCCTGAAATAACTTTTTTTATTGTTATTAATTTGTTTTACAACATATCATTGCAACCAGCTTATCCTGCCACGTACAAAGTCTGGGTAGCTATCTGCTTAAAAACAAAACCAAACAACAGGAGACCCAAAGCACAAGCTGCAGGGCTGAGGGAGTGGCAAGGAGGCAACCCTCGCTCTCATTTCAGCAGTTGCAGTGCTCCAAAATAATTATAATATTTTAAAGATCATTTGCCATACTATAGCAGGGAAATTATGAAAAATCAGAGCTACTTATGAAACTGTAACTGACTTCCTGCAGCTTCACACCATTACTGGTTTCTCTGTCATAGCAAACATTTCGGAGAAGAGACGTCAAACTTGCTCTGCCTGGCACAGGGAATGCCCATCTCTCTTTCCTGATGTTTTATTTCAGAGGCTTTGCTTTTAACCTGCCACTTTGCCAAGATGTCAGACACGAGCAGTGAAAGTGGCACAGCACTATATCCATTCCACTTCATACCACTCTCAAGGCAGTTTTACACCAGCTTCACTGGACTATCTTCTGCTTTGTACTGTCCAAGGAAAACCAAATTACGTTCTCATACAGTCTTTCACCAACTAACTTCTACAGGGTTACGTGGCTCAGAACTATTAAGGCAGCAACTAGAAGTGGAGAGATCTTCAAGAAACTGTTTCACATCTTGCATAAAATGAACCCCAGGGTGAGAGTGGTGCTCTTCAAGTTTCTTAAGGCAATAAAAGCCTACCTGGGAGCCTGGTAATACCAAATTAGAGGGCTAAAATAAAGTACTATGGCTACCAAAGAATCAGGGGAAAAAACCCTCCTACCAAAAAAGCGCTTGCTGTATTTTGTTCATTGGATTACATCAGACTAAAGCCCCATGGAAAGGGGAGGGAAAGGGTTATTCACACTCTAAATTCTTTTTCCAGTTTTTGTGGTTTACCATTCACATTTTTCTGCCTAACACTTAGTTCCTCTGCTCTTCTGCTTCGGGACAGAGCCTTGCAAACAATAAAATGGTTTAAATGATTAGACAGTTTCATTTGAGATAATAAATGCAGCAAATTTCAATGGGAATCCACAACAGGTCACCGGTATATCCGTACTGTCCTGAAGTCTATTACCAGACGCCTAAATCTGGATCTCCTTATGGGTGCCAGCTGTCTGGCTGACGAAGCAGACTACAGCCCACGCTGGGCACGCTGCTGCCTACTGATGCGGCATCCTGCTGTTCACCAAGGGTTTGGGTTGGTTTCTTTACATTTGATACTCAGCTGAAAACCAGCATTTGGACACGGAGGTTAGTCTCCCCTTGGACCTTCGACAAGTGACACCAGCCATATCCAAAGCACCTCCAGTAACAGCCTCACAGTCCCCGGCCAGGTGACTTGTGCCAGTTGCACCAATACCATCCCCATGGCTACAGCTTCGGTTCAAAGCTGCCCTAAATGACTGCCAGCTGGCTCACTGAAGATAAGAAGCAGGATCCTACCCAACAAGCAGGGGAGGTTTAGATTGCATATTAGGAAAAATTTCTTCTCCGAAAGAGTTGTCAAGCATTGGAAAAGGCTGCCCAGGGAAGTGGTTGATTTGCCATCCCTGGAGGTATTTAAAAGATATGTAGATGTGGCATTTAGGGACATGGTTTAGTGGTGGACTTGGCAGTGTTAGGTTAATGGCTGGACTCGATCTTAAAGGTCCCTTCCAACCAAAAAGATTCTATAAGCAGGCAACATACACAAGCTCAAGCCCCAAGATAAGAGGCCACAGCAGACAGCCTTAATGTTTTATTCCATGAGAGACTGCCCCTTCCTTGCTGCACAGGAATGACTGTGGATAAAACCATTAAGCTTGGATCCAAGAGTGGCACGGGCTGTTTAAAATGAACAGTCAGACTAAGTCACTAAGGTAACATCAGCCCGCTTAGCACGGCAGTGCCAGCCTGGGTGCTTTCCAAGTGCTGGCAGAAGGGATGGCGTCTTTTGCACAAGTTTTGTAGAGGAGACTCCAAGAAGGTACAGAACACACACAAGGCTTGTATTAATAACTGGGATTGTGTTAGTAGCCAGGGAAGAGAGTGGGGATATAGTGTAATCAGATCCTGGCTTCAGAAGGGAAGACATACATGGAGGAAGGGAGGAAGGAAAGCCAGAAAACCTTTTCATAGTTGACCACGCTTGCTTTCCACAACTGCGGTTTCCAGCCACCCTTTTTACTACAAAAGAAACAAAACAAATATAAGCAAAGTAGAGGATTTATGCGAGCTCTGTGGGCGTGGGAGCAGGACACGTATGACATAAGCTGGTATCACAGCAAGACTGTGAATCATATGGTAATCAAATGAGAAGTTCCTGCCCAAACAATACTCACAGTGTTGGACTGCAGGTCTTGTAGGCAACAACACTAAGCTCACATGAGAGCTAGAAAAAGCCCACAGTACTGACAAAATGGAAGCCCCTAACAGATATGTTGAACAGAGAAAAATGAAAGACATTGTGGGCTCTTTAACAGTCACATTTTCTCTGTCTCGGACAACAGAACCGCCTCAAAACTACAGAGAAAACTTTAGCTCCTACTTTACCCCACAGTCCCTCTGCTGAAAACTTGCCCCAGAACTTGTACATAATGAACTAAGCAAAAAAGATTTAAAAATCTTCTCAGATGCCTTTGAATGCCACCAACTGCTACTTACTACATTAAGTAATCCCCCAAACACTCTAACTAAAATTACCATTTTTCTACCTATTTTTCACCAAACAAAAGTCTCTGGAGAAGACAAGTCTGAGGATTTGTCTTAATATTTTCTGTGTAAACATCATCTTCAAAGTAGAACTTCCAGCTCCCTGGAAGAGAAGAACTTTTTGTCAGCCCAACCGGCTCAGCCCTTTGCTCGTTGGAAGCTCGAGCCATTTCCACCCTGCTCAGCACAGGTCAACCTTTCAGATGAAACTTGGAAAAGCCCCACTCTTGCGTGCAACCTGCAGAGTGTACAGATTCCACTGTGGGCATTCAGATATAGCACCCATATGTGAGAACTGAGACAGACACAGCACTTGTGCTATTCAGCATTTATGGGGCAGCTGTAGCCCAAAGTATTTGTTGTTTTCAGCCTTTGCTCTGGCTAATCCTTTAAACAGCCTCAAAAGGCATTCTCTCTCCCAATTTCTCCTTGGCTTTCAAGCATTAATTGCTAAAATCAGTATGTGATCAGTATATGAAACATTATTCAAAGCCAGAAGACCCTGGATTTTAGTACTTTCTCAGGTTCAGAAAAGTAACAATAACAGAAAAAGGCAGCAAAAACTCTTGATTCAAGCAGGACATGTTGAGCCAACTTGGAATCCAACTCTGAGATGTGGACAACTGGTGTCATGCACTCGGGAGAAAGACAAAGGCCTGGATGTCATCTCAAAATAATCCCACAACTCAGAGAAGAGGGAAGAAGTGACACTCAACAAAATGCAAGGAATATGCAAACTTAAACAGTAAATGCCAGAGCAGAAGATTAAAATAAATCACAGCTGAAGCAAATCTAGTGAAAACCACGAGCATAATAAAAAACAGACAGAAAAACACAACGTATCTGGGTCACTAGCTATAAGTTTTCTCTGATAATGTTTCCAGTAAGTCCCAGAAAATAAATCTCATTGTGGAACCTATAAGAACAGCCCTTCTGAGTTACAAGCGTGTATACATGCACAGATGCATGAGACCGAGAAGTGGGTTTTAGGAAACAGCATAGTCTACGATTTCTGCAAACTAGTGTAGTTGCACAGTTTTCTCCAAAATAACATCTGTACGCACTAAGGGGAGGCAGAAAGGAAATATGTTCCTTAAAAACACGCTCCGCTTCTTTTTACAAGCAAAACCACATACACACTCTACCCCTGTTAGCCCCTACTATAAGGCTAGTGTGATCAGCAGCCCCCTGAGACCTCAGGCTCTCTTATCTGAGCATTCAAGAGTCATGGGAGACCTACAGGAAATGCTATGTCCAGAAGCTACAAAAGCAAACAGATCCCAAATTGTTATGCTCTTTACAGCAGTCCTACCTTTCCCTATGAGAGATTGTGGCACAAGCTGGAGTTGGATTTGCAGTACTGACCACACATCAGTACAAGCACTGGCAAGTCAAGGGATATACACCTGCCAGGGGCACAGCCCGGGAAAAGGCACGACCAGTTCCTATTGACAGCAGTAGCTGAGTTGTTCTACCAAGCTGAGCGGCCATAATTCCACTCCTCTGTACGCGCAGCCCCTCTTCTCTCCTCAGGCCATCTCCATCCACCTTTTTTTACTTATTTCTTCCTCCACGGTTGTCATAGCTGCTTATCAGAGCTTATCTCAGACTGAAAGCTCTTTTGGACAGAAAATGCCTTGTACCATGGGTCTTTATGTATAGAAACAGCACCCAGAGGTGAGTTTTGGATCCAGTAGAAAGCTTATCCAGTAGATCCAGCAGAAAGCAGGCTGGTCCTGCTTACAGTGCATAACAGCTCATCTTTTCAACAGTGGCTGCCGTATGTAGCTAACCTACCAACGGTCCTTTCTCCACTGTAACAACAGAGCGCACCGGACTATTGAACTTTCAGCCTGAACTGCCACATGGAACCATGGACATATTTAAGTAGCTGTATTAATTGCACTGAATTGCCATACTGAAGGCAGCTCACTGCAACATCAGGACTGCCCAGGCGGCAACACTGAGAAGACTCATGTGTAACAAAGGAATAAAAGACCTGTTTCTCCTCTTGTGTGCACCAGGATGCTGCGACACCACTGACTTGCATACCCACATCAGTATCAGCAAACAGAGAGTAAGCCTCAGACTGTCTTCTGGCAGATGAAAGCCTTCACAAAGAAGCGCAGGCCACAGTTGAGCTATGCAGTACTTGCCATTATCTGCAGACATGCTTATTAAAGCTTCAGCAGCCTCCAGATCTCTTACCTTAAAGAAACAACAGTAATAGCATGCAACGCAGTTTGGTAATTATCCTTATTTCGTCTGGCCAGTGACAAGTTAAGCTTGTGCTTTTCTTTCCTCTCAAAACTGGGAGAATCCCCCTACCTCACTGTTCAACAGGGAAACAAAAGCATCCCTACACATATCTATCTTTCACGCACTGGGCATTCAGCCAGCGCTACGCTCCCAGGCCAGCTAGGGTCAGGTTAACACATCAGACTTGCTTTTGATGGCCTATATTCATTTCTGCCTTGCTTACACATCACAACTTGGGAAAACCTTGGTGAAACCAAGTGAATTTCCCAGTAAACCATTTGCTCATCTTGAAGAGACTGAGAGTCTGGGCTGTGTTCGTAGGAGGAAATGGGGAGAGGCTTGCACAGCCAGCCTTGTATAACCTCACCGACATCAAAGGCTTGCCAGGGCTTTAAATCAGATCAAAATTTAACTATGCAGCATTCACACTAGAAACAATCAAAACTCAGATATCCTTAGAAGCAATTTATGATTCATGCTTAAATTTTAACCAAGAACATTTCTTTACAATTCCCGTGTCTTTAGTTTTGATAAAAGCAGAACAGTTTAAGATAAGATTATTCATATTTGGTAAATCAATTTACGGGACCTCTAAAGCAACTGCTTAAAATGTCTGAGCCCATGCAGAGAACACCAGAATACTAAACATCTGACATGTTCAGTGAAGCATTTCTATAGAGAATTAAGAATAGATAAGAAGGGTATGTGGAAAGAGGATAAAGTGTAATCAGCAGAGGGGGGGAACCCAACCTATTACTTGCTAGGTTTTTTGAGAGGCAAATAACTGACCTGAATGAAAACACAAATACCTGCTTACTGCATTACATTTTGCCTCATGAATAATACATATCCCTCCCCTCTGTATTGAAAATAAAACTCTCACTTGAGCTTTCACAGTTACTGTGCAGCTGGAGAGCCTCAAGATTGAATGACATCTTAGGTTACAACTGGAAAACACGGACAGTTTTGTAGCTTGTGAGTGAAACAGTTTCATATTTTAGCCGTTGTCCCAATTCATCAAAAGCACGAAGTGCATCTCGACGATGTTCGCTGTCCACAGAGGGAGAGGTCTTAGCAAAGAGAGACCACATTCTCAAGAGCCAGCTTAATCCAAACATCACGATAGCTCCCAGCCTCCAAATTCACAGGCCCGCAGTTCAGGGCTAAAGCCCCCATAAAAATGTCTGTCACCTGCTGCTCGCATGCAAGAACCATGCCGTACCAGTAGACCGCATCTCACCAGCAACTATGTGCATGGGAATCCAGCACAAACTCTGAGCCAAGAAGAACACCCAGTGCCGGCAGGAACGAGAGCTTTGCCCCGTTTTTTCTGGAGTCTATACTGAGGATGGAGGAACCCTACCTGCCCCCATCTCTCTGGCCACAGGGCAGGTGCTGTGCCACCTCCGCAGCACCCACCTCTCCCTGACACCAAGAGTACCCCAGCCAGGCTGGACAAGGCATGCACTGAAAAGAAATTCACAGCATGTGCGCAAAGGTAAAGACATATTACTGCGAAACAGAGGTATACGTACTTCAGAGGCGCAGAAAAGACTGATACCCATAGGATGAAAAGTACAGTTTAGTTGGGGTCACTTTTTGTACAGACAGGAGTTCATAAATGCCTTTGTTCCTGGTCACCTAGGTAAGACAAATTTGCTCAGATGGAACAGATACATGAACAGCAACAAGGATTAATTACCACGTAATTAATTAATGGAAAAGTCTGGATGAAATGATAAACCAGTGGAAAGATTGAAAAAAAAAAATTGAACTGTGACATAGATCCTTAGTAAACAGACCCATTTATTACCATTAACACACACAGACGGCATTACTCTGTTTCTCTCTCTGCCATATAAAGTTATAATTAATTATGCAGTGCAGCCGTTGACACCTGAGAGCGATTCACTATTAGCTATACACTTACACAGCCAGACTCTTGAGAGGAGAGAACTTTGTAGACACCTGATACAGCCTCAGCATCTGCTACCTCGGTACAATATCTGCTTAACACAGCGACCACCTCATGTGGCACGTTACAGATGCAGGAGGAAAAAAAAAGGGGGGACGGGGGACGGGGTGTACTTAATTTAAAAATATGCACTTCATAGTTTATCACATCCATTTAATGGATAAACACAGTGAGGCACAGGGAACACACCGACCCGTGGCAAAGTGTTTGTCCATGCCCTATGCTTTTAGCATGAGCTTCCTTTTTGGAAGTCCTGGAGTTTGTCAGCCAAATGTGAGTAGGCTATGCCACACGTCTCCGACCTGAGGCACTTTCTCTCTACAGCGGAAGATACAACAACTTTCACCTCAGTGAGTCCCAGAAAGAAATAATAAAAAGGCTGTGAGATTAAATCAGCCCAAATTGATAATGAACTCCAGGTTTGTTTTGAACTGAGCTCACTCTTAAATTGCGTCCCTTGCGCTGAGTGACTCAGGGGATTGGTTTGGAATCAGGAATGTTTTGAATTGCTCCATTCTGGATTTTATTATTCCCCCCTGGGCAAGTGGATGTATTTGAGAGCCTGAAACTTCATTTGTAGAAATCCTGCTATAGCTGGAAAAGCAGGAATCAAACCAACCAGGACAGAATACGTGCTGATGCCTCTGAGTCAGCATTCAAATTCCTGTTCCACTCCAGCATTTACCAAGTCTGGAAGGGGCGAGGGAAGGGCCGGGGGGAGGGAAAAGAAAGAAAAAGAAAAGACAAGAGGCTTTCCTTACAGTACCAGCAGCACAGAACCATGTGTGTGGTACGGGAAACAGCCTTGGTCTCTGCTTTTCAGAAACTTTCTTCTATGTGAAGAAGCTCATTATATAATACTTACAACTCTGGTCCTGTTCCTGGTTTACTCTGTTTCTCACTTTCCTGCCAGCTGGTGGCTGTAATTGCTGATATCTCATCAGTTTAGGGAGAGGTTAGTATTTTTCCTTTTGACAGGAGACTTGTTGCTGCAAGTCTGATATATTTAACATTCTTTCTACCTGGTTCATTTACTAACACACAATAATTAGCTTCCAGAAACAATTGGCATACCTCAAAGGACTTGTTCACTGAGATTTGTAACCAAAGTTTTTAGTCTGAGCAAACACAAAGGAAAGGAAAACAGAAAAGAAAAAAAAGACAGAGCGTGTGTTCAAGATGAGACTTGAACCAAAGGCTCAGCCCAGTATAGCTCCTGTGCAGTGCTGAAACCCAGGTGATAACAACAAAGGAATGCACAGAAGCAGAAAGCTAAATTCTGCACTGCAAGTGGACCTCAAACGTGACTGCAATTATATGGAAGATGTGCTTCTACTCCTTATAGCCATTGTTTCACTTGGCTCACTCCCAGCAATAGTCACAGAGGTTTTATGGGCAATATAAGATGAGACCAAAAATTAATGGAGATACTGACCACACACATATCATGCATTACAGTAATTCAATTTAAAAGACAACTGTTAGTGCTCTTATTTCTACAGCCACCTGCCTTCCCAAGAAATACTCAAGAGACAGCAATTAATGCACAACTTTATGCTCCTTAAGGACTTAAATTAAATAGACGTGTTTGTCATATTTAAAACAGGGGGGGGAAAAAAAGTACTTATCTTGGGAGGGGTAAAGATAGAAAGAATCTTCTCAAGTGTTCCAAGGCAGAGGTGGGAAAATGAGGTGGTGAGATGGCCCTCAGGTCGCAGTTTGTACAGTAAAAGACCAAAGCACTAAACAAAAAACTCTTGATAGCCGACTGGGATCATCATCAGGGCAGGTTCAATGGAGAGATTTCAAAAAGTTCAAGTGAGAACAGCCCCTGTCTGGCTAGAGCAGGCAAGTGCTGATTGTGGACAGATAGGAGTTTGACTTTGAAGACAAAAGTTAAGATGATATTGCGTTTCAAAGAACGAATTAAGAAGTAAGGGATCTTGGTCTTCTCCTCCACCTCAGACATGGTTTCATCTTCCACTCGATCACTGTTTGATGAATTTTCAAAACTCCTCCTATACATCATCTCACATTGAAAACAGTAAATGGCTGTTGTGAATCAAGAAATTCAAGATGTAGCTCTGTCTGACTCGATGTTCTCATTTGTAAGGTAGAGGCAATAAACATCTTGCTACTTCAAAGTGCCGAAGTGCTTTGAGATCCTCATAATGAAAACACTAGGTAAAAACTACAGTTATGATCATCTGTGTGATCACTATACGAACAGTGCAAGCTCGCTCTCTCAGATTTACAGCTCCTTTACAGATCATTCATTTTATTTTTTGTGTTACAACTGAAGTAGCTGATGACTAACTTACTGAATGCAGAAATGCTACTGTACTCCTTGGAGTATTCCTTCCTGCATCTCTTTCCCCACCCCCAGACATATGTTAGTAGTTAGAAGCAGCTTGCCGAAGCTCAAAGTTTGACAGGAGGGGAAAAAAGGGGGGGAAACACAGAAACACAAGAGAATACCTAAAAAGACCGCCCTTGGCTCTCTAGCTACATACACACTTGTTGTCGCTATATAAAGTTTTCACTTAAGGCAAAGGAACATCTAACCAACTGAAGCAGTAAGAATTAAAATGGCCCCTATTATATATAGCTGTCCTTGAATAAAAATCATGATTGAATGAAAAGAACTCAGATTTCGGTAATACACACACACTGTGCATTAATTTGGATCACAAGGAGTTATCCCTTAGCTTAAATGATGCCAATATCAGCACAGTAACTACTGTAGTTTACACCATCTTTATGGATGCGGTGGGAGCCTCAGAGGAAGGCTGAGCCCTGTACCTGAAGCGGTGCAGTATTCCCTGACAAAAGCTCTGAGGAAGAGCTGGGAAGGACACACAGGACTAGTAAATAGAAAGGAAGAATGACAAACCTGGTGCTAGGAATCCCTGAAAGACAACAAAAAAAGTTATCCTGCCTTCTGATTGCCCTTATGCCAGAGACCTGAAAAGGGCTGAAGGTAAAGTAAGAAGTAGAAGAAAGAACTGCTGACCTCTCTGGGCCCAGGCCAAGAACGTACAGTGCTCAGGAGCCAAACAAGAAGAGAGAGTGTGGTTGGTGGTGAATTCCAATCGCCATCACTGTGACAAAAAAAAACAACCCAGTGTTCACGAGCAAACTACAGCCAGCCATATACTTGTACACACATCACTTCAGAGCTGTAAGATGATGGGAACCACCGGAACAGACACCGCATCAGTGCCTACTGTAAGACAGATTCATATCTCATTCACTTCCTCAGAAGCACGCCTGTTACACAAACTCCCAGAAACACTGGCATCCTGCCCAAAAAGCACTTATTCAGCCAATTCAATTAATGTTATCATTAAGTCACAATATATCTAATGAATGGGACAGCCAAGTTACTACTCATTATCACAGCATTTCTCTTTGGAAGAGTGTCAGTGACGGGATGCAGAGAGCACATTCTGATGGACAGATGGCAGGGAGCGGATAAGGAAAGCTAAAACAGCCTGGACAGATCAGCTACTCTGCCCCGACTTCCAGAACTGGTCCTGGGAATAGGATTGTCACCTTGGCTTTAATGTGCATAGGGCCTGCAGCAGACTTTCTCCTGGTGAGCAGCGAGTCTGAAGTGAAGAGTTCAACAAAGCCAAAAATACTACAGCTTCTCAAACTGTTAATCAATTAATTAACCACAATACTGACAACAGTATTCTGGAAGCTTTTCATACCTTTTTTGTTTTTGGAAGGAGTAGGGTAAATGCACCCAACTCCAGATCACATATTTTTTCATATTTAGTTAAATTGCTTGGCAGCACATATCCTGATAAAAATGTTGCCTGTACGTGTTCATGTATTTGAGTTACCCAGCACAGGAACAGCAGGGGATTCTTGGAGTTTCAGCAACACTAATAATTTCACTGTTTTCATTCCCCTGGGATTGCTTGCTAAAACCTAGTTATCTCAAAGTTAATACCCTAAACCAGAAGCATTTTAAAAAAAAAAAAGATGACACGAAGAGGTTGAAATTCCATACCTGCATCTCTCTGGACTTAGCTCCCCTTGTGGACCTTCCATCTGAGATGCCCTAACGCTTCATGCGCTGTTGTAAATATAATGCACTACTAAACATAAATCATGGACCAAGATGTTAAGAGTTGTTCTGCTAGGGCTGAGGCTTGGTATGGCAGAACGCTGTAGATAAGCAATGAAATGCCACAGGGAAAGAGGCCGGAACTGGGCTTCCATTCCTGGACTATCATTGTATTACAGGTTGGGAATAAAATCCAGCGCGGTTCATCAGCACAGCTAATGAAGCTTGGCAGAAGCATTATTTGTAAAACCTCATGTATGCTTATAATCACAGATACAAAAAGAAAACAGGATTTTGCATTGAAGTACTAGCTTCAGACTTTCTTTTTTTCAGAAACTGAAATGCTCCTAGCTAAACAAATAACTTAAGCATTTCCCATGCAATATGATTAAGGCTTCATAGCTATAATTTCTCACATGTGGTTTTGAATGTACTGTTTTGTTTACAAAGGACATTTGATCCAGTTCTCTGATCAACCCCAGTGCCTGGCAAGTTAAAAGCTGTGATCAAGGTTGACTCCTTCCTTAACTCTACAGACCAGAGTTCAGGATTTGCCTGATCTAAATAAACTGCACCATCAGAGCAGTTTGATTTTAGGTCTCCATCTTATTTAACTGGCAGAAATACTGATTTTTGCTGATGCCGTTTTCTAGGAAAAATCTTTAGCTGACTGCTGAGCATTGCAGAGACGCTTGTGATAAGTCTAAACAAGTTAGCCTAATCACTGGAAGCACAGTAATTGCAATAGTACAGCACTAAATGTGGGTTAACATATCTTGCTAGGACTATCAGGATAAATTTGCCTGCAAGGAAACTCCAAGGCACCACAGCTATCCTTCCTCAAATATTCAGGTTAGCTCTTGGTATATGCCGCACCATAGGAACACCCGGAATCTGAGAGGAAAATGTCTAAGAAAGGGAAAATATGTTCATGATTAACTGGGAAGTTAAACTAACGTTTCATGAGTTTTCCTACTTAAGTTTTCACTGTAGTTTCTGAACCTTCCCATAGTTGTTCCAGATCAGGAAGACCTTGGAAGCTTGGGTCCGTAATTTTGTGTTTGTGAACTGAAACGATGCATGCTGCTGGGCACACAAGATGAGTCAGTGGGAGCTGTTTGCCACTGTCCTCTCAGGTACGCCAGGAACAGCTGTGCTGTGCTGGAGACATTGGTCTTGCCAGCAGACTGCCCTTGTGCCTCTGCTGGGAGAGGAACAGAAAAGGGCAGAGCATCCACACTAGTGTTGGCTGCGGTCCTTCAAGACTAACTTCTGAGTCAGTCCGGGTCTAGATTACTCTACAGATTTTATAACAGACAGGGAAAGCTTGTTCATGTCTTTCTAGAGCACACATCTCCAATTTGAGCTCCTGGGCATTACTGCTATATCAATAATGGTATCTGAGTATCTCAAATTACAGTAATTGAAACAGACAAGAATCATTAGGTTTCATCTTTATCTCAGTTCAGGACTTTAGGAGACTTTCATGTTTCAAATAGTGGGGCTTGCACCACTTCCCTGCAAGTCTGGCTGACGGAGCAATACTGTCAGGAAATTCTTTTCCCTTGGTATTCAACTTGAAGTTCCTTTCTGTTTCCTCTTTTCTCTGCCAACTACCTCTCTGGAGCACACTAAGCAAATCCTTCAACATTTACATCTTTAAAATAATATGGCATAATTAACTCCAGGGGAACAGCTTTCACCAAACTACATATATTTATCTCTCTTAATCTTGCATTATTAATTTAACCCCTCCAGCCAGTCCCTGAGTTGTTTGGGTTGCTCTCCTCTGAGCTCATGCCAATTTGTTAGCTTTTTTCCGGCAACTCAAATGAATAAAGCTGAGAGCAATGTGGTAGGTGTGGTCTTTTCTGAGCCACAGAGAAAAATCTCTATGGTTAAAGTCCATTCTGAACCATACAGAATGACAGCACATTAAAATACTTTGTAAATGGGAACTAATTCCCACACCACCTCTCTGAGAAGGGGAAGTAAGCGTCTGACCTGTTTTACAGATTGGAAACAAAACATTTTACCTGTGGCCACAAGGGGAGAGTCAGTGTGAGAACTGTGTCTGAAATTCAGCATTTTCCCCTTAGCCTTGAGTTTAGATCATTTCCATTGCCCTATAAAACAAACCCAAGGAGCTCCAGAGAGAAGATTTTCAGAAAGAAGTGACTTAGTCCCAACTGTCCTATAATTCTGCTTCGAGCACTTTGCTCTTATATTATCATATTGGCTCTGCTACCGAGTACCATTTTGCCTCCCAGGGTTCAGCCACTGTTATGATACCTGACTTCCCTCCCTCATTCCCATCCGTCTGAAATTGTAGTCTGAATCTACAACCCTCTGGAGCTCAATCCACTTAAGCTTTGAAGCAACTGTCAAAATACAGTACATCAAAGCATAAGCCTGAGAATCTGCAACATCCCTGAAAAGCCACAGTGCGAGAGAAATACATTTCTCAAAAACTAGAATTCAGAGGTGTAGATTTGTAAGAAGAACTGAACATAAAGCAGTTCAGTGCAGGATCCTTCTATTTGGGTAAAAACTCTGTAACATTATAAAGTGTTGGCACCGTTCAACTCGTGCTTCATATGTTTCAGCAGCACTGTGTTGTTGTTGGTCTTGACAGCCAAAGCAATGCCAAGTCCCTAGGGAGTGCCGCAATGAAACTGTTGCATGCCTGGCTGGAGAAGTAGCAGCTGTAGAGTGAGACCATATACTAAAGAGAACATGTTTCAGCTTGATGATTTCTTTTTAAAGCCATTTCTATACATTCTACATGTAGTTTGCTTCCTTTGCACTCTCACTCACATAGCTCTTTTTTGGTGCCTGTTTCCCTGCCAGACTACTTCTGGAATCAGTCTTTTTCCAAAAAGTTCAGCAGAGTTTTCTAGAAACAATACAAGTATCACAGTCCTTCTGTATCACCATATTAGTGACAATGGCATACAATTCTGGTTTAGTACCTTTGATCTACTAAGTAGACAATTTATATGCTTGATAACTAAACAGGATTTGAATAACCTGAAGCAGTCCGTAAGGCATGAGTGGATTTTGTCTAGCACTTGCCTGAGTTTCCAAAGAATGATGACAATGTAAACACCAATGCTGAACCAAACACACCTAAAACCCACGCCTGATGCACCATGCTCAGTATAGCATATATTTCTTTACTGCAAATATTGGTCGCACGCAGGAGTTGAAAAAGCTTGAGCAAAAAATAAATAGAAAAAAAAAAATCCTGGGGTATTACTCTAACTGAGATTTGGTAACTTCCAGGTTTCTGCATTTTTAGACTACACTCCATGTTTTTAAAACTTCTCACTATCACAGGAGCCAAACCTGACTTTTTTTTGTAGCAGATACTGAAATGGTCCTGTAACTTTCTAATTCTAGCAGCAATCACTTAAACAAACGACCCCAAACACAACTATCAAAGAAACAGAGCTTACCACTATGTCACAAGAACAACATCATGACATCATACAACTTTCCAGCCTTGGAGCAGGTCACAAGAGCTGTCCTGTCTGTTTCTTCCCTCCTCAGTCCCACGTACTCTTCATGACAGCCTTCTTATTAAGCATTTGTATATCCCCTGTCGGTCCTAATTTGTAAGATCACACAACACAAATAATCCTAAGGCTTCCAAAGCCAGCACTTCTCCATTCACGCCCGCTTCCCAAAAGTCATCTGGTACCCCCAGAAGGTGGAGAGACACCAAGCTATGGACACTTACACAGTGTTGACTCTGTTCTGTCTAGAGTTTTGCAGTGACTGTGGAAAAAGCCTATACCTTCCACCAACATTAAGTATAAAAAGCTGTAAGAAAAAAAATAAAGTAGTTGGAGGAGGTTCTTGAGAGATCGTAGAAGAAAATATATGCCAGAAAAGCAGAATCTCTTGATGACACAGCCCTCCCAATCAAAGCAAAAATAAGACAATTGTATCATGTAAGTTAGAACAGAAGCAATAAATAGTCTCAATTCTGTTTCTTAACAGGTAATTGTCGTGCCTGTATCTGGACAGGGAAGAATGCCATTTGAGGGGAGATTTCATTTATCCTGGAACCTAACCTTTCCCTGGGGAACCTCTTTCACAAAGTTGCATACAATACCTCTATTCATTGACCGCTTTTTCCATTAGTTGCTCTGAGTTAGGGGTCCGTTCCCTGCTCAGCCCTTTCCTCCAATTCCCCCTCCTCTTCCCTGTACTATCACACGGTCACTTTGTGAGCCGTGTTACTTTCTTCCATTCTGTTATCCTTGCAATATATGTTTGATGTGCTTGGCATACAGAACTGATGTCTGTTTAGATTAAAACCATGTTGTAATTTGGAGGAAAAACATACAAAGCCACAGCTGAGCATGACAGAAGAAAGCTATCGCCAGCTTTGGAAGCTGCAGTATGTCCCTGCTGGGAACAGCCCAGGACCATGTTTATTACGTTAACCAGAAAGAGGGGAAGTGGCTGAGGTTTCGCTGGTCTTTCCGCTCCATGCTGTAGAGAGGCCACTGCTCATTCCCCCCAGCTATGTAGGGTGAACATTTTACACGTACTCTCATTTCTACTTAATGGTTCTTCCATCCTTTCAAATAACTCTCTCCACTCTGGCAAGCATGTGATTTATGGAACCCCAGCAGAAACGAATGGATCACACAGCTAATGAATGAATCAAACAAACCCAAGAGGCCAGATCATATGATCAGCTGAATGGACTGAGTTTTTTAAATGGCACTTCTACTTAGGTTATACTAAGGTTTCAAAGAGCCAGAATCCAGACAGATACTGCATTGTTTAAAAACCATGGAATTCTTCAACATGGATCTGCCTTCACTGACATCTTTCAGCAGCGCTGCCTCCATCTGAATTAGCTGCGATTGATGCAAAAACTTCTCTGTGACAGCATATACAAGACTTTGGACAGAACAGCTTGCAGAGCATTCTCTCTCTCTCTGTAACACAGCTATGGCACCTTGCATTTCTAACAGGCTACTTCTCTTGGAAAATATCCAGGGCTATGAAATTTTATCTGCTGAAATCTTACCCTTTTCGTAGTGATATCAGCCTGAACTTCTAGGCTGGCTGAATACAAAATGTACCCAAAGCATGGCCTGGAAAGGGCGGGATACCTGGAGACTCCAGCAGAAACTGCAGACTTTGCACCAAATTTGCATTCCAACAACTACCTTTGATAAAAGCTTTGCCTTTACATCAGCCCAAAGAAGCTCTTTTAACATCACAGCCTATTAGGCTTGTGAAGGTAAAAAAAATAAATAAATAAAAAAGTCTCCCTTCAGATGTAAGAAGTAGTAGTAGTCTTATATTACAGATACAGAATAAGAGGTAATTCTGTGCTAAGACAAGGTAGAAAGTCATTGAAAAAACTGAGTAACTGAGCTAAGGTCTGCTGTGTCCCACTCTTAATTAATGCACTAACTTCACATGACTCGGTTTACAAAATACAAGGCTCCAACGTGAGCAGTTAATTTTATCAATTGTGCTGCCATTAGGCACCTAGCTGTTGTAATTTGGTGTCTTAGGAGGAAGAAAAGTTTCTGACATGCATTTTCTCATAGTACTTTTTTCCCAGTAAACCTTTGAGGCTTTTTCTACAGCTTTTGACTTAAGCCAATCATCATTTATAGACACACAACGCCAGTAGTTGGGTTGGATTTGCAAAATCTTATCATACATGTTTTGATTTTGTGTGATCAAAACACAGATGGTGTCAATTCAGGTCTAAATTTATTCAAATACGAAAGGTGTTTTTTCTGAGAATGGAATTGAGTGTGGTGGTTTAAATACAGTTCAACCTATTTCTGGACACCTAATTCATACAGTGGAAAAAGGAAATAGGTCTAAGAGCAGTCCAACTTTATTTTGTCATACCACAGTACAGTACAGACAAATCAAGTTAGTGTTCTCAACACCAGCATTTACTTACCGTTTGAGCTATACATATAATTTCTGGTTTACTATAAAATTACTTTTTAAATGTGAAAAACTGTTTTGTTTTAATTGAAGATTTCTTCAGCTTTCATATTAAATGCAGGCAAATTTAAAGTGACAATTCATAGTGACATTAAAATCTTTGCCTTTTAAATATCAAATGGAAATGTTTTTTTTTTTTTTTTTTTCAAATTTTAATCCTACTTATTAGGCCTATGCTCTGAATTTGATGAATACCCATTTGTGGCTAAAACTAAATTGCACTTTTGGGGAATGAACCGTTTGATAAATATTGCTTAGTGGTACTCAGGATTTCTTCCCTTCTGCCAAAGAAAGGTCACCAGAGGGTGTGAAGAGACTTAGCTGAAAATTAGTTTAAGATAATTATTATACATCTTTCAGGTTCTTCCTACATACAGAAGAACAAATATTGCAGAAACAGAAGTTGTTTCATATATATAATTTGAGAATATATTTTGTAGAACAAGTGAAAAAGCTTTCCACTTTTCCAAAACCCACTGTTTTGGAGTTCTTTGACTTGTTCCAACTGGCCAATTCCTGCAGACCTAAAAACCATTAAATGGGTGGCTTTTTATTAGTACCACTGAGAGAGAGAAATGTTACCTCTTTGAGTGGTGCCTTGTGTTAAAGGGAAGGGAGAGGTAATTAAACAGTTTCATACATGATTCTAGAGGATTTACTCAATCAGACTTTCCTATTCTGAGCTGAAGATCATCTCAGCAACTTAGCCATAAACACGTACCAGGACTCATCTTCTCACTGCTCAAACACTAAGTAGTTTTTACTTAACAAGTCCTGTGAGATTCAGCATTTACATATCAATCATACTTAGTATTAGCTACCAGCACTGATATGACAAAAACGACTTCTGATCTTGGAGGCTAGTAGAATTGATTGAACCCTGCTCTGCACTTTATGCCATGTGGAAAAATAAGTGGCAAATAGTATTTCTCCCTTTCTCTCCCCACAAAGCCTGACATTTCATTTCATCTGAGCATTTTATTGGTTCTCACATCTGGATTATATAAATATAAAGCACAGTTTTCAATATCTGTGTTGCTTAAGGTTACAGTATTTGACAAATCCTATTCACCAGGCTGTCAAATTGAGTTAACATGGGCAATGGAGGGGGAACAAAAGAATAAAGAGGCTAAGTTTTATTCCTTTGTGTTCAGAAAGTGAGACAAAATTAACCCCTCTGAAGGGGAAGCACCAGCCCCAACAGACAAGCCTGCTAGAGTGGTAACATGACATAAATCCAGAAATTATGTTGGCTGGCATCCCAGAGATTAACTGGCCTTTACCAGGCCATCAGGTTCCTATAAACAGAAGCCACGCCTCAACCCCTGAGAGCTTCCCGTCTGAGGCAGTAATACTTTTTGTTGTAGCATCAACTGAAGTTTTAACCACAAATCACCAGCAAGCACACTAGGTAGGATACATCTAACGCTTCTTTCAAGGATTCTTACTTACATTCAGTCAGAAACTTCTGAAAAACACTATGAACTCACCAGTGGGCCAAAAAGATTAACTGGCCCCATGTTTGTTTAGCTGATCAGGAGAGTTAAGTCTCAAGGGATGCTTTTCATATCACTCCTTTGAAGATTGTTCCTATGTAGTTGCCCACACAGAATCTTTTTTATCTTATCCTCCAGGGTGGCTTTTGTGCTGACACTATGCTTCAGCAGCCATATGCTGTGGAGGGCACTTACCATCAACAGAGATGCACATAAAGCCCAGAAAAACAGTGACAATAGACAGTAACAAGAAAAACAGTAACAATAGAAGCCAAAGTCAGAGGGCTTGTCTGCATGAAACAGCTTAATTCACAACAGATGCTTAAATCTAGTACAGTGCTGATTAGACTTACAGGTAAGACAAACTCATAATAGCAATCCTGCACATGACCAGAACTTTTATCTCTTAGGAAAAAATCTTGGATCATAGTTTGTGCCAAAACGGCATTTGAAGGTCTCTGCAGGGTGCAAGAGAGAGAATTTCTTCCTCAGAGTTACATGGGGGCTCTGCAATCACTACTGCATTTCTGAGATGAACTCAGGAAATTCACGCAAATCCAAAATCTTTACTAGTGAGGTAGCCAGATCCCAGAGGTGAGGACAGGTGGTCCCATCTGCACTCCACTCTTCCTGCAATTGCATTTTTGCCCCCACCGGCTTCACACATCCCTCTCAGGTATGGATGGATGGACTCTATTCATTCTCTCTTCCTGCATGAAACTGCAATTCTAGTTCAAAACAGACTACAACTCACATACGCTCCAGGATACTTGCCTAAGTAGAACAAAATGGGCTCAGCACCTGAGTCCATGACTGTCAGTGAAGAGAGCAACAAAACAGCTCTCTAACATTAAAACTTAGCAGTAATGCATTTTGACAAAAAGGACTGAAAACATACACCAAGACAGTTTCAATTTCTTTCAGCAGATCGGTGTGACAAGGCTGTCAGCCCAGCTGCGCTTTGGTGGCTCTTTTATCATGACAGAGAGACAGCTTTTAACTATTCACAGTGTATTTGACTGTCTGGCTCCCAATATTAACTTCCACATTATCTACTTAGAGGGCTTCAGAGAGAGCACGTTCATAGCTATTATGGCATTTCTTCCTACTATCTGCAAGTAATTTGGGGGGAAGCGACTGTTTAATTCTTCTTAAGCTCTGTGCAAATCAGTATGAAACTTGAGTAACATCTTTCTATCTTAAACATCTTCATGTTCACAGCATGTACATTACACAGACCCCATATCGAGTAGCCTCATAGAATGGGGACTTAAATTTTAGGAAATGAAGGAAACCACACAGCTTGGTTACGAGGATTTTTTGTTATTAATAAAGAACATATATGTGCAGATTGAACCTTCTCCTGACTTCATGCAAAGAGTTATGGGAAGTCACTTGACATGGAGGAGGGAGGGACTCTTTATCAAGGAGTGCAGCGATAGGATGAGGGGTAACAGTTTGAAACTACAAGAGGGGAGATTTAGATTAGATATTAGGAAGAAATTTTTCCCTGTGAGGGCGGTGAGCCCCTGGCGCAGGTTGCCCCGAGAAGCTGTGGCTGCCCCATCCCTGGAGGTGTCCAAGGCCAGGTTGGACGGGGCTTGGAGCAACCTGGGCTGGGGGGAGGTGTCCCTGCCCAGGGCAGGGGGTGGAACTAGATGAGCTTTAAGGTCCTTTCCAACTCTAACCATTCTATGATTCTATGGTATTTTCATTGTCAATTTGATTAAAGAAAACAAACAAACAAAAAACCTGCATAATAGGCTGCTGCCATGATCCATACTGCTATTACAGTGCTGAAGGGCAATGATGATTGCTCCTTCCAGCTTACTATTTGGAACATGCTTTTGCTTATCTCAACTATCTGCCGACAGGAAACATGCATAAGTGTGATCATCTAAACACAGACTTGGTAGACTTTTTTTTAAAACCACCTCTTTATGGCAAAAACTAAGGGACTGATAGGCAGTAAAAAAAGCAGAGAAAACATTCCAGCAGTGACAGTGTTCCCCTGAGACACAGTGAAGCAAGACGTATCTATTGTGAGCTAAAGGATCACAAGAAAAGTTTAAAATATTTTTTGTATGTATATGCCTATGTACATGTATATTTGACACTGTACTGACAGTCTTGTTAAGCATTCTCATATACAGTCATCATGATATCAAAATGATATCAAGGCTCTCTAGAAGCCCTGAGAAGAACTGGCACCTTTCCCTGTGATCAAAACCAACTCTCAGCTGAGATGAGTTAAAGCTACAGCCACTCCTTGGGTATTTTTCTAAGTTTATAGTAGTAACAAAAACTCAGAGATAAATCATGCTTTTTGTTCTTTTAACTCATCAAGTTTCCTTTTTACAGATAATATGACACACTCCCACTCTCCCCAGACATGTATATTACACTGAGTCATCTGAAACCTCCAACAAACCAAGACTCATTAAATCACTTTAGATACCTATTTCCTCAATAAAACGACAAGAAGATTCAGACAGCACATTATTGGGCATACAGTCCAATACTGAGCAGTGCCAACTATGGCTGAAGTCACAGAAGCACATCATCAATGTCCACGTATGCCTAGAGGGACACGACAGTTACCAGAAGTTGTTTTATAACAGGCCTGTTTCACATAAACATTTACCAAGGGCTCCTTATTGGCAAAATGCTTTACTATGGAAGAGACAAAGACCAAAATAAAGTAGCAATAATCCAATACACGAGTATTTGCAAGTGTGTGGAAAGGAGCTAAGAACAGGTAGAAAGGAGCTAAGAACAGGTAGAAAGGAGCTAAGAACAGGTAGAAAGGAGCTAAGAACAGGTAGAAAGGAGCTAAGAACAGGTAGAAAGGAGCTAAGAACAGGTAGAAGAGAAGTCAGTGAAGAAAGAGCCTAGAAGGAAGGAGGATAGCATCTGTCCAAGTCTTAAGAATGGAAAGAGGGTTTGGGAAGGTCCCTGAGGTCAGTTCAGGTGAAGGGCACTCACTTTGCACAAATGCAACTGGTTTGGCACTGCGCTGAGAGGGAAGCCGCCAAAGACTCCTAACTACGGGAAAGCACAATTGAAAACAGAGTGGGAAGAGGGGAGAAGTACAGCTATGTTTGGAGGAGGGGAACCTCAGAAACACAACAAGCATGATGTGAAGGGTCATGGCTAGCTTCTATGTCAAGGAGAGTCTCTTGGACAGTGTTTAGCATCATTTGTGCTTCCTTAGACTCCAAGCTAGAATTAGTGCAGGCAACATTTTGAGACCAATGGATCAGATTAGATTTCTCTTTCCCAAAGGGAATATGAAGTCAAAAACTGACTTCAAAAAAGAGGCAAGATCCTGCTTGTTTCTGTAACGGTAATTTCTTACCCTTGCAAGAGGGAGCGTCTCTCCAGCGGTGCTGCATTCAGAGCTCAGCAGCTGGGACCCATTGCCTCACACAGATACTGCTCTTCGGATACTACAGCTTAAGCTCCTGGCTGTTGAGTTTTGCTTTATGCATCGAAGACCTGCCTACACGCTCTCCTTTGTGCCTCTTCTAATCACTGCTAAACCTTTGTTGTCCAGAAGCATTACTCCAAATACTACAGAGTCCAAGAGACCTAGCTGACACAAGTAAGGATACAATAAAGCAGTGGATATTCAGTTCAGCATATACTTCTCTAAAGAATTGCTTCTACCCAAGAATCCAAGCCAAGAACAGAAACATTTCAGTTAGGAGTAAAACAAAGACTGTCAAGCACCCAGAGAAAAACAGCTGATTGATTGGTATCTGAAATCGTTGAGGATTTAAAACTTCACAGTGAATGAGGCAGATCACTCAAGCCAGATACAATCAGAAGTTACTCCTACGCTCTGGCATGATGGATAATGTTACACAGGGGTTCTTAGGCACATTAATAAAGCTCCACATAACGATCATTTATCTGTCCAGATCAGCACTTCTTTGGGGGAACTACAATTGCTTGGCAAAAGAGAATCTCCATCTCTATTAGATCTAGAGGAATATAAAATAAGAAAAACAACACCTGGCAACACTCATACCTGTTTAGAAGGAAAGATCTAAAAATGAGATCAGTTAATGGACTATGTATTCTAGGGCAATTTATTAAAAAAAAAAATTATCGTAGATCAAAGAGGAAATCAGCCTTTCCCAAGGCAATATAGAAGAGCAGAAGCATAGAAAGCGTTACGATTATTCAACAAGGAACTAAAAACACGACTACAGAACTATAAGAAGAAGGACCTGCACTCCCAACCCCTAAGCAGCGATGCAAAGCAGGGCCGCATGTCATAGCGGCTACTCCTCCTGCATGTTCTCTTCCATACTATTATCATCCTGCTGTCATAGGATCATCAAAGGGAGAAGGCATGATTCATCCTTGTGTGGGTACCAAATGCTGCACATACGACAAAGCATAGTAAATAAAAACCTGATCCCATCAGCCTCACTTTAGAATCAAAGTTTTTTTCCAAATCTGCTTTTTCTGGTTTGCTCCAGCCCTAAGGGAAAACCAGGAAAACACGTATCCTGCAGAAAAAAATTAAACTCTGTTTGAGAGGGATTGAACCAGGAGAAAAAGGAAGGTCAAAAATGCAAAGGAACAATGGAAGATATTCCTGCTTTTGAAATGATCCATATACCAGCTCTTTATACTACAATGCACAGATGTCATGAAAGCTAAGTGCAACACTGTTAGGCATTTCACATTTCTCCTAGACATTTATTATTTAGACATCATTTCTCTTTTATGGCTTCCCTAGAAGGTCAAGACAAATTTTCTCTCATCACCTCCAAGGCCCAGGTTGGTAATGAAACACCTACCCAACAAAATAATTGCTGCATTATATGCTGTAATGCTCCATTTGAAAAGGGGAACGTGAAATAGCTCTATCCTTCAGGGAGCAGGGCTTCCACTCAGAACACCAATAGCTTTCACATTTCTCTCATTTTTTTCTTCCTGTTTTGCAATATCATGTATTTCTAGCTAGAGGTTATACTGAAAGAAATCAAAACAACTTTTACACTTTCTATCCTTTTCATTGATCAGACCTGAAAACTGAAAATTAAGAAATCTAGTAATTGTATGAGAAAAGGCTTAGGAAACAGGCATGCTAGATAAAACTAGAGTTCTATACAGTAATTAATAAGATTTTCTGAACGTTACAGTAAAATTCAGTACTGGTAAACAATACTCCCAATCTTCTGGTATGTGCAAAGGACCAAAAAGAATTATCTATCTGAATTTCCCATTCCCTTTCAAGAGTCACAGCACAGACTATGCTCTTGCTTACATTGTTATGAGTCCAAATTCTCTCCATTTACACTCTTCATAAAAAAGCCTGGAGCTTGGCCTTCATATTTGTATTTGTTCCCTGTGTATTAATAATGATCTATACTAACATTAAAATGCAGCTTCAAAAAAAT
Organism: Ibidorhyncha struthersii; assembly: GCA_013398815.1. Classification (NCBI taxonomy): domain Eukaryota; kingdom Metazoa; phylum Chordata; class Aves; order Charadriiformes; family Charadriidae; genus Ibidorhyncha; species Ibidorhyncha struthersii. The sequence continues at coordinate 169,790 of VZSZ01005783.1, forward strand.
GCGCTTGTGCACATTAATGAAGCCACAAGAGGCAGCTTATTAGTGTTATCCCCTGATTCTGTAACTGAACAGAAGGAAGCAGGTAAGCATAAGGGTTTTTACCACGGCCGTAAAATATTTTTGCAAAGACATGTTTTATACACCAAGCTAGGCTTACACATTTTGATTTCCAATGCACAGTCAGCTCATACTTGATAGCACGATTTTCACAATTTTTAACAATTTTTATCACGATGTAAGTGCTCAGGCCAGTTAAAATGAGTGCTCTGGCACGGGAAATTCACAGCCTCATTTGAATAGCTGGGAGAAGAGAATTTACTGGCAAGCTCTCTCTAGACTGTTTAATGCAAACTCCTATTTGTGTGATACCTCTACACTCATGTTGCTGCACAGCTGCCCTCGCAGCCGCAGGACCAGGCTGCCCTTGCAGTAAATGGGGAAATGCTTAAGAGAGACAGATGTAAGAACCAGCCACAAAGCAAGGTAACCTGATAAAGCTCTTTTTATTAGCTACTGTAATAAAGAACATTGATCTGTAGAGTGCCAGTTCTTGAATGCACAAAGCAGAGTGAATTTCTCTAACAGGTCCCCCAAAAATGTACAAAGGTCTGCTAAGTGCAGCTTTACTCCTCCCAGCAATAAGAATTCCTCTGGGGAGCCGCACCAGTCTGGCTCTGCTCACAGGTCCATGATAGACCTACTGCTCTTCTGAATGTGGAAAATTAATTTCTTTATTCTACTTTCCCCTACCAAGGGGCAGGAGAGTGGTATAGAGAGTATTTATGACAGACCTCAATTTTAAGTACTGTAACATGTTTGTTACTACATACTATTTTTGCAGCATCTGTTCCCACCATAATTAGAACTCAGTCCAACAAACGATAACTTTCACTGCCTTAAGGTTTGATTCTGCCGTGCATACCCCATCAGGTTATCTGTAGCGATTACTTCCACGAATAAAGCTAAAGGATAATATGCTCTATAAGTGCCTTGACTTCAAGTGGAGTTACTCCTGTGAACGTGAATTCAAAGCGAATGGAAGCAAAGTGGATCAGAATGAGATGAGATCTTGCATAAAGCTTCTAGCAGGAAAAAAAAAGTGTCTCCGTCTACAACTTCATCTATTATGAATCAGAAAGATTAGATTAGTCCACAGGAGTTGAGAAGATAAAGCATTTGTTTTCATCTTGGAAATTGTAGTTTCCTGCTGGTTAAGTCAGTCACCAACTTGAAAAGAGAAGCATTCACCCAGAACACTAACCTGGACTGTAACAGGCTTCTTCCTGCTCGTCTGAGTCAAAGGTGTTTCAAGACTTGTTCCACACCCTCTGATAAGAGGTTACACTGCAGGGAAGTTTCATGTTTATCTCCTTTTTCTCTAGGAAATACCCATGAGGTAAGAGATGCTCAGTACTGCAGGTAATGCATTGGCAAGGAGCGAGGCAGTGATACCAAGGATGTTATATTTGCCTATTCAAATTCCACCTGTTTCAGTGTTTCGACATGCAGTGCTATAACCACGCAGGGTAGTTCATATCCAATAATACAGAATCAGGATCTCACCCTGTAGGTGCCAACCGATGTTTTAAAAAGATCCTAAGTATTCCGTATTTTTAAACTAGATGGAATCAGAGTTTGTAACCTAAGGCCACAGTTTTACATTATGCTGGCTGCTGTTGAAAGGTGAAGTCCTATTTTCTTTTTCCCTATGAGGTACATATTCTCACGCTCAATCTTGCATGGGATTATGCAGCCTGTTGTCTCAGGTCACCAATCCAATCCAATGGAAAACTTGCTTTTAGTTTTGAAAGCAAGTTTTCCATTAAGTCAGCAAACTGATCCAACTTGCCCACAGTCACAGAGTTGCCAGAGCAAACACAAACAGTGGAAGCACATGGCTGGCCCAGGGAGAACAGGATCTCATTTCACTGGCAGCCTAAACTTAGACTGAACTCAGCGTAACATAAAACTGCACCCTGAATTTTCTACGATGCTTTTTCCTAGCTGTGTTCTGCGACTCACAGAATACTGAATGATATCTCTGGACAACTGTGAAGCAGTAGCTGTTCATATGTGGCTCATTTCCTCTTCCTCCCATTTGAAAAAGCTAAATTTATGTTAAGTAGTTTGCTAGAACGGTTTTCGTATGTAAGCGATTACAGAGGTTGGCACAAAGCTCACAGTGGAGAAATAGAGGAAAACTGTATCCAGAACACAGTCATGAGACATTCTTGATGAAACCTGGTCCACATATTGTAAAGATAGTGTCTTATCTTCTCCTATAAACTCAGTTAAACCAAGATTTACCCAAATTATTAATAATTATTATTAGGGCTATGGAAGGTCTGAACAGCCTTCAATATGAAGTCAAGACTCCAGTACAGTAGTTTTCTCAGTACTTGCCACTCAGGGACTTTTTGTAACTCTCAAGCGCATCTCTCAGAGCTTTAGTATTAAATGAGCAGAAGAATGGTCCTTAAAATAAAATAAATAAATAAATAAATAAATAAAGCGGCAAACAAAACATCCTTCCTTCCATTCTTTACAGATGAGAAGAACAACTTAAACACCGCAGGCTAAAAATACCAGAAAACAAACCTAACCAAAACTGGGTTTTTTTTGGTTTGTTATGTTCTGCTTTTTAAAAAAAACTCTTAACTTTGGATAGCTAGGTTAGGATTTTGGAAAATTGAAAGTGCTAGAAGAGAAGAGTCCTTGCTCCTGCAAATTAGAACTCTTTAGTATTCCAGGACGACCTTCAATATCTAAACAATATATAAAGTATTTTCTGCCCTTCTAACTTCATTCGATTTGAAAGGCTTCAGTAATTTATATTAAGTTCCTTATATTAGTGCTCCTATTTTATTCTATCGTGTATTCATTTCTCATTTTCAATTTTGGTATCTACATCTTATGCCAGTTCTAAGTAGAAAATTGGGAATTTAAGAATTCACTTTGTAGTTATTTTATTTCTGCCAGGCAGATCTTCACTTAACATTTTCCAGGAAACTAATCTGGCTTCTGGTCAAACAAAACCTGCCCAGCTTGAGTTCAGGGATACTTTAAAACTTGGGCTGGCCTCTTCAAAACTGGGCAAAAGGTAAATTGGTAAAGACGGTAGTTTTGTGCAGTTTTGGAAAGCTGGGCTAGTAATTTGGTGGGGATGCTGCAGCAAGTGTTCCAAGTCCCTAACCGCCAGTCCAATGGCTACAGCCGGAGCCACATCTTGTCAAGCACACCAACGTCAGCACTCTCTGAACTGGAGCACCCTTACAAGTGAAGAAGGAACCTCAAACTGTAGCAGATGCTCATTGTTCAGATATACAATTCTGTTCCAGAATATTAAAGTTCTTTTTTAAGCTCAGTTTCTAAAGATGAAAAGAACTCTTAAGATGAAAAACAAACCAGTCAATCTCACAAGAAAGTCTGATTTGGGTTCTAATTCTAAAGGACAACATTCTTTAGCACACATGCAAGTTTTACACAAGGTTTTTAAATGGCTTTCACATTTATTTTTCCTCTGCATCACTGACAATACAATACAAAACTGTCTGAATTTAAAATATGCATTTCATTTCCACTACAATGGATTTATCTTTCTAGCAGATGTTGTTTGGAAAATCTAGTGACTGTAAAATGTCTTGATATAAAGTGAAGACTAAACGTGTACCAATACCCTCTTTTTTTTTTTCTTCCCCTTTCTCCAGTGAGATTGGTTTTTTTGCAAATCTAGTTCCCATCACTGTGTATGTCAAATGCGCGAAGCTATTTGTGGGACAGCCTTAAAGCTCAGACACCGGGCATCAAGAGGAAACATCAACATCCCTGTATATTCTAAAGCAATACTGATTAGTGAACAGCGTTTCTGATCTCTAGGACAAGATTTCTCAGCATATCAAGTTTCTTTATTTGGAGGAATGGCTTATTTAGAAAACTGTAGCAATATTCCTCCTAGAAAAGAGTGAAGGCAGTTGTTTGAAAAGCAAAAGCTGACCTGGATTATCTGAGTGTCAGGGCAAGAACTTCAGCTGCTTGATTTAATTTTTAGTAAGCAGTCCAGGAAAAAGGCAGAGCATTTGTACAAATGTAATTGTACAAACACTCTAGGGTTGCCTGCTCAGCTTCTGAAAAGCTCTGCTTCAAAAGTGGGATGTTTTGAAGCCTAATGTAGGTATTTGCATAGTACAGCCCATATTAATATGTCGTATTTGCACTGCCTATTCTAACAATTTTGGACAATCCTGTATTTTGGACAATCTGTAGCGACAGAAACCCTAGAGACTGAATACCGTACAATCAAGCTTTCAGAGAATTCACCTGTAAGCAGCTGCCCACATAGAAAAACCCCAGTCTTGTTCAGAGACTGACTTTGCTTTTGTTATTTCACTCTCAATAATTTTTCTTCCAAACCCTTCCACTCATTTTCTTACACAAGTAATGGTTATTTGACTTCTCACATGCACATACCTGTAACTCTTATTCTGCTCTCTACCATTACATACTGTCCAGAAAATGTCGTATCTGTTCTCCATACAAATACATAGAAATTAAAAACAGATTAAAGGGTTAAGAAAAGCAGTTTGCCTTTTCTTGATAATTTTGCGTTTTTCTGAGGTTTAATTGCTTTTGCTAGTAACTATTTGATGCTCCTATAATAAATTATCTTTGTTCAACATTAGTTTAAAAAGCCCTCTTCAACAGACTGCAAACGCTAAAAAAAAAAATCGTAAAACAAATTATGCTCTTGTTTTGCAAGTTCAAAGCTACTTAAAAAAAATCAGACTGAAATCAGTTATAGCCATGATCAGAATTAAATTAACTTCCATCAAGAATTTAACATCTGGATTTCAATTAAGCTTAGAGTTAATTGTTAACTGTCTTAACTCATAAGCCATCAAGGAGTTAAAAAAAAGAAAAAAGGAAAAAAGGGAGAGATCAGCCTTTGATGCCAGTTTGAAAGTTGCTGAGCTATTAATCAGTAGTTATCAGTTTGCCTTAGATGACTAAAACTCATTAATATAAACGAGAAGCCTGAAAGGATCACATTAGTGTGCTATCAATTTTATCATTTACAACACTGAAATAGCTAAAATAGTTAAACTATCACACACTGCACAGAAGGATCATTTGGCATCATTAATTTTATTCTGCCATTTGCCAAACATAATTGGGAATGATAGGGGCTTGTAAACCTGAGTTCCAGTAGCTTTTGCCCACATCCCCTTTTATTTTTTCCCCAGAGTCCTGGCATTTAATGAATGGAATGGCACCAAGAGCATCCAAATGTTTTAATAACTTGAATTTTGGCTGTCCACCAGTGCCACCCGTCTCTGTTCCCCTTCTGCTCATCTCCAGAGGCCACGTTATTCTGTGTTGAAGCCTCTCATCCCCCGAACCAAGCCTGCTTTTTGCTAAGGTGATTAGAAGATAAGGGAGCTCTGGAGCTGTCAGTAAAGAGACAGAGGCTCTTGGCAGAGATGACAGAAGCCGTTTAGCCTGAGGAAAGTTTCACATTCCTTTTGATTTCAGTGACTATATAGTTCATAAAAGCATAGTGCTGTGGCAATTATTTCCAAAGCTTGTTGTTTTGCTTTTTTTTTGTTGTTGTTTCTGTTGCTTTTCTATGAGTAGGGTAAAAATTTTCCTCTCATCATCTTCATTATGTACAATATGCCAGTTTTCAGATAAAGAGCTATTTACTGTTGGCCAGTTACTAACCAGCACACAATTTAGCCGTTTGTCACAGTTATTTAATACTGCTCACTGGCCAAATTGTTTATTCTTAAGGGAACTTTTACACTTTTGGCACACAAGGAATATTATAAAATGGAAATAGTTTCTCCCTCGCTAGTTAAAAGTAACGAAAAAAAAGACCCTCCTCTTTAATTTTCAGATTCTCAATTCAAAAAGTAATACTCTAGAATTAATCCTGGAAAAAAAGACAAAACAACAATACGTACCTAGTCATCAAATGGTTAATGCACTAGATCTTGAAAGCAGTAAAATAATTACTCTTTTTTGGTTGGATATGCACTCAGTCTGTGTATATGGCTGATAGCAAGCAAAACAGCACTCTCAGCCTCACTACCACTGGATCTCTGCCTTTGAGTAAGAGCTTAGTATTTAGCTAGCTCATGAATTAAAAAGTAGTCATAAAAGGCAATCCATAAATGTTAAATATGACTATGACTGATTTAAATATTGAGATCCAACCTACCTCCGAGTTCAGGTTTGCAAACGTTTAGTTAGTTCGGGGAGAGCAATTCTTAAGTAAATTCATGCATGGATATGCCTATTCCAGTTTATTTTTGTTCCTGGTCACTTTAATTCACCAAAAAATATAAGCAAAACTAAAAGAAAGAAGGTGTTCCAATTCCAGCGGTAGATAACCATACACCAGATCAGGATTATGATTACTTATCTACACTCAAGATCTACATTCAACCTAAAATGGAATTAGCCTTCAACTGTGGATCTGAAAGGCTCCACTAATTTCAAGGAGTCATTCCCAATTTGAACCACTGCTGGGGAAGAACAATTTATACCTGTCCTTTCTAAAGGGATGTCATTCACTACATAGAAGGAAAGCATTCATCTTTCACGTTTTGTTACTTCACAGATAATCCCTTTAGCCTTCGGGTTGACATACTTTATAGAAATTCAAAATAACCATCCATTAGACTTATTTCATACTGCAGTCTTTTATGAAGCTCTTCAAAGAGCATTCTTATTCCAAAGAGATAAGAGAGTTCTTTTGTCACATTGACATACAGAGTTTATTATCCTTTAATGGAAACTTCATCATCTGTGGCAGTTTTGAACCTAAGGAGGTTGTGCTATTAGACACAACAGACATGCTACTTTTAACTGTAAAAAGTTACAATTCAAACAGTTGTTTCCACTGTTCTTGATATATTGTGATGTTATAGATGACGTGCTCTTTTCTTGCCTGCAACTTTCATCACAAGAACAACCAAATTACAGGCCTCATTCAAAAACTTGTTAGTGAAAAAAAACCCCGATTTTTAAAGACAAACGAAAAACAAGGGCTTGTCACAGTTATGGGTCCTGAACCTTAGTATCATTAGCTCCGCTTCATGCACTGAAATGGTCTGCAAACCAATAAAAGCACTAAGTCTAAAATGGAAGGTTCTCTAGGGGATGGTTCAAAGCATGGAGCTGAACCAAGTTAAGATTAACCTTTGTGAATATTACTTTTAAGCCCCAGTTCTGTGTTGTCTATGCATTAAGAAATGTTGCCAACTAAAAAAAAAAAAAAAAATTACTTTTCACCTCTAATCAGCTTCTGAAATGTGCCTTACTTCCTACCCCCCTGTGATTAACTACGGGAGCCTCACTTGATTAGGAGCCTTTGGAAAGTGGACACTATTTTTTCAACACAAATTCACGCAATAGGATCTCAGGCAGCTAATTTCTGTGTGTGCATATCCAAGACTCTTAAGGGATAGTACATTTTAAAAAAATGTTCTTAAAAAAATATATACTGAATAGCAATATAAATTTTACTCTAATTTCGTTTCAGACCGTCAGGTTACAACTCTGTCCTTCAAGTGGAAAGATTAATCGTTAGATTTCTCCTTCTGATGGGAGGAATCGGACTGTCCTGTGAAACCTTTGCAGGCAGCTGTGGCCACCCTCCTGGACATGAAGGTACCCCTTCGCAAGCAAGCATTTCTGTGCTGCCTAGAGTTCATTAGCCTCCAGGTTAGAGTGGCTCTGCTGCTGTAAGGTTTCTGTTCTCAGAACAGTACTTCTACAGCTGTAAAGCTCACTACTTCGGAGACACCAACAGACCCACCTTAATGACAGCAAAAGGTTCTCAAATGAAGCTTCTAACCCAGGCTTTTATCATCTGTGATCACTAAAAATGAGCAGCATTACTGCAAGGTAATATTTTGCTCTGGCCTCTCTGTGGTATAGGTCCGCGTAGTTAAAATTTGCACATGGGATTGAAGACTGCAAAACCATTGACAAGGACAGATTCATTAATATTCTCAACACGTCCACTGGAGACCCCCATCCTGGAAACCAAGACATATTCAGGAAACTCACATTACCGTGTACAGTAATAGATCAGCTGGACTATCTATGATTCCTTTTACATTTGCATGCATCAGGTGAAAAGAGTTATCATCTGCTCAGTACTTACGCAATCTATTCACAGCTTATATTAAAATACAAGATGTTTAAGGAGGGACAAATTCTTTCCCAGGAATCACCAACACTGAAGCTTTGTTAACCACAACTCCTTGGGTTTACATAATCCCAGAGTCTGAAAAATGTGAAAAAGCATACGGTACGAGGGTGATGTTTGTGCAAGTATCTCAAAGGAATAATTTTTTAACCTGCTGACATTGTGTAAACACACCAGCCTTAGGGGGCTTTTTCAAAAACTTTTAGTGTGTTTTCACCTAGGCCAAGTAATATAGCACACACCAAAACATACTGGGGGTTAACAGAAACAGCCCTTATTGTTCAGGTAATAGCAGGAATGGTATGTTCCTTCTAGTAATAGGAACTACACTAGTAGGAAAAGAATAAAACCAATAATACTCTCACAGTAGTAGTAACAGTTTTGCTTGTTGTTTTATGAAGCGAAGATTGATCTGACAAACTTCATGTAACTGAGATTCTGGAAGACCCATGAATTATTTTATTTTCAGTAATATAATTGGCTGAAGGAAGACAGTGTGAGGGGGATTGTTCCAAGACCTTCAGAGTGCTTGCTGTATGACCAAGGAAGTATAAAACTTCATCTCCCGCTGATATGCTGGAAGTTCCTGTGATGCTTCTGTTCAAAGCCTACATCTTTGAATGCAGCAGAGAGTAGGGCTGGACTTCCAAAAATAACAACAAACCTTACCAACCTGCTTGTGACCCGATCGTGCTTTACAACCACATGTGCACTTTGAGCCACAGTGCTACCCTGATAAAGCATTGGTAGAACTGTCAGGGGTTAACGAAGAGGCTGAGGGATAAGTGCTAATTAGCACAGTCAGAATGGTATCCACACCCATTATTTTTTATACAGCATTGGCAATTCCTTATTACTATCACTTCTGACACTGGATACTAACTTGTTTCTTGAAGAATAATCGAGCTTTTTGATGCTATTTAAAATTGCCTTTTTTTCCTGCACTTGCACAGCTGGTTAAACAGAATCTAGACTTCTCAGCCCCCATCACTGTATTTCCTATCACTTGAGGATCCGAGTCCTGCAGGAATGGAATAGGCAGTGCGAAAAGCAGGATTAAGCCCTGACCATGCCATAAAAGCAAGCAGGTTTTGACATACAAGGGGTGAGTAGGGAGCACGTAAATAGAAAAAATAAAAAAAGGAAATCTGGAAAGCAAAGCTTCCAAAAGCAGCAGTCCCTACTTCCAACACAGCCAAGCAAGCAAGTGGGGTCAATGCACAGAGCGCAGTAATTTAGAACTGGCATAACTGTTTAGATTTGGGCTAAAACTCAAGTTTGATCCAGAGGTAAGCTGACTACTTGGAGATACAATTAAAATCTTGGTCAGAAGATAAAATAAAGTTTGGGACGTGTGACATACTGGAGGCAGGAATACAACAGACAAAAGTGATATGTACTTCCTTGCAGAGGGAAATAAATAAAGATACAGAGAGAAAAATTCCAAATACCAGTCTTAGAAGTGTCCCATTTTAAAAAAGTAAAAGATTCACAACCAAAATTTCACTACCGCGTTCCCCTGTGGTGTTAGAGAACACAATGCCTCCCACAGCTACATCAGGTCTGCCAAACACATCAACTCAGCACGTATTCAAGTCAAGAGATGGCATTCAGAAATTGCTTACATGATATGCCTCAAATTCTTCTACTCTGGTACTGTCAATATAAGTCTGTTTGGAGTATAAATCCATTTTGGAAACATACCTGATGATAAAAGATGACAGCATCTATTTTAAATGCAATTATTATTTGAAAGGTGCTCATTATTGCTAAATGATTCCTCTTTGATAGAGCTAGTACCTGCAACACACACTGGTATTCAACACTTCCAGTAGCGTACAGTTCTCTAAACTGCTAATTAATGTGATAACACAACTGCTCCACTCAGATACACTGTAATTAAATTGAGAGTCTATAAAGAATAAGCTCTACCATTTGTATCTGTGGAGAGGGGAATGCTTTATTTGGACAGCAATGGGGATTTTTTTCTCTTTAGCCAAAGGGGGAACCCTCTAACAGGGGATTGCTTTCCGAAAACTTGAACCCAATGTGTTTATGCTGATGGTGTGTTATTCCCTGTCATGCTTAATGGGAGGTCTGTCAAGCTTTGTTTGCAGTAGTTTGTTTGCAAATTTTCTAATTTTTTTTTTTAAAGCATTTGTGCCACTGTTTTTCCCCCCTAGCAGTTCTGAATAATTGATGTGTTTTTTACAAATTTTGTAATTAAAGGACCTACTGGAGTTACTATAGTAACAGGGCCTCTGGAAATCAATTGAATAAAACAAAAAATGGGGTTGATTGGTTGTCTTTGATCTTTTCTCTTTGTTCAGTGGTATTAAGAATACTCTGAAAAATAATCTTTTCTCAACTGCAGAGTCGAGCTATATTTCAGGGCTTACACTGTGTAAGCATTAGCATTCATTGGCAAGTGACGGCATAAATGTAGACAACTGTCTGTGTGCCATTTTCTTTCTTGGGACAGCCCTAACAAATGCAGAGCAGCTCCACTTTACAGTTTCAAGACAGACTTACTGAACTTTTACCACCATTTACTTAGCGCTGAAATCCCCACATACAAAAACTCTGAACAGTGATGCACGTTTTAATAAATAATCCTCCCAAAATAAAACACAATTCAAGTTACAGGAACAACACTCAGTGCTCGTTAATTGCAGGGCAAGGTTCAACTGGACAGTGCAGTTAACTTGTTTTATTGCAAGTGTTTGTTTGGTTTTGGTTCCACTAGCACCCGACTCTCCAAGTTTCAGTTTCAGGAGTGTTTCCACTTTGAAAAATTACTACGAAGCAATGATAATGTCTAACTCAACAGTTCTGTTCCTTCTCATGCTGTGTACAGAGCAGATCATTGGTTCTTAGGGCACGAATCAAGCCTTTCTTGCTTTTCTGTTCTGTTAGCAGTTCAAGAACACAATGCAAAGGAGAATGTGTTTATGCTAATCATTGTATTTTATCTATGCTAACAGACAATATAAGCCCTTGTATACTAACATCACAGTATGTTACCTTAGAATAACTCCTCCAACACAGAAATGTAATGGTAGCACCTGTGCAAGTCACTTTGTGTCATTACTTCAACTTGACTGTTTTTTTAAGTCACTCAGCTTATATCCACTGGAAAAACAAACAAACAAACCACCACACCTGAAATTTTCACTAGGAAAAAAATATTCCACCAGATATAGACTACGAGTCACAAAGAAAAAGACCACAACAGTCTGGATCATAGGCGTATGAGAAGGATGAGATTGTATTTACCAAGTTCTATCCTACTGCACCTAAACACAGGTCTTGCGTGCTTTGGGATACCAACCCATCAACAGCAGCATAAACACAATATGATGCAGTTGCCACCCACGTTGGAAGGGCATAATCTGCACTCCAGAATCTTTCTTAGGAAAGGATGAACCCAGCTCAGTTCTCAGAGCCAATATACAGAGCCAAGTTTGGACTCTGTTGTAAGCAGCCACCTACAATATGGTTTCAATTTGCAGTGATGAAAATGAAACTTTTTTCCCATAGGAGACAATTACCTTTCATTACCCTCTTCCTATTATTTATTGGCATCTACTTGAAAAATACCTCTTTTATGAACAACTGCCTCATTTCCTTGCAGAAGTAAGATGAAACTATAAATCTACATGTCAAAATACTGTACCTACCCAAAGATATGGGAAGTTTTGCACATCTCTGGTGTAACCGCTACCCTATTGTGGCATGGCCCTGCTTGGTCTTCATCATCAGTCATGCCTGACCTACAAAACAGGACCACTCCAGGGACTCCCTGCAGTCTTATTTCCGAACTATGCAGCTGTAAGTCTACTGGAAACTCATTTTCCTTAGAAGAAAACCTAGGTGCCCAGGCAGCCCAGCAGATTGGGGAGGAGGTGGAGAGACGCACACTCAAGTCCTGTCCTGCCTTGTGGTAGGAACATTAGGAAGGTGTCAGACCAGATCTGCAAGGCACACGGGAGAGTAAATCCATCACACAGCTTATGCATAACCAACAATTTGAAGTGATAGGGAATCATTTTTCTCCAGAGGAAGAGAGATCTTCGAACAAATTTAGCAATAAGGAAGTTCAGCCACTCATAAATCACTAACATTTCCAGAGGTTTAGCACACCTTACGTAAAGTCTGTTCTTTAAAATGTTTAATTTAAGACTGTTGTAACAAGTTTACTAAACCAGGTAAATGTACGGTCACATGCATTTACAGAATAAGCCTATTTTTCCATGCAGCACTTGATTTTTACCTTAAATAACCAAGTTTACTAAGCAACTAATTTTAATTGGTCTGAAAGGCCATTGCTTAAAACAGGTTCTGTTGTAGATAAGAGATATGAGTCCAGATGCGCGTTTCAGATACGTTACTGTAACTAAGATAAACATCAGACCCATTTTATGAAGTCAAAGCCTGATCTGAAAGTAATAAATCACAACTTTTTTGTTATATATATATATAAGTTATGCTCGTAAACTTCCTCAGGCCTTTGGATTTTTATATTTGTAATTAAAACAAGAAATATGATTCATAACTGATTGACAGAACCTGTTCTTACCTAAGCTAAAACAGTTCTTGTTTAACATAACACTAAGTTGTGTTCCAGTCCTAAAAGCAGCCATAAACACAAAAAAGGATCAGTTTCATGCATTGGGTGGTGAGAGTTTTTTTGGTAAAGTTCTTCTAAAATAGAGAGTAATGCACTCTTTATGCAGCGCCACACATGCAGCAGGCATAAAAAGAGAAAAATGCAGTAGCAGATGCAACCCCCTTCATCTTCAGCATCTACCATAGGGTAGTAAAGAATGAAAATTTTCTTCTTCTGGGAAGAACCAAATGGAAATAGACTGAGATTTCACTTTCACCACAGAAAGGAGTTTTGTAACCAATTCATGTGTCATGCACTGAGAGTTTGGTCACTCTGAGAAGGCGACCCCGAGCCTCGATTCACTCAGCTGCAGGAACATCTCCAGCAAAATTCACTGCAAGACCTCTAATCATAGTAATTTCTTAAAATAAATGGTTAACACTCTATGGTCTAAGCCTAGCATAACCTTTCATCCACAAGTCTCAAGCAGACCACCCTCTAATAACTACTTAACGTCAGGAGTTTCATGAAGACAGCATCCCACTTCTTGTCTGGAGATACATTGAGAGGCTGAAGATGCTTTGCTGTGTTGTGTCCTCCCTCCACTGTTTGTGGTCTTTAAATTCACGCAGTCCTGGGGCTGCTCTGAAAACTTCTCCATTTTGCTACAATTTCATACCAGCTGCTGCACTGGACAGAGTGCGCAGAGTACAGCATGTTCAGGACACTTCTATATCAATTCTTGATGAGCTGGCAGAAGCCCTAAACTAACAGCACACTTGTCCATTAGGTAGCACCACAATGTCAACTGAGACACATTTTGGGATTTTCTTCACAGTTTTGCCACTTTGTTTTTTGTGTGACTTCAAACAAATCACTTCTGCATACATTTCAAATTTTTCTTGTTTATTTCAAATTTGCAATATATTTTTCTGCCTTAGTAAGGTGCTACAAGGCTTACTTAGTATTTGTAAAACACTAACAAAAGGTACTTTATGAAAATTGCAAGTTATTTATTACAATAATAAGCTTTATAGCTCCTGGCTTGAGTCCTTACAATATTTTTGTAAGCAGGGTGTGAAGCAGAAGCAGCATACCGAAACTCCTGTGTGTCATCTTCTTCACAAGAGCTTCTCCACCTCTTATTACACTGCCTACAATGCTTAGTGATCTGTACAAACACATAGTGAACTAATAGAGCTTTTCAGTATAGCTGAAAGGGAGAAGAGAGAGGGTTTCCTCATGTGTATGGTATGCTCTAGTTCTGCTCAGCTGTATAATATTCAAAAAAAGAATGATGACAAGCTTTCTGACGTACCCAGCAAGAGTCATCATGAATGTGATACAAACGAATCCCAAAATAGATGACTACGTGCTTCAGAAAGAAAGAGAAAGAGACCTTCCCATAATTTGCAATAAGGAAACCACCTGAGCTTATCATAAAACAGAACTTGGATCGCTGCTGGGCTGAGCAATCATTTGTCACCAGACGGGTATGTGTAGGTTGTTGCTGGATGCGATCTATGGTGAGCTGCACAAACATGTTTCTGTAATGAGCATGCACAGTGGTTTGCTTTTCTACAACATGGAAATGTTACTCAAATGGGGGTGACTGTGCAGCGAGAAGTATTCCTTAAAATATTTCATCATGATACACTACATTTTTTTCTGACAGAATGCCGCAGCTGAGCAGAATGTAAATCCTTCGAGTTAACTGGCTACTTGTATTTTCACTGCTCTCCTTCATTCCTGTCCCAACCTACAAGGCTAGAGAGAAAATATCAAACAAGCAAGCTGTTAAAAGATGTTGTGGAAAGTACTCCGAACACCAGTGATTTTTACTGCAGTAAGGTCTAACAGTTTTTGTTATTTTCATTGAAGGCCTGATGCTCATGGTATAAAATCACTGTTAAAGAATCTCATTGTCAACTGGTGCTGTGCTGAGCGCAACTTGACCTCCATACTCACAAACTCTAAAATTACAGCTGGACTGCAGAGGATGCAGAGAGAGCGCAAAAGCTCAAAACTTAGAGCAGCCAGAACATGGAGAATCCCATTCCAACTCTAGCACTGACTTGAAAGGTGGCCTCGGACAGTTCAGCTGAATTTTCTGTGCCCCATCAATGCAACAGGTATGACACTGTACTATTAGCAGCAATATTCAAATTAAATGAAGTCAAGCCTCACTCGGAAAAAAAGGAATGGTGGCTCCAGTACGAGCAAAGCTATCCCATAACGTGTTTTTATTTTCATAAAGGCTTTCCTTTTCCTTCTTTTTTTTTTTTTTTTTTCAAAATGCATCTATTTTCCTTTTCCCTTTCCCAACAGAACAGCCCTAGCAGTGAACGCAGGTCCCATGTTTTCAAGCCTCAGCTATAGCTCGTCACATTTATTCACTCACCGCCTTTGACATACTATTACATTTACATAGGAACAACATGGCCAAACCCAGAGAGATTTGCAAATATTTTGATTGCATCCAACGATTATTACCAGCCAGCCATTCAGACAACATAAAAGTGGGAATAATATCTGATCCTTCATTTGGAAAGCAGGAGACACCCCTAGTCCCGGTCTCAGTTCTGTGCTCCTCATGGGATCCTGCCACAGAACTCGCTACGGTGACTCGAGCATGCTACTGGTATGGCGCTACAGTGGAACAGTAAATCCTTTCAGTGCTGGGTTCCCCCCTGTGTGCTCATAATAATTCTCATTCTCAGTCATCCTTCCCTTTTCTGCAGCAAGGATTATGAAGAAGGGGAAGAATTTTGAGCAACGTTTTTTGCAATCTCTAACTCCTTACGCATTTCCAAACTGCAGTCTGTATTCAGAGATCAGCTCTTCCACAACATGGAAGAGCAAACCTTATTTTTAAAAGAACTTCTGTATCTGTATTTTATTCATGAAAGAAAATTAAATTTGTTATAAATGTATGAGTTTTATGTGTTTAGTAAGCATAGTTTTAAAGTTAAGCTGTTGTTAGTAAACTGTTACTCGTACCAGTTAAACAGGTTTCTCACAATGCATTGTAATATGCTTTCCTACTGAAATTATTTAAAGCACATTCTATTACCAATTTCTTAATTTTGTTATTTGTGATAAAACTGTAAAGATGAAACTCCTCATTTTCAAAGGCAGAGCTAAAGTACATACCCAAATTCATAAGCTGTTATGATTAAGAGCAGCTGAGCTGCAAAGAAAAAACTACAACAGAATGAAAGAGAAAAGTGCCAAGCCAGATCAAAAGAAGTGGGTGAACAAGCCTGGAAAGACCTATTTAGCTAGGAATCTAACCAGCTTCTCAGACAAATAACAAGAGATCCCACTGCAATCAGAATGCAACACACCTTCATCCTAACACTGCATTTCTACTAGGAGGACATTTTCACAATTACCAGTATTCCTAAAGAATGAGAGGGGGGAGATTATCCTAGTCACAGTCACGGTCTCAGAGACCATTAAAACCAGTTGGGTGCACACCCACATTTCGGGAGCGATGCTCATGCCAGTTGTCCAGGCTAGCCACCTCCTGTCCTGGCCCCAAATCACTCTAGCTACTGACTGCAACCAAAATGTTTTAATCTCTCAGATTAAGTTATTCCGAGACGTGCACAGTGTAAAATAAAAGAGTAGTTGTTCTCCTTACAATCCAAAACTCAAGCCCCACTGTCTCAGCTTCATTGTGTTTTGGGGACGGCTTTTTGTTTTTTCTGCTCATTAAAAAGAGGCACCAAATAGCCACAACGAGACATGCTTCTGATTCTACAGTAGTTGTAAGTACACAGTATGCTGGATAAAATCCAACAAGTTCCTTCTTAACGCTCATGGAGGGAAAGCAGTTACCAGGAGGACTCAGTTCTGCTACGACAAAGGTTTAATTAATAGGTTTCAGCATAATGCAAAGGTGGTTTCTCTACAATCCCTTTGCTGAAGCCTGGGACCAGGAGAGACTGTGAGAAGCTCCCTCTCTCTGTCTGGTTTTACAAGCAGTATACCTGTACAAACCAGCAGTCGAGACTCTCACATCACAAACGTCCCACTCACTAAATCCCAGGACACAGATGACGAGTCATACAGGGAGTTTGCATGAGGTTGTTTTGCGTTATAAAAGGGTTTTACCAGCACACATTTCAGACGACTTAAAAACCCACTAGGGGCTTCCTGAATAACGTGGCTGACCCAAACTCATACCAATAAAACTTTTATATCGGACCAAACTGCCACCTAGTATTTTAACATCACATATTATGCAGGTAAGCTGTTTTAGAGAGCTTTAAGTGCTATATATTTGTTCTACTTCCTCATGTCTCCAGTGATTCCATAACTGCCAGGAGTAAATGGTACCCAGCTGCACAGTTAGAGACACAAACATGAACATTTCTCAGGTCGCTTTTAGGGAGTTAGCTATTAAGCACAAAGACAAGATGCCCGCTGTAACCTCTTTTCCGCTGCTGTGCTTTGTCTAGCCAGAGAAAGCAATGGCCCATTTCTTGACCTGTATTGTGTACAGGGCTTCTCTGTGGCGAATTTACAGTCTGAACCTGATTTCAGGTATGTACTTTTAAATGAGCAGAGCTGTATCCAGCGGCACACGGAGAGCAGGCAATCCTGGCTCTCAGCCCTCTTCAGCTTCTGAATCCTTGTGTGCAAGAAATGAAAGAGCTGGTCACATCCGCAGAGTGGAATGAATTAGCTACTCACAAAAGATAACATTTTACTGAAGAACACTGTTCACTGAATAAGAAAGTGCTGAAAACGTCTGCATTTCTGTAACGTGAGTGTATGTTTAAGAGTCCCCTCTGGATAATCTGCATGTAAATGAGGCAACGTTAGTTGCAAGTATCTCTGGAAACTTAAACTGGCTACACATTCTGAAAGTTAAGTAAAAACAGAACCATGGGAGAGAACCCTAATTACCACATAGCGAGGGTACTGATTAAAACCATCAGGGCAAGGATCCTGTGTTTCATTAAATAAATACACCAAGTTCAGCTTTATTGTTATTTTAGCTGATGAAGGAAAAATAAAGTCTACCTCTGCATGCATGAAATTACCTAAATTCAAAGACTCACTGGCAACAGATTTAGAATAGCGCAGGATTTTTTTTCCTAATGTTTGTATTTAAGTAGCTCACTACAGTTACTTGGGTTAATATGAAATACTGAAGCACAGTTAACCTCTGGCGTTTTAGCATTCAATATAGAGCTGTTTCTTTGCATTTCACATGGCAGGGTGTAACTAATAAATGCAACATTAGAATACTAATTTAATCATTTTTTTGAACTAAAAGCAGAGAAGAACTAGAGAGCATTTGGGTATAACAGACACCGCCACCTCATTTATTCTCCAGCTTATAGGGGTTTTTGCTGCTTTCTGGCTACTGCAGAGTATTCAAAACCGATTGCCAAGAGCTTGAGCAAACAACCCTAGTGAGGTCATTTCTGGGTAGCAATTTCACAGAGGGTTTACTTCAATTAGGGAAAGACAGACATGAATTTGTATGTAGGGAGCAAGTTTCCTCTTGCTACTAGCAAACTCAGTTTACTTACACTACTCAGGACAGGAGAACATCATTTTCTGCGGTATACAAGTATTTACAGTCTATATCTCATTGGTAAATAAAATCTATTAGTTAGGATTATCTGTGCTGACATTTCCAGAGTTTGTAAGTGTGTCAAAAAGATGTCTCTTCCCTTTCCATCAGTACTGCCAGCCTCAGAGGGGACTCCACAACCAGAACTGATACTGCTGGCTAATGGGATCCAGCCTCTTTGAGGAACGTTTCAGCATAATCTCAACATTTTCACGGAAGAGAAAGTGACAAGTCTGATCAGTTATTTCTACTAATTACTTTAAGAGGCCTTCAAGAGCTGAACAAAGTCAAAACAAAGTAACTTCCAGCATCCTGGTTTCCACCCCACTCTCTTCAGAAGTTTTATAACCTAGAAGCAAAATAAATGAAAGATGGAAGAAAAGGGAAGAAAAGCGGTGTGGCTACACTAAAACTTGCACAGTCACCAGCATTGTTATTTTAATTAGTATAAAATTCTCATCAACTGCTTACCTATATATTATTAGTCTGTTAATTTTTGTAGGTGATGTTCTGTTTTTAAGGGTCATATAAAGCTAAGACATAATCCGGTACCTGTTTTCCTGGGCAGCTGGTGTAAGGAAGAAGGGGCAGCTAGTCTTTAGAGCCACATTTTCCAAAGAAGTATCGAACGAGTCTTTGGTTTGTGAATGCTCCACATCATAATGCAGTAGGTAAAGAAACTAAAATATTTGCTTCTCAGTTCTCCACTTGCATAGAGCAGAGTGACCTGATTTTCCAAGTACATATAGTCAGCATTCGCGTAAGCAACTGCAACTTAAGAAGGGCAGTCAGTGATAAAGAATGCCAACAAATTGAAGTCTGCAGTCTGCTACAACCAACAGATCCCACTTTCCCATCTCCCAAGCTTAAAATGGTCAGGCAGGTTGTGCCTTCAACACTGGTTGTGGGGGACAGCACAGGAAGAGGGGGAAGAAAACAAGAGAAAAAAAACACTGAAACCTGAGACTAGATCTCAGGCAGAAGCAGATCTCATGTCTGACCTCAAACTCTTAACTTTGAAGAGGTCTCTGGACAGCAAAAATACCGATATTCTCATACACTGCAGTAACATTGACAACATAGTTCTAATTCAGTTGAGAGAGCTAAAGGAGTTTGCAAGAAGCATGCAGTAATATTTGACCGCCACACAGAAGACTTCAGGGTTTTTTTGTTGGTTTTTTTTTGTTGGGTTTTTTTGTGAGGTTTTTTGTTTTTATTTTAAAACATTAGAAATAGTTTTGACTGCACAGATGGCTACAAGGGAACACAATAATCTCTGCTTGCGGTAGCAAGAAACTCACTCACTAGTGATGAAGTCATTTCTCTCTGGAGACTCCCTAAGAGCAAGTGATGTCTCAGTTTCACGCTCTGGCAAAAAGAAAATTCTGCATTTGAAACCTCTCTTTTCCCATACTTGTTCACCGCATAGAAAGCCACAGTCTGGCTCACTACAGTCTGTCAAGCCTCCGACTTCAGCAACACCAGGACATGTTCCTCGCCAGCAGGGACTGCAGCAGCAAGCCTGGACCCAATCAGTCTGGGCTCATTCTTGCTTTTGCCACAGGGCTGTCATGTGACACTTCAACCTCCCACGCTTGTTTCTGTCCAACTGCACTGCGAGTCCTCTGGCCCAAACATGATGCCTAATAAAGCGTTAGCATCCAAGCCAGGGCAAGCATGGTCCGAGGACAGGGTTTCTGGGTGTTTCTCCAGCACAACAGCATGGCAAATCATCCAAGATCTTGTGACGCTAATATACAATGCAAGGCATTCTGTAAGTGACAGGGGACATGACAGCCACTGACAGCTAAGTATGAATGCATGGTCACAAGGCAATGTAACATACTTGTTTCTGAAGTTCTTTCATTGACTCAACTTTAGATACTCTCCAAAAGGTTAGAGGCATCATTTAGCTTCATTTAACACATGAATTAAAAACAGAGACACAAAGATAGAGGAAAATCACCTGTCCAAAAAGTTATGCAACAGCTCAGTATCACAGTGAAGCCAAGTCTTCAGAAACCAGATAGGAGTCAGAAGACCTGGGATTGCCAGCTGTTTTAGAGAGAGCCTCCCGACTGCTGCCTCCTCCTTGCCACACTTCTGCCTTTTCATCTCTGGAGCTCTGCCGTTGCTTCCCTGCACTCTGCCTGGGCAGAATTAAACAGCAGCTTCTAACCAGAAAGGCCTTTCCACACTCAAGGTGAGGCACAGATGATGGTAGACCACGTAATAGTACTGTGTGTTATGTATACAGTACTCATTTGGCAGAATGATAGTGAGCAGAGAACACAAGAGCTGATACTAGGGCCCATATTGTTTAGTATCTTCATAAACAGCCTCAGCAAGTTTGTGGGTAACACTGTTTTAGGCTCCCAACTGCAAGAGGGATGCGGATAAACTGCAGAGAGACAAGCAGTGGGTCTCTGCCTGAAAATGGTCAGGGACCTACAGAGCGTAGCCTTGAAGGAGAGGGTGAGGGAGCTGGACTTGTGTAAGCTGGCTATGAGGACTTTAAGAACCAATTTTAAAAAAGCCTACAACTGTTGGAACGGTAGCTACAAAAGTTACGAAGTCAAATTCTTCTCAAGAGCACCAGATGGTGCACCAAGGGCACCGGCCACAAACTGTGGCTTAGGAGGCTCCGGCTGGACATTTGGAGAAACTTCTTCACTAAAGAGTGAGCAGGTTGCTCAGAGAGGCTGTGGAATCTACCACATAGATGTTTTCAAGATTAGAGAGGCAAAGCCATCGCTCACCTGATCTAGTTCTGGCAGGAGTCCAGCTGTAGGTGGGAGATTGGACTAGATGACCTCCAGGAGCTCCTCCTAACCAGCATTTTAGTGATTCTAATGTAACCAAGTAGCTACGCAGCACAGACAAGATTTCCACCTCTCAAAGCATTCATCTAGATTCCTCCTCCCACCCTCTCGGGTCTGATTCATAAGCTCACAGTACTTTCACAATGAATGAATCAAAGACACTCTAAAAAAGCCCCAAAATCTGGACGAACACTAGGAGAACTGCTAGCCCATGCAACTTCTCTGATGTCAGTGGGGATGCTGAATGTAACATAACATTAATGAAGAAAAAGCCTACAAGATACATCTATATGAAACACTTCATTCCTTTCTTAAGTGCTGCTTTTGTCCTAGCTTGTCATAAACTGAGGAAAAGATAGGGGCAAAGGGAGGAAGGAAGCACATAATTCACTGCCCATAAAAATAAACCTAACATTCATTAAAGGCCCGAACATTTTGAGTAGAACTAAATACTTAAGCAATGCTTAACGCGTTCAACACCACTGCCTGTTGTGTCTGAATGTTGTTACCAAAGAGTGGCTGATAACTTGCATCAGGAAGTTGAGGCCAAAGAATAATGTCTCCCAAAGCAGCCAATTGGAAAAAAAAATAATAATAATCTGTGAACAGCTGTGCGATTGCTGCACAACAGTTGTGGGAAAGCAGTGCGATAAGGTCAGATTCTGATCCATTACATCACTGTGCATTGAGACAAGCTCTACTGCAGACAGAATCCATTATCGATGTAAAATAAGCTCAGAGTCCAGTCCACAATCTGTAGGGCAGACAGCAGAATGCAGCTCATTAGCATAGCTACACGAATGCCATTAGTCAAACAAAATTATTACTACGTTGCTCTCAACCTCAGCTACTCACTGCGCCAAGCCATGTGTATTTTAAGAGGAGACACAATTCAGACCCCAAGAGATCTCATTCTGGTTCACCTCATGTGCTTCTACTAACCGTTACATCCAATTAAGGTTGCCAGTTTTATGAACTACTATATATTAAAGAAGACCACAAACCTGACTGCACGCTCCCAATAAAATGAAAATGCTGGTTGAGTACCTTCCTTAAAAGCTGAATGAAAGCTTGATACTGTGGTTATGATTGCATTTAAGTTTGCAGGAATAGACAATTGTATTATGCTCCTATGCAACCATAGAGCAGGTTTCTCACCAAATGATTCCATCTTTTTGAAAGGTCATCTACTGACCCCTTCCTCCATCTCAAAACAAATCTAGGTTTTGATGGTCAATCCATTTACTCACAGTACTCAAAAATCTCTGCAACAACATGATTATAACGTAGTAAGCTCTTCTGATACCATTAGGACTACACAGGGGATATATAAGAAAGACACTGCCCCAAGGAATGCAAAAGTCTAAATACAGAATAAATTCTCTTATAAAATGAGCGTTGGATTTTTTGAGTGGAAGGCAGATGGAGAAGTTGGTTTATTTCTCTTTTCTCCCTCCTGAAAGACTTGCAGGAAAGTGAGAGCTTTCGTGTTGGCAAGGATTCAATAGAGATAAGAAGCCACTACCCCAGGACAAAAATTTTCACATGGCAACCATGGAACAAGATGAGAGTTCACAACAGTTCTTTACTTGCGCAGGTATTTATACAGCCGCCTTCTACTCCTAAAAATCAGTAGTAAAAGGACAGCAAATACTTCAACAGGAATCCATTTTGGTTTTGCTCCGTATTATAACTTAATTTGATACTCTTAACCTGCAGATGTGAATACATCACGTATTTCTGGCATGCATGCCTGGCATTCTGAAACAAACAATATATGCAAGAAGCTTTTTTAAATAATAAATTAAGGTCAAACTGATTAATGGGTTCTTTAACATGTTATGCTGATTTTGTTCCAAAATAAGCAGCTGCTTTATATAAACTGCTTCATTTCTCTTCAACAGCAAATAACAAAAAGTAGGAGAAATCACTCCCACACGAGACTTTTAAAGCTCACGTTGTTCATCACATAACAAGCACAGAAAGGAACCTGTTGCCCCTGGACAACAGAAAAGCGTCCTCAGATGAACCAGTCCTAGACAATGAATACTATACATTTTTACAGATATTCACTGAGCAAACTCCTTAGTAACACTTAAGAAAACAGCAAGGTTAGGAAAGCAGCCGATTCTGAATTCACATCCATATTCAGACACAAAAGTCAAATTAGAATATGTCTATCAACCCTTAATTAAGACAAATCAAATACAACTTCTCTGTCATCTTCTAGAAATCCCTATGGGTGACAAAGTCCAATGAAGCTAGCCCATGCAAGATTCATGAATACTTTTAAGCAAGAAATATTGTACGTCCCCCCACAACTGGCTCAAGGGACTTGACAACAAAAGATTGTGTACCTCTAAGCAAAACACAGATTGAAAATACAAGTGACAGTAGCTTCTCACAATTGTGGAATATCAGAAGGAGCTATAATCCACAACAGATTGTTCAAATCAGCCTTACTCAATCACTCGAGCACTTCTTTGTTATGTCCTCTCATCAGAGAAATACTTGGCAGCGTTCACATGTAAATCAGCAGCAGCTTTTTGGATCACCTCTTTTAATATAGAATCAGCTCAAACTTTTCAGAATTATGATGTTTTGCTAGAACGCTTTTCAGAAATACAATGCGCTGCTGAAGACTCAAGCAGATGGCTTGGCTGAGACTGTTCGCAATTTGAAAAGTGTCTCCAGTCAGATTTTATTTAGAATAAAAAATAAAAATCAGCAAGTCTTTTTGATATTATATTACACACAAAAAAGCAGCAGTTACTGGAAGATACAGGGTCATGAAATAGACTGCCTCATTCACTGATCCCAGCCCCAGGGTTAAATGCTACCTGTTATTTGATTTGTAAATTGGATTAATTGGTAGCTTCAGTCTCTTTCTTGGCAGATACATCACCATTGCATCCAGCAATATTTGGCACTGTAACATGCAGACCTCACCTTATTCCTATTCACAGTTCCACTCTTCCATGCAGCTGAAAAGGGACTACACACACAACTAAGGCAAGCAGGAAGCAGTCCTTACAGCCAAATAAAAGCTACGGTTGGAAAATGCCTGGAGAACAAGCCACCCTCTTGTATGGTTCCCTTCAATCAGAATTAAAAAGCCCAGACAGGCCTGTGAGAAAAAGTTTTAATTCAGGTTTTTGCCACAAGAAGTTTGCTGAGTTCCTATTCTGTCAGTCCAGAATGTGTCACTGGCATGACACTCACTGTTGTTGTTATTTTTTAATTAAGAAGCATCTTCTATACAAAGATCAAATTATCAGCTGATGGAGAAATTATCATCTCCCATCACCTGTCAAGGGAGCAGTTGCACACTACTCTTCAGACACACTAGAAGCTTTCCAAATAATGCAGTTCATTACCTGTTGATTATTATGCTTATTCTCTCATTGACAGATAAGAAAATGGTTTGCTCTCCAAAGCAAGTCACCCCCGTACTCCCTGTTTTCAACCTACAGTTCAAAGAAAAGACATTGATAACTCTGACCCCGTGATCTACCCAGTGCTGGCAAGCAGAGATGGATCACTTTCTAAACACCTTCTGCATCCCTGTCTCTTGACAGAGCATACATGGAGCCTCCTATGGCAATACTCTCAATTCTGTATATTTGACTAGTACACAGAACCCAGTCCTCGTTCCCCAAAACCAAATCCAAATCCCAAAGTCGTGGCGAGTGCGGGGTAAGAAGTGGAGGCAGGAGGCTGCTCTTCCATTTGACATGCTGAGATAAAACTCTGCGTGGCCCCTTCATGTGTGTCAGGGGCACAATTCTCCTGCTTTACTCTTCTTTCAGACCAGTGTGGCCAGTTAAGTGAGGGTTGAATCAGGCCCCTCATATATAAATGGATCATTTGAAGTTGTACACGTTACTTTACATGGAAAAAATTCAAGCTTTTAAAAAATGAGCATATAAAATATAAAAAGACATTTAAAGTGCACACACGCGCGCACACACACAAGTCAGTTTTACTTTGCACTGCCTGTTCAGTAGAACAGATAGCCTGTTCTCTGACTCTCTTTTAACTGCAAACCCTATACTAGCTGTGTATATTTTGGACCCTTTCCCATCCTACCATGATTTCCTGTCTGAGTCTGCAGCCCATGGCAACAGCAGAAAATTGGAGTGCAGGCTCTGCAGATGGTGGTGGGCCAAATGCCCTCTGCCAATTTAGTATCTTCTTCCATAATATATGCATTATCTAAGTCTTGACTATATGGGAAGAGTCACCTTCATGCTAAGAAGTTATATTCATTTCGATTTATAAATTGTGCTTGCCTTGTGCTTTATAAATTGTGCTCTGGCCTTCTGCAGTGAACATGAAAAACCACAGCCATGCAGCCTTACATATACATCATCAGACTATAAAAAGGAAAATGATATTCTGAACTGCTTTCAAGGTAGAAGAAAATTCAGAGTTTTATCACTCAATTCCAGCAGGGCACAGGTCACCGCGACTGTTTAAAAACAAAGCAAAACAGTTCCCTCCCCAAATCTATTGATGTGCAGCGCATACATCATCCCACAAAATAACCTATGACGAAAGCTGCAATTCCACATGTCTGAAGCAAAAATATGAGACCCGAGATTATATACACAGGGAAAAGACGCCAAAAACAATTCCAGCATTGCTTTCCATCGGGAAATGTAGTGTTAAACATGAATCTTCCTCAAGTGGCTTTAATAAGCAACTCTGCATCTGGCATTGCCCTGAGAGAATTGGGGNGAACACACCAGTCACCCACACCACGCTCACCGGCACAGCTACAAAACTACCTCAATGTATAGATGCTTTAAATCCCCCCTGCCTGCAGCACACCGGACAAGACATCCCAGTTTTCCATGGAATGAATGGTCACCATCAAAGCTTCTCCCACCTCAAGGTGTAAAGCCCCAAAGTTTATTAAAGTACTAAAACAAAACTACCCAAGACAAACACGTGGCCTCAATCCAAGTGATTTCAGCAGAAGAGCCCAGGCAACCGCTTCAGAAAGAATCCAGGCTTTTCTGATAAGCAAAAATCATTCCTTTGCTATTGTAAGGAATCACAGACTAAAATCCATAAGCAGCTGCTTCATTCCCTCATGAAACACTCTGCTAAATAAACGCACTCTATTTTCCCCACCCACAGCCGAGTTCACAACTCTGATCACTTTTCTTCACTTTCTGCCTTTCTCTTCTACCTGCACCACACCAGCTAGAAGCATTATTCAGAACTAAGAGATTCACAAACCTATTCTGGATACCAATCAAAACCCCATTAAAGCTAATAGAAATTATTCTTTTGGCTCCAGTGAGATTAAACTTTAAGGTAAACAGCACTTCCCACATGGATTCCAAGCTTGCTTTCAGTAGCAGTTCATTGACAACAATTCTGACACATTTCTTACTTGATGATCTTGCTGTCATCACCCTCAAGTATTTTATAAACTCTAACAAAACTGATACTCCCTTAAGCCAAAATTTCCACGTATACTGCCAAAGCATAGGAGAAGTTTTCGTAATACTTCTTGGGAAAAAAAAATAGCCCGTAAACAAGCTTTAGAAGTCTCTATATATTGACAATAAAATGAAATGGTTTATTAAAAACAACTAATAAAGATATTATGTCTTGGTTGCCTACTATTATAGCTTTCCATCTTCTTCTCCCCCACTCTTAAGTTAAACTACCACTTTAGTGAAAATATCCAAAGACACCTTATAAATTTGATATAATAACTTAGAAGTACTGTAAACCATACTAAGACCATAATAGAACTGTATCATTTCAACTCTGGAGTGATATTTATGATCTCTAGACTAAACAAAACCGCCAGTACAAGTTGAGTGCAAAACAGGGTGGGGGGCAGAGGGAAGATAATATTCAAACCAAAGAGCAGAAATTCAATGTGCAATTAACCAGAAATTATATCACCCCCACAGGGGAAGTACATTTCATTATCCATTATCTCTTATATTATTACAAGATACATACATCCCTAACATTTTGGTCAGAACTGCGGTATTATCACAGGAAACTGCACAGAAAATGAAATAGAAATCAAAAGGAAACCTCTCAACCATTTGTGATGCAGAAACAGATGAGCACTTCTGAAGACAAATTTGCAGTGTGCACCAGTCCATTAAGGTTTCTCACGGCTCGCATTACCAATTCTTCCCAAACTCAGCACACAATAAAAGACTCCAAAAAGATACCTCTGAAGTCAACACTCCAGCATAGTGGTACGCAGAGAGGTGTCCTCTGCCTGGATGCGTGCATACCTCCCGCAGAAACACCACGCCAGCTCGTGTCCTTGTTCCTCACAAGCCACAACAGCATCCTGACACCGCTTCCTCACCCACCAGGGAAGGCTGAGACACACGCTATTTCAGGTTAAAAGAAGCTGCAGGATCACCAGCAGATCATCCAAGTGGAATGAAAAGTTAAAGATGAGTGAGCGGTCTAAAAGCAACTGGAAAACCGGGGTTTTGCTTTAATCTACTAGCTTTGACATCAGTCTGTGCTGCATAGAGTATTGGGCGGTCATTTAAATAAAATGAAATTGTTTTCTACTAAATTCTATTAAAACATAAAAAAAACCTTCAAAACAGTTTGAAGAATGAGGCAAAACTGGCCTAATTCCCTACCTGTTTCCCAATATTAAATTCTTGCCCTTCAGCTGAAAGTGAGTAGCATGCTTTATTCACAAGCAATAAAATGTAAATATTAGCAGAAAAGCTATTCACTGTGACCTCGGAATTAATCAAGAAAAAAAGCAGAGCTATATAGGATCAAGAAAAATAATAGATAATTATGCCTCTGCATGTTTATTTTTTTAATCTATATGTCCCAGCATAAACACACAGTCAGTTTCTTCTTTATTCTCCAGGGTCCAGGCAACAGACTGCAGATTGGGCTAGAAATGAAAGTAACAGAAGTATCCAACATGGACTATAATGTTACAAACACTAAAGAATGGGACAAGCAGATTATGTCTTCTGTAGTGTTTCTTTCCTCTCATCCCTGAAATATCATAAATAACATTTACTTTGATCTTGCACAGCCCCACAGCAAATTTATCAGTTGTTATAAACCTACACGCATGAACTGAAAAGCGGGTCCTAAATGTTTATTTGGCTTCAGTTCTTAGTCTCTAGCCCATGATTATACCACAAATACCCTTAATCATCTCAAGCATTTTGGTGTCACTACACAAACCCTACAGCAATTACTTAAGCACATTTTCCACAGTTATCCTCTTTTTTGCTTATGTCAAGACTTTTTCATTTTTTGGACAGGAAGAACCAAATGCAGTCCCCTGATAGACTGTTGTGGCACTGTAACACTACAAAAAAGCATCACTTTGGTCACTTGGAAACTTCTCTAGCTTGCTTCTAAATTTTTTAAAATAAGACAATAATAAAAAATAATCAGGGCTTAGACTTCAGTTTCACTTGCACTAACCTAGCAGTCTGTCAAATAGCCAACTTGCTACTTGTGCATGACAAGCAAACACAGCGTAGTTAGAGAGAAAGCCTCACACAAAATACATGAAGGATGTAGACTGACCCAAGATGATGAAGATGCTTTGTCTTCTGCTGCCCCTGTCACTCTACAGCCTGAAAGCACTTTACAAAGATGACTGAATGAAACTTTGCAGCGTGCTCCAGAAGCCAGCATTTTGCTCAGTTCAGATGTGAAGCAGGTTAAGCAGCCTGGTGAACATTAAACAAGTTTTAAGAAAGAAATGGTCCAGGTGTCATAATGAAACAACCAGAACAAGACAGACAAGTGCCCAGGCTTACAACTAATCTATGAGTTGTCTGGGTCAAACCCATACAAAGAATACTGGACAGTTTTGCTTGGTCAACAGGAAGACGGCAAGTACGCTCACAGCAATCTCTGTGACCCAATTTCCTGATTTAACGATTCCCACAGGTTAGAGTCCATAACCTCGCCTTCGCCAAATGCCTATTTCAAAGAAACGTTTCATGTCAAGATCATAGTAAAGACCAACCTAAACAACTGCCTCCTAGAGGACCACCACAAAAGACATCAGCTAGACTACAGCTAATGAAATCACATCATTAAGTAACAGGTTTTGAGCAGATGAGGAGGAAGTTTACAATTCTAAGGGACTTTCATCTGCAAGTAACACATAAGCAAGTAAGTTTTAATATACAAAGATTTTCCAGCTCAGAATTCCATTTAACTTGAATTGAAAGGACTGATTCTTAGTTTCCACTCCCGAAGACGGCAGCAGTTACGGCATACCCTTCCCTCACAAGTTACTTTCACGCTATTAATTCCATCCCACATATTCCATGCTCACAAAAGCTGCAGCCACCACCCTAGCAGGCTGCAGGCAGACACTTTAATTACAGGTTGACAACCAGCCCTTGGCTGTGCCCTGCCCGTAGCTGGCCTGTCCCAGCGCTGGTCTCTCCTCACGCCACTTGCCAGCCACGCAAACCAAGTCACACCCGCTGTCGCCAAACCTTTCCAAAGGACCGGAATGAGCTCACAGTTCCAGCTTGGTTTGTGACCTAAGTCAGAAGGCAAGTCTGGATATGTTTGCATGAAAGGAACAAACCTTTCAGCATTTGTGCATCTTCTCCTCTTCCTATTATTGCTTTCTTGTGATAAGGCCTGCACTACCAACAAGAAGACTTCGTTTAAAAGGCTCTCCTCACTTATAAACGCACAACTTGGAAGCCTTAAATTGACTTAGAAGCTCTCAACAAGGTCCAGCAGTAATTTTTTTTTTTTTTTTTTTTTATTGTAGCTTTTGTTTTGTAAGGGAAGGAAACAGAGTTCTGTTGAAATATTTTTGTCCCTCAAAGCGTTCAAGGCCAGGTTGGATGGGGCTTGGAGCAACCTGGTCTAGTGGGAGGTGTCCCCGCCCATGGCAGGGGGGTGGGAACTACATGATCTTTTAAGGTCCTGTCCAACTCTAACCATTCTATGAAGCCACCACTGTACTGGTTTTACCATTGCCTCAGGCTTGCTTAGATTTAACCAAATGTCATGTTAGGCACTTCTGTTCAAAATAACATGTAAATTAATCCCATTAAACCAAGAAGAGCAGCAGAAGTGATTGTTGTTATTCTTTTGTTCATCAGCCTGAATTCTCGTAGTTCTATGTGAGCAAATGGACTTTTTCTTAGGGTGAGTACTGGTAGAGTAGAACTCGGTCAATGAGAGAGGTTTTTTTTAACGTCCAGAGTGTAAGACTGCAAAAGCAGGGCTCCTGAGCCTGTAACCATGTGAAAATGTTTATTATAAGGACCACACATATTGACTTGAAAAGCTTAGGATTGAGTAAATGCAAAATGAGAGCTAAAATGTAAACGAAGAATTATTTTGATCTTGTTTCCAAACATTCAGAAGAATAAAGATTGCCGAGGGATTTGCTGGGCACTTCTGAGTATCTAGTGGTTTTGTTGTGTTTAAAAGGCTCTGTTTCTCTTCTTTTGAATTCTGATGGCACAATGGACAAATTGCTCAAGATAAACACCTGATTGCCTTACATTTTACTTTAAGAAAGGACAACATCTCAACTTAGTGAAGATCACAGGATTAATATTACCTTTGGCCTTATTTTTCCATTTTCTTGCATTGTTGTAAGATGAGTTCTTTTTAAAAAGGAACTTACTTCTAGTTGAAATTTAAGATCTTGGGTTTAAACTCCCAAGTGCAAACAGGCACTTTTGAGCTCCAGCTCTTTCTGAAGGTACTTAAGTGCTCGAGTCCTAAGCCTGTGCCCCTCTGCAACTTGGTAATTGTGTAATAAATGGATTTTATACAGTCTGTTGTATATAAGTATGTTCAGTACTTCTTACACTTCATACAGCACAAGCTTTATGAGCTCAAACATTTCCCTTGCAGCATTGCAGACCCATGCATTACAACACCAAGCTAGGGAAAGGGACAGAAAAATGAAACAGATAAGGAAGGAAGCTCTAAATGGACCATTAACTAGACTAACTGAATCACACCGGGTACATGAGTAGAAATAAATTATTACAACATGAAAACATTACAATAACATTAATACCCAAACAACAATTTTCAGTGTAAAAAGATCTTTCATCTCAACCCCATTATCATAATAAAATTTATTCAAAAGTCACTACCACACTACATTATTATTGCAATTAGTTTTGGAATAGCCCCAAAATAAGTAGGATTAAGATTTCAAAACAGCTAGAATATATACAACTGCACTGGGTGAGCGTAGATCTCAAGAAAGAGAAGGCAATTTGTAATGCTAGAAATCAGTTAGGGAGGTTCACTAATAACCATCAACTGTCCCCAGATCAGATGAGTTTAGGTTTCAAATCACATGAGAAATTAGATGGGAGACATGAAAAAAAAACACTCTAGTGGCTCAGTTCAGAAAGACTAGCTGCCTGTATGCTGCAAGATCTCCAAACTGGAAATGAGACAATTTAATTTCAGTATCAGAAGACAGGTACATCAACCCTATCATATTTTGTTATTAAGAATATGAACTCTCAAAGCTCATGCCTCATTTTCTGCAGACACACAAAAAATATGCAAGAGCACCCCAAATACTACACAGGTGTTCACTGCTAAACTTTGAGCTAAAGCAGCTTGATTTCCACCTGAAAAATAAACTGGAAAAAACAAGCAAACCCTGTTAGAGGTCTACATACCAAGGATAAAATTCTGTCCTGACCTCAACAGTATTTGCTCAGCTCAAAGCCCTGGGCTTTAGCAGTAACAACAGACTTCTGCCTTGACACAACAGGTCACAGACTTTTCTCTCCAAGAGGTTCCTTCTCCACAGGCCTAGCTCTTCAGTTTCACATGGATAAGCTGTCACTGACACCAATTCTGCTTGAAATCCAAGTATCAGCATTTGCTGCTAGCAGTTATACGTTGAGGGAGTTTCAGCATTTGCTTTTTAATTGAAAGGACACAAATTTTATTGCCATGGTGTAATATCAGCAATTTGAAGGGAATTTAAGACCACATTATTACTTCATTAAGGAAGTTTTCCCTTACTATCAGTAAATAATATATATACACATGTAAAACCCACTATAAGGGAAAAAAATAGGCATTTTAGCTTTACTTGATCTACCCTTTAACATAAGCAAGATACGTACCCACAGATGTTTGTATTTTTAATTGTGCATCCAGCGGTTTGCGTTTGTAGGAGAGGTGAGCATGTATATTCAAGCACTAACATTTAGGCTTAAAGAATTTGTCCCTGTGGGTTTGTGGATATAAATCCAACATCTTGAATGTGTAGGAATAGAAGTACAAAAGGGGTACATTTGTACAGAGGTGAACAAAGCCAGAGTTTGAATAGGATCATAGCTACGACGTGCTCATCAAACATGGAAACGTGTCTATCATATTGCTGCCCAGGAATCCACAGTATGCAACGTCACTTCAAACTGCTGCTTCAAGTATGGTAACACAGGAGACAGGTGTTTGTCGGATTTGTTTAATGATTTGCAAGCCACCCGTGGTACCGCTGTACTAGCCTTTGTATTTCTACTCACATTTGCAGTTCTTTTCCCCAAAATGCACCCCTTCCAACATGCAGTTTTTTCCCCTGGCTAGTTGTGAAGCTGACAGCTTATTAAAATTGATGAGGCTCTTTATGAGCACACTAGTTTGTTCAGTTCAGATAACAAAAGGACATTTCATTTCTTGAAATGTCACAAAATTATTTTTTCCCCAGGCTGGATTTCAGTACAGTACCATGACTACACCAAGATTTAAAAAAAAGTTATTTCAGACCATTTTGATAGCTATAAAAAGGAATTTTTATAATGGCATAGCTCTCAAAATCCTCAATGTTAAAATCAGCTATAATTTTTAACCAATACTACTGCAGTGAGAAATATAAAAGAAAATGGGGTTAGTCAGTGATACTAAATCCAAAGTCCATGCTTGATGCTTGGTAGGGTGTGCCACAGTGTTTAGTATCAGAGAGAAGAAAATTCATCTCTGGTCTAATTTTATTGAGTCCAAATCATTCCCTCCCACCAGGAGGAAAGGTTACACATTTCCCCCCCCTCAACCCCTTTCTAAGAAAAACATCTCGAGACACAAGTAGAGCTTATTTTGGACTCTGTTTCTACTACTCATCAGCTGAGCAAAATCAACAGGCTAATTTGTGGATTAGTTCATCCACAGAGAACTTGAAGTGTTTTGGCTAAGAGGTACGTGAAGAAACAGTGCTACCAAGTTAAATCTTCCCCCCCCCCCCCTTTTTTTTTTTTTGCAAAAACATCTGTCAACCCTTATATCTACAGAAACCAGGATGTGCTGATGCATTAAATAGCACAGCAGGTGTATTGGCTGTCCTGGGAGTGTTTGGCAATAACCAGATAGTTAAGTACAACATAAGTGCTGTAGTTAATAGGGCAGTAACATCAAAATGTATTTGGAGTGTTGACAGTTCAGATTCTAATGAACCATGCACCAGTCAAACACAGGAGCATCAAGTAAAAGAATCGTATTTCCAGGTAAATTCATATTTCTCCTCGTCTCCCAATGAGCACTTTAAATGAACAGACTAATATTCCAAATCGGCATGTCTCAAAATCCTTGTGAAACTACCAGATACATTCTCTACTTTAGCTGTATCAAACCAATGCTTATCATATATCCCCATGTAATTAAAAACAGAAAATAAAACAAGTATTCCAATTTACACAACATTTTTTTTCACCTTCCAGTAGCTATGTTGTTCAGTAGCTGCTTATCGTTTTTGCTGCTTTTGTTTTATTTTCTTTACAACTTGCATTACATTATTTTTGCAACATCCCAGCTAGACTCTGTCTAAAAAGACTTTGCCCTCGGAGGCATTAACACACCCAGAGAGCTTTACAGAACTCCTTATGGCCCCAAGTTCAGGTGACATTCCTCCTTCCAAGGCAGAGAGACTGAGTCCCAAGAATGAAGTCACAACTCACACTAACAGCAGAAAATGTCTCATAGAAGCAGCAAATAGTGGCTTAAAAAACAGCTTCACAGAAAGGGTGAGTAAATAAATTAGCCCCAGGTTACTATTTATTTTAAAATAATATTCAAATTCCCCTCAAGCATTTACAGAGTTTTAAACTTCACCCTTCACACACCAGGTGCTGACTAAAACATGTTTGTTACAACACAGAATATTAAGGTTTCAGCTTCCAAAGCCTTAAGAACAGTAGACTACTGTCTTTGATGGGAGATTATTCACTGAAGAAATACAGGTCTAAACCTCAGTCTCTTGAGAATTTACAAAGATTTATGTATTTACTTACTGTTTCTTAGACTCCAAAGAAGCACGCTATCCTGATCTAATAACGAAAATGGTATTCAATAGATCATAATGCCAGAAAGGTCCATTATGATAATCCAGAGCAATCTTCTGCATAGTACGCCGCCATGGATGTCATCCAGAGATTGCAATGCTTGACTGGAGTTAGAACTTAATCTCTAAGTGCTTTTTATCTCTAACATCAAACTCCGTGCGATAAAACAAAACCCAGCAAACACACGCCAAATTCACAATTTACAAGTACCCCATTAAAATGTTCTTACTATAAAAGAAACAAAAACGACAGTAAAGCAAGTTTTCCTGTTCCTTATACTGGAATAAATCCAGTTATTTTACCGCTAGATCTAGCTCAGATTTAAATTAATGTAAAAGACAAGATCATTTGAAAGCACTGTGGAGAATGATGTGAATACTACTAATTTACAATTCCTACAGGGAGAAGAATAAAGAAGTTATTTCAAGCTTTTTTGCATCCATATAAAACCATTTGTGGTCTTACAACTGCAAGAAAAGCCATTTAGAAGATTCACTGACTTGTGTCAGGTAAAATACTAGTGACAGACTGTCACGGGAAATCGCAGGATATCTTCATGTGCCATTTTATTCAATTTTCAGACTTAAAAAATGCATTCAATTATTGACAGAATTGATCTGAAAGAGAGGAACAACAAAAGAGGCAACAGAAGCCAGTCCTTCTGTGGCCAGTGACTGCTCGCTATTTCACTATGCAAGCGTTATCATAACTGACCATTTGGTGGTTTGAATATTTATAAGCATTTCTCTGCACATTCATGTTTCATTGCACACCAGCTTCCACTCATTCATTGCAGTTTTTCCAAGAAGGAGATTTCCCTTAAGAAAAAAAAAAAAAAAAAGCTCCATGAGGGACTGACTCTTCCTCTCCAGTTTACACACAGAACTTGTGTGGCAGAAGCAGTGAGCGGAGAGCAGCTGAAGTGCATGTTTTACTTTACAGAACCAAAATATTTTACTCCAGCTTCCCCAAATAAAGAACAAGAGGGGGAACCAAGTCCTCTTTCTGGACCTGCTGAGAAATACTCCCATGGTACACAAAGAATTACCACAAGTATTTTGGTAGAGGTCAAGACATCCTCATACCTTTGTAGTCTTCCATCTAAGAGCTTGTAGTTAAAAAAGTAGATGTCTATGTTTGACTTTTAAAGTTACAGTTATGTCTTGTACCAGTGCCAAGAGCACATCCCAAAGGGCTCCTCACATTTATTTCACATACATTCAGTAACGCTGTCAGTGGACAGAGGGCAGACAGAGTGCACAAGAGAGGTTTTGTGAGCACAGTAATAGCAGCCACCCTCTTACGTTGTAATTTGAACCATGCTGACCCAATGGGGACAGTCACTGCACCCATCTACTAGTGATCTGAATCACAACATTATTGCTTTGGTATAGGATAACTGCAGGAAATCAATGCACCCATGGAGCATAAGTCACGTCAGCCCTTCTCTGACAAAGCGTTTCATTACTAACATTCACCTAAGGTATATTTTTTTCCACAAAGAAAATCCACTCCTTTACTTGGCTCTCATTATGAAATTATCTTTTGAAGAGGACCAAGCCACTTGGGTTTAGAGTTAAATCAGAAAGGTATTATGCATGGAATATCTATCCATAACGCTAAGGCCAGCAAAAGTCACGGAACTGCGTGCGGTACACAGAATAGTTTTCTAAATTGAATGTTTCTCTAAGTTTTCCATGGAAAAATATGGTACTCCTCAGTGTGACAATGCAAAATAAACAGTGCAGCTTCTTAACAGAACTGTCATGACTTAAGCCTTTCAAATTGCTCCTCAGACTCATAGGAAGACGCCAACATTCCTCTATCTGCTTATTTGCTTAACCGTTCAAAAAGTCTGCTTTCTAAACAAATTACAGAGGTAAGTACCTTAATGCTATGTTATTCTCATTACTGAGGCATCATCCTACATGCTCACTTTGGCAAGCCAAGCACAAGCTCTTGTTTTTTGCACGAGTGTAATTACAACACAGATTTCTGCTAAACTAGAAGGAAGTCTAACATGTAGTTATAAGGTTTTGCTCAGCAACTGAATTTTACTACTGCAAAGGAAAAAAAAAGTTAATATTGTTTTCCCTCTCCAGGCTGTATGTGGGAATAGCATCTTTAAGATGAAACTGCAAGATATTCACTATAATAAAAATGCTGTTTAAAAACAATAGTGGTATTTTCTGCAGAGCAGCTTGTAAAGCACATTTCATCTTATTGTTACAGAAAAGCATGTTTACATGCCAGTTATAGCAAAAATGCTCAAAACAGCAGCTGGTAGAAAGTCAGGAGACATTTGTTAGGACAACAGGGCTTGGTTTCCCACAGCCTCTGCACCTTTTATAAACTGCTACATCTTAAGAATACAGCAGGATCATTCTTGCCTGGTAAAACGGTCATGTCTGCTTTATGCACGCACAAACCACAACCAAGATGCAATTCAGATGAAAAGAAAAACCCAAAATACCCCAAGTCATAAGAATCAGTCATTTTACTGTAAAGCTTGCTGGTATGAAGATTAGCAATCAAAAAAGCTTAGCAATCACAAGAGCTGTATCTTACCATTAGCGTTTTTCCCACAGATGAGATGCTCGTAAGGTTGCAGCACTCCCCAAAGTTCAGCATCGTTGTTGATAACCATCTCCAGGATTTCAGCTGAGATCTCCCCTCCTCCACCATCCGGGCTCTGACTTGCCAAAACCCTAGCCTTAATCTCTTCTACGAGGTTTTCCATGCAAGCAGTTAAAGAGATGGCTGCATACTCGTGGATCCTAACTGAGATCCTAGTGTCCACCATCCACCTGAAAAACCTCCCCACTGAAAAGGTGAGGCCGCATCTAGCTGATTTACCTTTCCTCAGTCCATCGCCAGCACTCATGCTGTACAGAGAGAGAGCCTTGACAGTCGCCAAGACACAGCTTTCTGACAATGACCAGCTCTGGATGAGCTTGATAGCACTCTGCACCTCAAACCTGGTGCACTTGGAGTGCATCACGCTGAGCCGCTGAGCTTCCCTGGAGACCCTGATCAAGGCACGTCTCAGCAACTGAGAGAGCCGCCTGACAGCTTCCTGAGAAAAGGTTCTGGTATTGCCATCTCCCTTCCCTTTTCTGAGTATTTTTCCAATGTCTTCATCAGTCCAAGGGTATTCCTCTAGATCCGGCAGCTTAGGACACTTGGAAAAAATATCTGCAACCTCGGGGTCTTCCGGGAGAACAGTGTTCACGGTATCCCAGCTGTTGTTCCTACTGTTCATGGAGCCCGAGTAGTACCACCAGTTGCCTCTGTGCTGAGAAGAGGTGAAGGCTTGGGAGTTGGACTTGGAAGAAGAGAGACTAAGGGACCTGCAGGAATCCCCTGCCCCATAACCAGAGTCCAAAGTTAAATCCTCCAGGGTCTTCAGAGTAGAGCTGTATATCCCAGCCATAGGAAAGACGGGTTAAGCCAACCGCAAAGAGCACGAAAGGTGAGGCTGGGACAGACCCCTCCTGCGCCTACCGAGCCAGACCCGCCTGCCCCACCAGCGGCGCGGGAGGATTTACAGCACGGTGGGAAGGAGCCC
>VZSZ01005783.1:208633-244906 GCA_013398815.1 Ibidorhyncha struthersii
CAGCCGTGGTCCCGCCCGGGCCGGCGGTGCCGGGGAGCGCGGGCCGAGGGCGCCCCCTATCGGCTGCACCGCGCCTGTAGCGGGACCTCGTTAACCTTAACCCACTAATTACTGCGAGGAATCGTTTTGGTTGGAAGAGACCCTATGACTCGCACGAGGCGGCGGTTCTCTCCGCCTTCCGTAGGTGGCATCCTTCGCTTAGGACAGGCTGCCCGGAGTTTCTCGTGCTCTTGCAGAGCGTCTGCATTTCCTTCGTCCTACAAACTAAACGGGTTCCGCTCAAAAATACCGGCTGTCACGTCCTCCTCTCTTTTGGATATATGAGCCCAAAAGGTTTCACTTAGAAGCGGTCCAAATTTTTAACCGCGGACTGACCGGGATGACACCCGCTTCACGATGCAATAACAAGTGTCTCAAAAGCTTTGATTTTTTTTTTTTATTATTCTGTTGTTGTTGTTAGAAAGGTGCATTTAAAACTCTGAAGGTACATATTTTACCGTCAAGCTCACGCAGCAGCAATCTGCTCTCAGCCTGTGACACTTCCCTTGCAGCAGAGGCCACAGAAGGGTTGCCTCTGAGCCCAACCGCACCTGGAGCATGGTGCTTTCCCATGAAGGCTGTAGCTAACGAACCCTCTGGGCAGATACTGCGATTGACCACCTATTTGCACAGCTGGCAATTCACTCTTCCACAGATTTGTCTCCTCTCCAGGGTAGGAGATCTCCCCTACTTCAAAAGCGCGATCTCTGTTTGTACCTTGGTACTGTGGTATACACAGTGCTTAGTGTCACTGAAAAATATATCAGAGCAACTATTAGATTTGAATGAAATACTTCAAAAATCATTGCCCACAGGAGCAAGCAGCTTCCATTCATACTAAAAGACAAAGTACTTCACAGGGTGTACTAATTTCCCACTAGTTGACCCTCAAAACTGCTTTTTTTTTTTTTCTACATTACATCTTCTTTTATCTTTCTTAGATTTAAGCCCCACTATAATTCAGCTCTTTGCTTTTTCATAGCTTCTCCCCATGAAAGCATGAACAGGAAGCAGAAGTTGTCTAATCAAGCAATAGTTCTCTCAAAGTCATGATTTTCAAATAAATTGGAAGACACAGCACTTCGTCTGTGTTCCACTGTTGGTTCAGAAAGAAGTATTTTTGCTATACCATTCTAATTCCTCAGTTGTTATTTTACAGATCAAAGCCAACTCTGCTATTTTGTCATATTTTTCAGGCTTGAGCACTATTTTTAAGAGTTTCAAGCTCAGCAAAGACACTGCAGCTGACAGTACCCACAGTAAATAGGGACCTGGATGTAAGACAAGACATTACTGACTCAAACTACACAGTTTTAAGGCTCATGGATTCAGTGCATTCAATCAATACACTTATTTTAAAAAATATTGTCTTTCCACTCTTACATCTGTATTTAATCCTATATATTAGGTACCATGGACTACTGTGGCCTTCTTAACCGTGACTTTTGGTAGGTTACCACGTGGTGTCCATCCCTCCTGTCCCTCCATCTCTCCACTGCCACCTCAAACCAAGGGGACTACGTGTTAGTTCCTCAGCCGGATCTTTAAGATCATACACAGAAGACTCATGTCTCCACGCTGAACTCTGTACGAATGGGAAGCAGGCAGTAAGAAAAAAAAACTCTCTTTCACACTAAAAAGCCTTTGTGCTTTGTTTTGTGATGCCCTTTTGCAAAAGCTTTCTGTAAAATTCATCTTGTTCTCTCTACATTATCTCAGTCATAAAAGCAAGCATAAATTGCCAGTGAGAATCGCTGCATAGTTGGCCAACAGGAACTTGACATTATTTGGGAAAAACGCAGCTGTGCAAGTACTTGACACATTTCTACAAATCATTTCTATTCTTCCCCTTTATCACACTTCTCCAGTATGCCCACGCAGTTTGGTATTCCTACCAATCCAAGTAATTTAACAATACAAAAAACATCCAGTTTAACAGGCAGTGTCAGCTTTCTTACTTTCCTCATACAGCGTTTTCTCGCTGTTAGGAGTTACACTACTTCCCATTTTTAGAATTTCACATATAACATTTCCTTAGACGATAACACTTTGCCTGACAAGTCCTTCTCTCCCTCCGCTGCAAAGGTATCACCAGCCTATTGCAAAGGCAAACCAACCGTGAAACAAAAGCCCCCAAGTATGGAAAGGATATTCCGCACTGAAGATTTAAACCTCAAGCTCCAAGATATCCAACACAATAAAAACAAAACTGGGGTGGGAGGAAGAGGACCAGACAAATAAGTGTTCTCTACCTGCACTTCTCAATTTCATGTGCATTATTTATCCGTGACAGAACAATTTCATCACATGCTCTGTGATCTTCAATGTTAATTCACTATCTGTGTGAGGTAACTAGAAATAGTCCATTTTAATAACAGATTTCCAAGAACAGCTAATAGAAGCACAAACAGTAGAAAGGAATAATCAAATTATTTTCTTTATAGGAAAAAGAAGAAAATAGATCACTTTCAGACCAGACACATATATTTATAACAAAACTACAGACTATGTTATAAAAAAACTAAGGTATATTTCCAGAAAGCAATTGCTATACTGGGCTAACACAAAATTGCCAACCCAAACAATCAAGATTATAAGTCACACATCAAAACACCAATGATAAGAAAAACTTAATGTTCCTTGATTTACAAGGCATGATAAGTACTGGGTTCTTTTTGCATGTGTTTCAACTGGAGCTATTAGTGATCAAGTTATTTTCATGCAACAAAAGTCAACTTTCTCCAGACAGATTTTCTCATAATCATTTCTCTCTAAAATTAAAGTACTTTCTTAAGTCGAAGGTATCAGAAGACATCCAGCAACACAGGCAAAACGGATGAAGGATGTAACACTGGAAGTCCCATAATAAACAAAACCACGGCATTCTAGAACTCCCATTTTCCTTCATGTAAAGGGTACAGATATTCTAGCTCTGACACTCTACAGACTTCGGCAGAGTTTTAACTCTAATTTTTAAGTACATCAGAATTAATTAGAATTCAAAAGCGTCAGCATTCTCTGATACACAAACAGCAAATAGACAAATAGCATAAAACCCATTTAAAAAATAATCAATCACTTGCTTAGTTTTTTAAGGAAACATAACAAAGCAAATGCAAAGGCCTCAAACTTAGTCTGTACCAAAGACTCCAAATCAATACTTTTTAAAGCAACCATCAGCTAGATTAACCTGTTACTTGTTCAGACCACAAAGTTCAGTGTATTCCTAGAAAATAACATTCACACATACGTTATTAAGCAGCATAAACATCCCTTACCACTAGGTCCCATATAAGCTTTTTATACTCACTTGAAGTAAAGACGACTCAAGCTTTTCCACCAGGAAAAAAGAAGTGAAAAAAATATTACAAAACCCCACAACTATCCTCAGCAGAGCACTCAAAAAAAACATTTGAATACCGCAACCAAAACCCTGAAGTAGTACCTACAGAGCACCTGGCAGAGGCGCCATTTCCAAGCCTTATTTACTGCAGCTGTGTTAATTAGCCAAAAGGCTCAACAACTGGCAGGTCTGTCTCCATGGGACATAAACTGCTTCGATGGTTATTGCTAGAAATTTCCTTCTCAAGCCGCTGTCTTTATTTTGAGCAAGTGCTAATTCTGTTTGTTCACTGCAAAAAGAGGGCATTTTCCTTATATAGCTACTTAATTTGACTGTATTTTATCTGCAACATTCAGAACTATCTTTTCTAATAACTGTAGCTCTGTTAACAGCTGCTGCCCAATACCTGAAAATCAGTCTGAGCCCACACACCAGAAGATGTGGGGGAAAAGCAGAGATGAAGCATTACTAGAGCAGGTAAATCACCTATCAGGTTGAAATCAAATGCAAAACCCCCAATGTTTACTGCAGTTAACAGA
Organism: Ibidorhyncha struthersii; assembly: GCA_013398815.1. Taxonomy (NCBI): domain Eukaryota; kingdom Metazoa; phylum Chordata; class Aves; order Charadriiformes; family Charadriidae; genus Ibidorhyncha; species Ibidorhyncha struthersii. Next base: position 212,555 of record VZSZ01005783.1, read on the forward strand.
AAACATTTTGCATATTTTCAAAGCAATACTGATGAAAAGACAATGTACCTCTGGTGTGTTTTCTACAGTACAGCAAAACCCCCATCCAGCAAAGGCCCTCGATTTATTGTCTAACTGGAGTTGAGGGTCCACCTCAGCAAGTTCCGAAATATGCACTGCTGACCTCACCAGCTCCCAAGTAATAATGGAGGTACCAGCTGTATCTTCCCAGCTGCAGAGAGACTTTTTCCCCAGTATGTAACAAGCTTCTTCACCCATTCATTTTGTACAGAATGGCCTTTTCAAATGTTACAACACTTATATTTCAGAATGTGTTAATTGGTAATTCATAGGTAAATTGACTCGAGAGCACTCATTAAAATTTAAAAAGAGAACACAGAATCTCATGAATGTACAGTTTCAGGCCAAGCCTTTGTTCTTCAAAATCCTCAGAAATAATACTATCCCTTGTGTAAACTTTTCAGGTAGTTAGAACTCATTGAAATCTTCTACAGGGAGTACACTGAAGAAATCTTCAGGCTTGTTGGTAATAAATGGGGATCCTACCTTCTCCCTGTCTCGGTTTTATGTGTAATTTAGATAGACAAAAACTACATCAACAATTCCACAGAAATGCTCCTGCCTAACAAATCCTGCCTACTTTTTTCTACTCCACTAGTCAGCCTAATAAAAGACATTACCTGTCCTTACATAACTTGCCTCACTGATACCCTTAGACTGTCAATTGAAACAGAATTTCTATTTAAAAAAGATCACCCTTCATTTAGTTTCCGTAAGGTAAGTTTGCTTAGCGTAGGTAATCAACACAGATTAGCTTTACTGTTATTTGTAATGACAGATAAGGTACTACTTCTCAAAATTATTGCTAACTGTTGAGAAATAAGGGGCCATGTCTGTTATGACTGATAGTGACTGTTAAGTGAGACCATTTAAAAAGCAAGATTGACAAGATTTGATACAGCAGCCTGCTTCTGACACACATGTTCAGATACGCAAAGCACAAGAAACATTGAGAATCCATCAAAAAATATCTTTTCTACTTTCAAAAGCTGCCTTTTGTAGTACATGTAATCAGAAATCTCTGTGCGCATGCGCAGTTCCTGAGATGAACAAAAAAGTGGTTTTCTGCTGCTGTTTAGGCAGCTTAACTAGCCAGCTTTGGCTGTAGTGTGCTCCTCCGGAAGTCATTCAAAGCAACTAGCTACAAACCAGTCAGCCTCACCTTTATCCTTGGGAAGCGGATGGTACAAATAATCCTGGAAACCATTTGCAAACACATCAAGGACAAAAAAGTGATTTAGAGTAGTCAGCATTGATTTATGAAAGGGAAATGATGCCTGACTAACCTGACAGCCTTCTATGATGAAATCACTAGCATGATGGATGAAGGAAGAGCGGATGATATTGTTTATCTTCGCTTCAGCAAGGCTTTCGACACTCACTCCTCTAACATCCTCATTGGCAAACTGATGAATTATAGCCTAGATAAGCGGTCAGGGAGGTAGACTGAAAGCGGCCTGGGCCACTAGGCTTAAAGGGTTGTAATCAGCATCACAAAGTTGAGCTGGAGGCCAGTCAGCAAGTTTGCAGGTGACAAAAAAATGGGAGGAGTGCTTGATACAGCAGGTATTGCCATTCAGAGGGTCCTCGACAGGCTGAAGAAATGGTCAAACAGGAATCTCATGGAGTTCAACAAAGGTAAGCACCAAGTCCTGTATCTAGGGAGGAATAAGGCCATGCATGGCTACGTGCTGGGGGCTGACCAGTTGCAAAACAACTTTGCATAAAAAGATGTGGGGGTCCTGGTGGACAACAAGTTGAACGTGACCTAGCAGTGCATCCTTGGGGCAAAGACCAACAGCGTCCTGGGAAAGCATTGCCAGCAGAGGGAGGGAGGTGATCCTTCCCTCTACTCAGCACTGATGAGACAAATCTGGAGTGCTGAGTCCAGTTCTGGGCTCTCCAGTATAAGCGAGACATGGATGTACTAGACCTAGTCCAGCAAAGGGACACAAAGATGATTAAGGGACTGAGGTTTCTGTCATTTAATGAGAGGCTGAGAGACCTGGCACTGTTCAGGCAGGAGAAGGTGGGATGGTTTCTTTGTATATAGATACCTGAGGGGGGCAGAGTAAAGAAGACAGCCAGGCTCTTCTCAGTGGTGCCCAGTGAAAAAAACAAGAAGAAATAGGCCCAAACTGAAATACAAAAAAAGAAAAAATCCATTTAAACATTAAAAAAAAAAACAAAAACAACCCAACTTTTTATTGTGAGGGTGATAAAACACTGGAACAGGTTGCCCAGGGAAGTTGTGGAGTCTCCATCCCAGGCAATAATCAAAACCCAACTGGACATAGTCCTGGACAACCTGCTTTAGCTGACCCTGCTTTGAGGGTTGGACTAGATGGTGTTCAGAGGTGCCTTCCAACCTCAACAGTTCTGTGAATGCTGCTCTTTGCACCCTGAAGGAGACCTAGATGAACCCTTTTCAGCACAACTTTCCCTTTCGTAAGTCAGGTCCTCTGCCTACATTTGGAGTCCTTCTCCTCACTAGCATTTCTGCTAGAGAGCAGAATCCTGCTGCTGAATCCTCTTACCTTTAAACATTTCCAGTTAATTTAGTTTACAGTCTTTCTTAATACAGCACACATTTTATAGGTGAAGACATCTTTAAATCAAATTTTCTAAGAATGAAAGTAGTATTCAAGATGCTTCCTATGATTGTTAGATATGGGAAAATAGCCTACTTCCTCAGTAGCTCTTTCACATACAATGCATTTGTTCCATGTTTGCTTTGAAAACATTTTTAAAGTAGGAAAAACAAGCTAATCTTGGAATTAACCAATGAGATTTCACCTACTTTAAAATGTAATCCTCAACAAACATTGAAAATTTCTGGACAGAAATTTGGACTGTATGAAGAGGTGATATAAAAATACTTTTTACTTTTAAATGCATCAGAAAAATGAGCAAGTGTTATAGTAGGCCTTATTTGGGAAGACTATGGAGCTACAAAAATTATGGATCTACATTTGATTCTTTTGCCCTATGGATAACACAATTAAATGATTGTGATGACAAACGGTGGAAAAAATTGTCAGAATAAGAAAGACCAGCAGCTGAAAAATGCATTAAATTCCTGGGTGGTAACTTGGTACAATATCAGATTTTTCCAATTACTAGCAGCAAGGTCTTACCAGTGAAGGTTGGTGGGGGGAATCATATTATACCATCTGGAATCAGATCAAATGAAGGGGATAGATGAGTATTTGCTTCAACACACGATATTATTCAAGGCAAGTGGTGTACTGAAACTTACTGAGGCCTGTTTTCCCACCACTTTTCTTCTCATTTCAGCTCTTACTGTTAATGAAAATTTTACAGTGCCTGCATTTTCTTTCTTTTGCAGGGATGAAACAACTAGAACGTTCCTAGAGTCATTAGGCATTACCCAAATAGCTGCAAATAATGATGTTGTTCTTCAGCATTTAACAGCTATTGATTTATAACATCCAGCTATAAAGTTACAGCAGGATAAACCTCCCTATGCACTGAGCTACCTAGCTCTGATATAACACCAGGTCTGACAAGTCTATATATGATTACCTACCAGTGTAAAATAATTCTTTGGAGGCACTTGCAATAATCTCAGTTATCTGGTTACACATCATGTTTCCATACTATATCATGTATGTGTGGAAACCTGCTACAGTCCCATTTGCCAGAATATTCACATATTTGGATGAACTTCATGTCAAAATTACGCTTATTACTATAGCCATTCACTGGCTGTAAGATTAACCTGTCTCATGAGGCACTTGATAGAGCAAATTACATGTATAGATTGCAACGGATGTGTGTCATGCTTCCTGGCACGTGTGTACTGAAGTAATGTTTAAGTCCTCAACTCTCTCTTATTAGCTAGTAATACAGTATTGACAATAACATTAGCAAGAGTCAACCAGTATAATCATGGAGTCAATGGAAAGAATAGCCATACAGACAGACATTTATAGTCAAATATTGTATTTTTCATAATCCCTAACAGTCAGGAAACTGTCAGGAAACCAAATAAAGTATTACCTTCTAACACTGCTATAAAATGGATGCCCCAGAGCACCTCAGTCCATGCTAAGAATAGTGTTTATATACAATGGCAAACAATGCTGAAAAGAATTGAAGACAAAGGATAGGGGATAACGCAAGGGCAAACCCCAAGTCTTAAAAATGTCTTTTACCTTGTCTGGAATCATTCAGAACATTAGGACAACAGCTGTGGTATTTATTGTGGTACTGACACACACCAGTCCAGCAACAGCTTCCTGGCTGATGCGAGATCTCATTCCACAAGGTTTATACCAGCCCTCATAAAGGCTACTACTGCATCACAGTCTATACAGGCTGTGTGCACAAATTCTGCTTCCCTCTGGGCGTGCTCAGTCAGAGCTTTATTTTCCCAAGGAATACCAAACTTTGTAGGATTACGCAGCTCTGCTGTATCACAGTAACCCACTGTCTCCCTCTTGAGGCTGGCTGTATGGAAACACGGCAACAACCTACTTAAACTGCTTCAGGATGTCTATCAAACGTGTAGTAACCCAATTCGCTGCAAAAGGAAGAATGCTCAGGGGAGGGATGAATACCAGCTTTCCCATTGCTGTGTGAACAACTGCTGTTTGACACACCTCAGGTAACAGGGGTCCATGTGAACACTGATGAGGTGTTCTGTATGTGGCACAATTTCAAACAGATCACGTCCTACGGTTTGGCACTATCACCACAAGGTGTCTTGCCTCACAGAGTGATCAACAAATGTGCAACGCCTTGCATACATAACTGCTTAGAATAGTTGCAGGATCGCCCAGCATAACATCTGAACTGCATGGTAGTGAAGCCACTGACTTTCTGTTTATAAAACTTGAAATAGAGATCTGCTTTCTTTCCTTATCCCTAGCATAAAGCCTCTGGAAGAGGGAGCACCCCTTTCTGTTCACAATATATGGGCAAGACAGACACAGCACAGTGCACTGTTGCAGACACCTGCTTCGCAAAGACAAAACCTGTAATTTTGCATGAGGAGGAGGTTTAAACTTACTCATTTGTAGATCACGTTCCCAGAGCAGCACCTGATGCGGTGGCCCGTCATGACAAGGTGTCGTGCCTACTGACAGGCATCTCTCACGTTCCTAAGCAAGAAAATGCAACTGCAAGAAAAAAGAATGAAAAAGCAAGTGAGACAGGGATGGGAAAACAGAATGAGGATAAGAATCAAGTTGACGCATGAGAAGTACAATGTGGTAGTGGAACCTTGGTGCTGTATTTTTCTAACCTGCCCTCAGTAAGGAGTGAATCAAAAACTTTGTGACATTCAGATGCCTCATTTTGAATTGGAATAAGGCTTTGAGCTGATCAGCAGTGTACATTCCTGTCTGCTGTGGAGCTGGTACACACTACGCCATCCACTCTCAATGAATTGTTTCTACCACAGTGTCCTTACCAAGCCTCCTGTGCTCACTGTTGGTTAACTCTTGGGCGTGCAGCTACCTTGGATGCCTACTCTAAAAGGAATAAACCAGCATCCCCTGTGCTGTGTGAACACATCTGTTACCATGTACACAGTATTACAGTCAGAAACAGAAAACCTAGGTTAACCTGAAGGTTAACAAGAGGTGTTAAGTAGTCCTGGTTTTGTCTGTGTTTTGAGACTGCCCTACACCAAAAGGCCAGTAGTGCCTACCCTGTCTTATGCTGTATACTCTGTAATGCCTGGAGTGTTCTCCCTCCCATCCTTGCTAGGGTGCCACATGTGGCCAAGGGTGACAGGCCCATGGGATATCTTTGTTTCTCTCAAAGTTTCTGTAACACAGTTTCAAAAAATCTTATTACTCTATATAACATCATAACAGCACACTAACTAGTATTCCAGTATTCATCACCAAATTATAATTTGCCCATATAATTATAATTTTGCCTATATTAAAACCTTTAAGAAACCTTCTTCAATGAGAAGATTTAATCTTAGTATGTTGGAGCAGGGATTTGTAGTTTGATACTTACTGCCCATGTGAGTATACTAATTAATGAAAAATTTCTGAGTTTATATGACAGCCAAAAAGTACCTTATATAATGCACTGTTCATACTTTTTCAACAGGCTTGTTTTTAATTTTTATGTGAATGAACAATATTTTACCATCTCTCTCTTCTTGCGGGGATGCTGAATGTGTACGCCACCGTGTTTTTGCTACAGCAGAAGAGCATGCGTACTTCCAACCCAAAAAGTAAAAGCATGTGAAAAACAGTAGGAAAACAATCACATAATAAGATTCCAAAACTCATTGTCAGTTCAGTACGTGCACATGTAGCCGAGTTGTTTATTAGCACTATTGGCTGAAGAACCACCCAGTCAGTGCATTGTCTTAATAAACATAACTCCATCCACCTTCTTATAAACCTTATTCAGTTATGACACAGGGTTACTTGTTATCATATAGCCCAGGAATATTTTTCCTACAAGGAGACCGCTGACACAGGCCAATTTGTTGTTGCCACTTAGGATGAAACATATGCTGTAAGCAATGGGTAGATAATTACCAACTCCTTTTTTTTTCCACCTGCGTCACTGGGAAGACATACCTGTGACACATCATCTGTAATGGAAGAATCACTGTGCTATATAATGCTCTATGCACAGCACATCTCAGTAAGTGGTCCTGAAAAAAATATAAGAATAGTCCGTATGATTCAGTAGAAGTGGGGCTGCTGCCAGGATTATTCAGTACAGAATCCATCAGCACTCAATAAAATGATGAATCAGAGATGTAGCAGAGGTTGACAAAAGAATTAATTCAAATGAAGAGTGGTGGGTGGATATCATAAGATAAGTCATTAGACCTAGATCACAACAAAAACCTTATTCAAATGCATTAAAATACAGGGGGATATACCCAAGGTCTATTTCCAATCCATAGGAGAATACTTGGCAGTTAACTTTCAAGTACAATGGAGCCTTCTGTGAATAGGATATATCGTTTACAATCCCTGTGACAGGTAAGCAGGAAAAGGAGCAAAAACATCAACACGGAAGAAGATGGCAAAAAGCCTCTGGAATGTGCCATGCAGGCAGAAAATTAAGGTATCTCAGCCTTCTGTATCTTGAAATCTACTTTCAGATTTCAGGAAAATGTATAAATAACAATACCAAACAGAAGAGGTATTAGCATACTGTAAAAAACAAATAAAGAAACCTCCTACCATACTAAGAACAAAAGAAAGGAAAAGAAAAGTTAACCTCCTTGGCCAAAAAATATGATAACCAGAGGACTATTGAAAACTAGCTGTTTTCACGGTTGGTGAATTGACAGTAGCTGGTGACCAAAACTTGGCCTAATTTACATGGTTGTTATCATGTAGTACTCTTTCTCGTCGCTGTAAAAATTTATCAAACATTTTTAGACAAGAAATATTGAAAAACATGAAGGCAGTGTATTCAGTGAAAAATGTGTATTCCTCTTAAAATTGTTTAGAAGCTCATGTTATGGATCAAGACCCAACTGTGCTGCTCAAACACAGAACAAACACTGCTCTTAACCCAACAAAAATTGGAAATGCACATAAACAAAACTGGATAGGAATGCTGATAGATCACCTCTTTTTAGAAGGTTTTAGCATGTTTATAAGTTTGATGGTTTGTAAGTTCTGTATTTCACTTTTATCCCTACATGGTAAGTTTCTTGGCAATGTAAATGGCTTGTAAAGCTCTTACAAATATCTTGTGAACGGCCAGGCAGGGGGCAGGGGAGAATTAGTAGCTAGAAAGAAATGTATCAGTATAATTAACCTGGTAACTTACTATCAACCTCCAGGAAAACAAACAAACAACAAACTAATAATTTGTTACAGTTTCCAGATAAGTTTCACCACTTCTGGGCTGTCATCAAATAGCCAGGTTCTGTGCTGATATATCAAAATAACTATTATCTCTTCTAGCAACTTTTGTAAAGCAGGCGCGCGTTTTAAAACCAGAGCTCTCCATACACGTAAAAAACAGAGGACTTTTTGGATGTCCCAACGTCTAAGTGCTGTAAAGACTAATGTAGCTATGGAATTATTTTGCTTTTTTAGTATATTAGATGCTTCCATAATTTTAACTTACCTATATGAGGCAACGAATTTTCTATGAACAGAAAACCTTAGAAAAAAATGAGATCAAATGTACAGAAGAGAACTTTGGCTTTAAGAATAGCCATACCTAAACACCCAGAAAAAAATCTGCTCTGTTTATTTTCCATGCATCTACATGTGGTCAAAACAGTCAAGGGCTTGTCCAGGTCTTTTATTCTACTCCAGCAGAAATCAGAAGTAGAGCCTGGCAATTGTGTAAGTCTTAAGTAAAATAACGGCCATCTCTGCAATGTATAATGACATATAACTCGTCAGTGTGAAAAACTGCTTTTATCAGAATGACTGGAACAGCAACTCAGATGCTTCCATTACACAAGACAGCTGGGGCAAAGGGCATCAGCAAGCTGCTGGCCATATGGCAGGCACTGTGGTGGACCAATTATTCCAGGCTAGAAGAGCTCTTTTATATTTATCTAATATGCTACTAGCAGTGCTGTATTTCACTCTGACTGTGCTCCTTGCTTCTTTGAATCTCCTAAGACCCTGGAATTTTTTGTAGTCAGTCTTATTGTCAAAATTAAGATATGTAAGCAGATGGTATACAGACTTTTTGCCAGTATTCCATCCTTAGATGCCTCCTATTATGATTTAAAATATACTGAGAATGACAGCTACTTAAAGTGGGGAAAAAGCCGATAAGTCACACCAAAATAAAAACAGATTTTCAAAGGTACTGAGAACCTACAACTCCTGTCAATTCAAACAATACTAATTAGTGTGCTAGTACCCTAGGATTAATTATTCCCTTGGTTCTATTTGTGATCATCTCAAGGGACAAACGTTGTGTCTTACGTCTATTGCTGTTATCCCTCTTAAACAGGGCAAGAGACAGCCACATTTCTTCTTCTATAGTAAAGCAGATTTTTAAAACTGCATTTATTTCACAATTTGTTGAAATTATCTTTAAAAATCCGAGTTATGTACAGCATCTATTAATCAGCTAGTTTAAAGACAATGAAAACGAATCAGTGATGAGCTAGCTTCCATTAAATATTTTAAAGTGTATTTGTATTTTCAGGACAAAAAAAGTGAAAGAGAAAACATGTTAAACTACATGTGGATTATAAACATGCTAAACTTAGAAAATATTATTATCTTAATGGGATCCTGGCAGGCAATCTCTGCACTGGGAATTTGCAACAATTACCTCCAGGTGATTCCATGGAAAACTGACCCATCAAGTCTGCACACTAGATTATTATATATGTAAAATGCTTACTGATAGTCTAGCATACAAGTATCACGTGTAGCTATTACAATTGTCACATGCATTGTAATAGTCTTTGATGTATCTCTGCTTGCAGAGCGTCACATCTTTCACAACTTAAGTAAGTAGAAAAAGATCAATACAGCCTTTCTTTAGATACCTAAACATTACTTAGATGCCTAACTTAAATGTCTCAGGTGCAACAGTTTTGACTTAGTGACTAGATCACATATGGAGAATTTCTAGCTACTTGCCTCTTGGATTCAAAGACAGTGAAATTTTCTCCTTTCGTACCTTACAAATGCAACATACCTTCTTCTTTGTCCTTCCCTGTTTCCCAGCGTCCACATTTGCTGTGGTTACAGCAAATCCGTCTTGTTTGCTGCCATTCCACTGCCTGGTTAGCTTGGTTTTGTCCCCCATAAGCTTCCTGTGATCACATTATCATCTCTTCTAGTCATAACCATGATATTACATTCACAGGCAAATTCAGAAATCACTGCTGTGAAGAACAATGTGTGATCAGATGACAAATTTTCACATTGTTTTAGTACCAAAGCTAACTGAAACCTGAGGTATGAACCATGCCTAAATTCATCAGTACTGTTGTTATTCACCTCACAACCTAAATGTCAGGCACATATGCAATCTCTTTTGTTCACTTCACATTCTGTAGACCTCTAACAAAGCATATGTCAGATACACCTCGCTTGCAGCATGGAATTCTACATTTTAATCTGAAATATTACACTGATACTTTTCAGCACAGCATCAAACTGTTCTTTCTGCTTACGTATCATAGAACATATGTAATGGACAAACAAATTCTGTTCATACATCCAAGTAGCAGCTTCAATTTAGTTCATTTTATTGGTAAATTAATGAATCATATGAATAATCTCTGTATATCAGCCTAGAGTCATACTGGTGGTATTTAGCTCCAGACATATATCCCAAATTTTTACTGGCAATGAAATAATAGCCTGATTTTCCAGTCCTGTTGGGCAGCCAACATTTTTAATTACCTTTAAGTTTCTGAAAATTCGATTGGTTTGAAAAACCAGTTCATTTAGGATTCTTTTCTTTCTACAGAATCAGAACATATAAAATTACCTCTATTGTATCAAGGTATTTCTTGGATCAAGCATGTATGTTTATACATGCAAACCTCCAGCAAGCCAATTAACCACTTGACTAATTTAAAGCACATGTGACTAAGTCATACTGGATGGATGACCCATTTAAAAGCTTAAGAGCTTCTGATTTTAACAACAGAAAAAAAATATTGTTGTGACTAGCTTTAAATCTTTTCTTATGCAGAATGAAGCATGAATGGGCAAAATCATGTTTCAAAATACATGCTTTATTAACTGCTATTAGGTAAATGCTTCAGGCAACACTGCTAATAATAAAGAGAACGAAAGCAGAACAACATTCATAAGCTTACTTATTGGTGCTCTAACTTGAAAGAAAATCAAATAAAAGCAAATGCATTAACAAAAGAAAATTGTATTTATATGATGTGAAATAATTTTTATAATGTAGTTTCTAGGAATAAAAATACAAAACTGAGATATCCAGGATGCTAAATACATGTTTGAATACCTTACCACCCAAAAAGAGTCGCATTTCTCATTCTATTATTGTTCTTCTTTCAGTTATCTCAAGAAGTATATTGCAGCTGTCTTTCCACCACTAAATATGAAATACAAGTTCTTGATGATGATGATCAGGAGTACTGTTTATGAAAATCAATAAATTATTGCAAAACATGAATGAAATTCTCTTTTTTGGTAAAGATATTGCAAAATTTATTTTAGTCTAGGACTGGTGTATCCATTGACATTCACTAACCACATACACTATTAAAGTTCGAAGACATCTGCTCCAGAATCACTGAAGTCTTTACTGTCTGTGCGGAATGAAAGAAGCAGAGGAAAAGAAAAAACATGTAGTTTGAAACTTAAAAACTATTATTATTCTAACACACTTTTCTACTTATGAGGTTAGCCTTTTTCTCTAGTGGTTTAAATTAAGACCTTGCCCTCATACCTACAGCGGAGGATGGCAGAAAATTACAAACACAAAAAGAGGTTTCCTATCTGCCTTTCCCTGGCTTTCTTTTACATGTATTTTCTTAGAAGTCCTCATTTTCTCTCTGCCATGCATCTCTCACTCTGTCAGCTGACAGCCCAGTATACATGTGCTATTTCCCATAAAAGCCAGCTTTTCCTTCTTGCCTGCTTACCTTTTCCACTAGTATCATTCTCTCAATCCTGCCTTCAAGTCCACTTCTTCTGAAGATGTTATACTTCACAGTGTTTTCCATCAGATCTGATGACTGACAATACAAAATTTAAAAGACTACATGTAATACAAGTTACTGAATGATAATTTTATTATCATGATAGCTTAACCAGTTAAACCAGAAAACGTATCCAACCCACATCTCTAGATACATAATTTGGATACTCTGGAAGATATAAGTTTGAACACCTTTAGCAGAAGGGGAAAAAAATTAAGTCTCCCAATCCTGTGATAAGTGTTCTTACCAATAATCAGTTTAATTAAAAATGACCACTCTGTCTTGTGCTTCTCTTTTCTGATCTTTTAGAATAAAAGTTGCTGTGGCCCCCACGCTCTGTGCTGAAGCTAAATGCTTTGGCTATGTAGTAGAGGTACTCTGAGTATAGCTACTCAAAAGATATTGCAGAAAACATGGGAACATTTATGAATCTGATTTAATCATAAGCAGGAGGTAGGTACCAAGTCAGCCAGCCGAGGTGGCTGATATATGTAGCATGAAGCTTTAGGTGCCTATGTAACTTGATTAGCAAAGCAACAGAAAATATTGACCTTCTGCTCGACTAATTCTAGATCATTCCCTTGGGTGTAAATCACTGATCTGTATGTAAATTTTATATACAACGCAACTGTGTGTGTGAGTGTAATTTGTGTTTAAACTCACTTTAAATACAGAAAACAAAATACAAATGCTAAGTATTATGACTTTTAATCTCACAAAATCTTAATTAAGGGTGAAGTGTGGCTTGGATTATGCCTCAGAAAAAGACACAGCAACACAGAACCAGTCTCCCCAGCTAAATAAAGACGATTAATTTGGAATTGTTTGAAGTTTGTTTACTTAATGTATATATAACAGGAGGCTTACGCAGGCAAATAAGATGCCGCAGGAATCAAATATCAAAATAGAAGGGGAAAAAAGGAAATAAATAAAGATACCCACAGCAAGGTACCTGTGGAATTTAAACCAGTACTCAATGCTTTCTTCACTGAAAAGGTAGAATATTAAGGCAAGATGAAAAATTTCGTATTTGTTTCACACTTCACTTAGCTTTGTATATGACCTCTCTTATCAAACACAGTTGCTTGGTTTTAGAAAAGCTAAAGTGCAAACATTTTTGAAAGTACATGCCATTGATGTTGCCACCCTCTCTCCCTTGGATTTTCTTTTGTGTGTTTTCTTAGCCAATATTTAATCTCTTCTTGGATTTTTTTATGCACACATAAATGTACTTATATACAGATATATCCTTTCCTCTGGCATTACAGTTATAATAAGAAGGGTTTATGGGAAGTGAAAGAGAGGCAGTTTTTGCAAGTTACTCTTACTTTGAAACAGATTTGCGACAAGCAAGTTTATCTACATGCATTTGTTGACAGGAAGTGTTAAACTTTAAAGGAAAAGCAAACAATAACTCTTCATGAAAACGTCCACATTTCCCTCATTTTGCTGGTTAAGCAAAATGAAATATCAGTTACTTGATTTGAAAATATGTGTGTATTCACTCCTAATATTGTCTATGGGACTTGTCAATCCGTCTTTTCTTATGAAAGAACCATTTTTTTATAAGACAGTCACCTTAAAAAATAAAAGCTGTATGGAAGAACACCACGTAAGTCTGAATGAGTACCTGAAAAGATTATTAAATGTTCTCAGAAATGGCTGATGGTGAGGCCTACAAACTGAGGTTGCAGAATGGGAGCTAGCATCTTGAAAACAAAGTTTTCTCTGGGTTAAGACCTTGTTGTGAAGTTTGGATACATTTTTCTTTGGTTGATACTATACAGGGTTTCTTGCCCTGTAAAAAGACTGTTTAGATCTTTGTGGATTTAGTCCTGTTTAGCTTTACCAAGGATCTTCTGAGTGCAGTGGAATTCTGGTACGCGGAAGTGATCAGTGATTGCACAGAAGATGCAGTAGTAGGTGTACTCTGATGGTGTATATTTAGTATAAAAGTATTAGAAATATAGGTGATTTATCTTTCTTACTCTTCTTTATGATGTTGGTTATCATGTTGAGAAAGAAAAGATAACGAGACCTGGAGACATGAAAGAAATGTCCCAAATAAGGCTGAAGCAGAGAAAACGGAGTTTGCTGTTCTTACGACTGAGGAAAAGGAGTACCATTGGTGATATTCCCTAAATAGCACAGACCTGAATTTGAGAGTCTCACCCCTCTAATACATAGTAACACATACCAGATAAAGTGATTGTCTGACTGAAATAATGAGCTGGACTATTCTCTGTATCTGTTAAAAGAAAAAAAATGTAGACATAATCTTGCAGATGAGCATTTTCTCCATTTCATTTCTTTCTGACAGGCTATGGGTAAACAGAGCTGCTCTGCTTCATTGTTGTAATATGTACTGTGTAAAGAACCATACTGAAATTCTTATCAAGGTTGAGGAGGGGGACAACACACAAACCACCACACACACAAAACTTGCTGGCTCAGTTGCTTTTATAAACCAGTACTACTGCAAACCGCATTTGGGTAATTTCTGTTTGTTCAGACAGGTCTCCTGTCTGCTACGATTACCCCCAGTCATTGTCATTAGGAAAGAGCTAATAAGGGGAAAAGTATATATAATTTAGTTTTCTAACATACATTTTAGTTTTCTAGCATGTATAGGTAGTCTTATCCACTTGTGTGCATCCAGGAGCCCCGTACAGAAGTACACACCATGAAGTGCAAGTCCACAGAATAGCCAGTAGCTAGACATCTTCAGCTATCTTTCCAGTGTCCGGTGTCACGTAACCCAATAGTTTAAGACAGATTACTCCTGTTGCTGAAAGGTTTTGCCTCAGAAATAGGGAAAATAACTGCCTGTTAACCACTTTTATCACCTGTAGAGCATTCTTTAGGCACAGAGCCAGGGGCCCTCCCTCAGTACCGTGTCTGTTACCGTAGAAGGGACCGAACTGTGGGCTGTGGTGCAGCAAACTCAGCACGCAAAGATGGCGCTTTAAGGAGCAGAACTACAGTTGCTTAAGGGGAGAACCCTATTTACCTCATAATTTGTGAGTATAAATCAAGGAGTTTCTTATTCATTCAGAAGTGGGCTTTTTGTAAGGTAACAAATTCAGGCCTCCAAAGAAACACTGTTTACAAATGGGGGCATATGAACCATGACCAATGCCTCATTTGAGGTACAGATACAAGAATGAACATTTAGCTGTACATTTTGTCACTTTGATTGGGTAATTTAAACCACTTTTTTCTCCACTGAGACAAACCCTGCTTCTGAAATTCCCTAAGCAATTGCAGTTTTCACAGTGCCCTCATCCTGTCATTTCCGACGCCCCTGAATAGTTTCTCCCCAATCAGCAGCTTTAGAAGGTCCCGACGTCCCAAAACGGAGAACACACACCAAAAAATTAAGCTACTTACACACCTCCACACAGCTAATTACACACTCAAACCCGAGTAATGAGAACACCGCGGCCCCGCGCGCGCCGCCCCTCAGACTGAGGCGGCAAGTTGCCGCCGGCACCCCCCGCCCCCGCGCCTGATTGACGTTCTCTTCACCCATTCACAGCTCAAGCTGCCCGCTGGGCGCAGCGCTATTGGCCAAGAAGGTAGCGGGGGGTGGGCGCAGCGCTGGGGTAGAAGCCGTAGGAGCAGGAGCTCCCGCTATCTGCTGGTGCTGCGGGGCGCGGTGGCGGCTGTTTCAGCGGCTCCTGCTCCCCGCGGGGTGACTTCTCGGGCGCTGCCTCCTCGCTGATAGCGAGCATAGTCCCGCCGGGCCGCCTCAGCCCTTGTTTTTCTCCGCACCGCCCTTCCTGCCTTTTGGGGAGGGGAGGGAGGGGGGGTCGTGTGAGCTTACAAAANCTGAGGGACTGTGCCCCTCGGCACCCCGCTGGGCGGTAACGGTCCGGCCCGCTGCGGCGGAGGGGGGGGACGGCGGAGGGCCGATGGGCCCGCGGCAGGGGTTGTTCTCCCCCCGCCTCCGTTACGGGGGCTGAGGGGAGCGGTGCCGGAGGGCTCCCGCGTTGTCCCGCGAAGCAGCGGAGGAGGGTCAGGCGCTCTCGGCCCGTACGGCGGAGCTGGGCCTTGGGGCCGTGCCCGGGCAAAGCCAAGCGCGAAGGGGGGCGGCGGCCGCCAGCTGGCCCGCAGGGACAAGGGACAAGGGCGGTCGGCGCTGGTGGCGCGGCCCGGTCACAGCCTCCCCTTCCAGGCGGGAGCGGGGCTCGGCCGCGCCCGAGCGGGCAGCTCCTCGGGCAGAGATGTAATTACTCTTTTTCTTCTAACTTATTTTCCCCGTCTCAAGTATTCGGGTATTCATATTTTTCAATTCTGCTGTCACATTAGTAGAACCCCGTGAGAATGTAACGAGGGAATAATATAAAAGTTGAGGCACGTTCGGCAGTATGCGGAGGCTTCTTTACCAGGTTGAAGTGGATTGGGGCAAGTGGTTGGCTGAAATCATCAGAACATGTAATCAACAGCATGGCAGTCGGTCTTCTGAAGGTGTAGCGTACACCCCAAAATACTTGGGTATAAATGCAGAAAGAGTTGATTTCCCTTCTTCATCAAATCCCTGTGGCAGTTTCTGCTATGTATTTTCTGACAGAAAGGTGTATTTGGCATTAAATACTTTTTCAGCTGGTTATACTAAGCAGCAGTCTTACTAGACACAAGTCAGTTCCCACTGTTTGTAGTTAAGTCATTTTGATTTCATGTTTTTCCCCTTGGGTCTAAAAGGTACTGTATGAAAACTACCTCCCAGTGATGAATTATGACTTATTCACATCCTAGCATGTTTCATAATAATTTTTTTTTACTGTGAGTAACAATGTTCATATGGAGGTCATCTTTTCTGTAACAAAGCTGTATTTGAACTAGGCCGAGGTTAATTTGAAGGTTGGGAGGCAACCTGAAGTCTGTGTTGCATAAGGAGTCATGAGACCTCAAGATAGAAAGTAGGGAGGGCTTATTAGAATTTTAAAGTGGTTTGTATAAGGTGCAAAGTATCAGTAATGCCTGGAAGTATGTACTTTGATGTACGGTGTTTACAACAGCTGTGACTAAAATTCTCCTGGCGCTGTTTCCCTTCTTTCTGTCATGACAGGTTAGTGCTGTAATGAAGTACACATGCAGATTTCAAAGTTCTTATCTTTTAAGGTTTTGACTGTATGCAGCTCCCAATCATATGGAAAATACAGGCATCAAACAGATCCGAGTCCAAAAGTAGTATGAGAATTCTTATTAAAACTACTGTTTTTTCCCCTCCCTTCACACTGATAGAACTTGTCTTCTGTGCCCTGTGTAATATTGTCCTGAAACTAAAGTGAATATATCCTACTATTTAAAACAAAAAGTTTGTATTCTAATGTGAACGCTAGAAAAAAAATCTTTCAGAAAGTCTGCCTACACAAAAGAGGCTGTACAGCCACAAAACTGTTGATTTTTTTGATAGGTTTAGTTTCAAAAACTTGTGGTTTTAGCTACTATTAGTAGTCTTAAACGTCAGCATTCAGAAAGTGGTTTTCAGACAAGTATAGCTTGTTGGTTTGAGAAGGGCTGTATTACCTCACAAATATTCTTTGTTGTTTGCATAGTTTACAAATAATATGCAAGGTTTTCTTCTACCCTTGAGGTAATCACACAGAAGGTATTATAAAGGCATAGGTGACTCAAAAGGACTTGAAAAGTCTCCTTAAGACTAAGGTTTCGCTCTTTTNCAATTCCTTTTCTCTCTCTCTCTCCTTTTTTTTTTTTTTTTTTTATTCCTTCTGTCTTTTACCAAGCTCTTGCAAGGACTTGGTAGAAGAGAAGGTCGTAGGTGTAGATATATGTATTATAGTCCTGCCACTGCATGGTTAAACCTACAGGGCTTCTCCGAATTTATGAAGAACTCCAGGATAAACAGGGTGCTAATTCAATGTAACTTTTGTGTTTCTGAGTGAAACTTAGTTGCTGCTTCAAGAGCACTGTATTAGTGTATTAGTATTAGTGACATCAGAAAGTCACTGGTTGGACTGGAGGGGCCTTAAGAGCTATATCTCATGTTAAAAACGAGTTACCAGGGTCCAATCCCCAAGTTTGCTTTTCTTAGAATTACAGTAGTCATATTCATAAATGGTGCTGAAGGTGTACACGGGATTTCTGTGTAGCAGTGTCACAGGCTGCTTTACAGTTGGGGTGAAGTAGAAGTCACTATGTGTACGTAGAACACATGGGAAGGGTGGAAATGCCTGTAATGAATGATAACGCAAGAAGGCTGCAGAGGAAAATGCAGAAGCTTAGGATGCCATTGGTAGGATCTCTTCTCTTTCAGCGCATTACAGTGAACTTGCCTGTCTTAAATGTATGACTGAGTCATCAATACAAAAAACCCAATGAATTTATGATTAGGAAAACTAATACATTGGGTTTTAGCTGTGAGAAACTTGAAACTTCTAATCAGCAAAACTTATGAAGATAAAAGAGAAACACTGGCAGTGCTGGAAGCTGGGCAAAAAAAAATGAAGTAGTTCTCCCTAGGCAAACTCTGAACTCTGGTTGAGACATTTTTTTCAATTAAAAATGTGATGTGAGCATTTTATATTCTCATCATCTGCAGACTGTACTGTGTTCTAAGAAAGGGTTCTTCAGAGGCTTAGAACGGGTTTCAAGATGGGTTGCTTGTAGCTTTCATACCTCAGTACAGAAAATGTCAGGTTAATGAGCTGATAATATAATTGCATTAATTTCTGCTGAGTATCTTGAAGTAGAATATTTTACACTTACTAGTCTGAGTTGTGGGATGTATGAATGTTCCTGTTTGTAACCGGATATAGATTGTCTTTTTTAAATGTTTGTACAAATTTCAGCATAGGTTAGGATTTCAAGGAGTTGAATTTATGCTTATAGCTTTATGCTAATGAAGTGGTGAATGAAGAGTAGAGAACCTAGATATTTTGGAAATTCAAGCCAGCTAGAGTAGTGTGTGTTGCATATTAGTAAGAACACATTGGAAATGCAGTTATCCTGTCAAATGTCTTTCATGTGGTTATTCATGTACCTGAGTTAAACAAAGGTGTATGTAACTCTCTGTGTACTCTGCCTCATCCAGAACTCTGGGTGTAGATGTGAGTAATTGCTCTTTCCCCTGCCTTTGTGGCTTGCCTCTTGGAGGAGAAAACCCAACAATCTAAACCTGGAGGCTAGCCCAGTTCAGTGTACTCTTCCATGAGGTACAGATGGGAATTTTGCCTGTTTACAGTAATCAAAACACTTAAAGCAAACTTAGATTGTCAGTATAGAATTTGGAACCCCATAAAGTTTCTGATAAAATAATGAAGACCCTCTAATCAAGAGTTACTTTTTCCCTCTCTACACCATCCCTTTTTCATTTATAGAACACTAAAAGAAGGAGAACTAGTTGGGAGGGGGTGACTGAATTTGTTCAGGTGCATTTCCCATGGTTCAGGTGCATGGATGCTACTGGCAGAAGAGGGTAGGATAGAGATCCCATAGGATGTATGTCGGTGTAGTGCAACATGTAACTCTGGATTTAGTGTTAACTGATTGTAATCTGTGACTTGGATATTTGAACTCTCCCTGTTGCAAACTCTTTTCTTTTGTTTTTTTTTTCGCCTTTCTACTAACTTCTGTTCTTCTAAGTCTTTTGCAAACATTGCTGCCCTGGCTCCTAACAGTTAATAAATGTGCTCCAGGAAAAATTGACACCTGCAGCCATCAGGTCCCTGGAGCCCATGCACCTTTCTTGCATTTTCAACAGTACCAAGTAAAATAGGACTGTTTCCTTGGAGGAGCCTATGACCCCATGTGTGGTGTAGACAAAGTCTTTTCTACTGGGATTTTTCTTATGAAAGTGGGAGTACACTCCATTATAGTGCTACAGAGTTCCAACAGGTGTTTCTTGGAGTGGCTGTTTCTTTTCAGGCACAGGGTTCCTCCTACTGTAGAAGATGCTGGAGCTCTAAGTAGCCTACGAGAATGGTTAACTTAAACTTGGTATGGAAGGGAGGGGAAAAGGATGAGTATGGGCAGTCTCAGGCAGTTTCTTTAAAGACAATAATGATGTTAGTTAAAAATAAAAAAATAAATTAAATGTTCTGGTTTTCTGTCCTTTGACAGGACATTTATTGACAGTAGGGCTTCTCAGGGCTTTTGTTAATATTGGCCTTTCCATGGTTCAGGAGTCTAGAATGGTGATTCCTCAGGTAGTCTTGCTATGTTATTTTCCATAGTTCTTCTAGATCAACGGTAATCATGGGTACTGCTTTCTAGCCTTTGTGCTGTGTGACTATGGCTCTTTCCTAATGCCCCATCCCTGTACTGAGAGTACCTTCTTCCTCTCCTTTCTCCCTCATTACTTTCTAGCAGCTGCTCCTTTTCCAGCTCGCTCTCTTCCCATCCTCTTCTGTTGAGATGGGGGGCAAACTGAACCTTAACTCATGTTTTAAGGTTGGCGCTTCATATTTTTCCTGAAGCAAGATATACAGTCTTAACAAGTAATATTTCTGAACTATGGAAAACATTTTTTGGATTATACGTGACTTGAACTCCCCTTCTGTGTGATGATGTAGACATCTATGTTTCCTGTAACTAGTTCCAGAATCTTATGCCATTGTGCTATATACTTGTTAATACGTCCTGTGACACATAATGGTTGAACAGGCATGCCCATTGTGTGGCTGAAATGTAGAGGGGTTTTAATTTCTGGTGTTGTGATATTGACTGTCTCTCACTTTCAGAAACCAGATGTCTTGACCACCGGTGCTGGGAACCCAGTAGGGGATAAGCTTAATATTCTGACAGTGGGGCCACGTGGACCTCTTCTTGTTCAAGATGTTGTTTTCACTGATGAGATGGCTCATTTTGACAGAGAGAGGATTCCTGAAAGAGTTGTGCATGCAAAAGGGGCAGGTATGTTTAAAAACACATACTTTTTCTCTGTGTAGAATTAGACTTAAAAAAGCTTTTGGGTTAACATGTAGATTGCGGCAGATAAATTGCATCATATTATCTATAATTTAGTATTATAGATTATATATCAACAACAGTGGTGTGGCCTGGTTTAAAAGAGCTCAATACCGAAACGTGAAGCACTGAAAAATTGTTAGGAAAAAAAAAAGGGGAGAGAAAATGTAGTTATAGCCCTTAGATTTTTACTGTATTTGCTGTAATCTCTGCTTCCTATATCTGTTCCTCCATAGCACCCCATTCATCTGGAAGGGAAGACTTACCTGTCTATATTTTCATGTCTGTTTGCATGTTATTTGATAGAGGTTCTTATCTTTGTCATCCAATGTATCTGCCTGCCAAAGCAAGATGACGATCTAATATTTAAATTAAAAAAAAAAATTAAACTAATTTTAAAATGTTATTCATCTTAGTGTGGTAGAACTGGCAGCTCTGATTATTTTTAAGTTTTTGTTATGTATTGCCCTAGAAAAAGAAAATAGGGGACTGAATTCTATTATAATGTAAATGTACATGGGAAAAACTCCTCTGTGGGGGTGGGAAGAACTTTGTTGCTTCATCCAGCTTACAGGTGGACGACAAATTCTGCAACGCATATCAGGATTAAAGAAGTACTTGTCTTGCTCTGAGGTAAACATGCAAATCTTGGCAGGAGAGCATCCAAAAAGCTGCTGTTTGTTATTTGGCACAGTACAAATGAGGTCTGTATTGCTGCTGGGAACTGTTAACAGTCTGTTAAGGAGGGGAGAATGAGCACCATGCAAATAGTAGTTCCTGTTAAGTAAATTTCATTTTGTGAAAATAAATTGAGTGTGTTAGTGCATAGATAGAAACTCTGTTTAAACACTGGTGTATTTCCATGTTTCCTTTTGACTTAAAGTTGTATGTTGGACCATAAAGGAATAACAGATGCTGTGAGTGGAAGGAAGGTATCTAGATCTGATATTTTGAAATGACTTTTTTTTCAGGAGCTTTTGGCTATTTTGAAGTCACGCATGATATTACCCAGTATTGTAAGGCAAAAGTGTTTGAACACATTGGAAAAAGAACTCCGATTGCTATACGATTCTCTACTGTTGGTAAGGCTCTGAAGTTATTGTTTATCTTCTTACATGCGTACCATAGTTACACTGATAGCAATGTTTGCTTTGTGGAATGCTTAATTACTTAAGGTAGTTTGAAATGTGTTCTGCCAACCTGTTCCTCTTTTGTGAATTTCATTTAAATTGTAAGACCTTATGCAGCTACTGCATCTTTCTGCTAGAGCTCTCTGTAGACCCTTTCCCCTCTGGAATGTAAGAGAAAGGATAGTCTGAGCTATTTCTTTCTGACAGAAAGTTTGCTTTGCTTCTGGATGGATTGTCATCAACGCTTGCATGCTGTGGTTTAGCACTTGAAAGTTAAATACCTATAACCTTTTGGCCTGTAGGAATGTTTTTTGGGATGAATGCTGCAAAGTAAGTACTAGGCAAAGAAGAGTAAACAATCTTGCACAAATAAACTCCTCTTTCTTAAAGAGCTGAATGCATAAACTAACAAAATCTTAAGTGATATTCGTTAAAACATGCATTATGATCAATATCTTGTCTGATTTAAGTGATCTTTCAAAACTTGTGTTACTACTGTCTGTATGTAAAAGAAAAGAAATACTAATGAGGATTCGGTTTTGGAAGTAGCATTGGAGAGAAAGCGGTCCAGCAAGGCTCAGGGAGCTGCTGGTTTTGGCCTCCTGGCTTTTCTCTGTCACCAAAACTTAAGGAGTCATGGAATGTTATACGGGGGGGAAAATGTGCAGCTGAGTTTCATCTCTGGACTGTGTGCTGAAGTGAGTTGTTGCAGCATTACCTTTTCTTTTTCCTGCTCCGTTTGAACATGTTTCTTCCTAGCTCTTCTGTAGCACACTTTTTTTCAATGAGAGAATGAGTGTCCTTGTTAGGACAACAAAGGGTTACAACTCTTCTCTAATTTCCATTTTTATTAGGCGTGCTGTTTAGATTGCCACCTTCCAAATGTGAGCTTTCGGACTGGGATTTGATGCACAGAAACTAGGGTGTTTTTTAGCCGTTTCAGCCCTATAGTATGATGTTGTCTCTGTTAGTGGTAATGCAAATTCCACTCTTAATTGGTTCAAGTGGATATACGTGTTTTTTCTTTCTTGTTACTGTGGCCCAAATGTTTGGGTGGGTGTCTGTTCACACTTTGGAAACTTCCAGTGCCTGAAGTAGTGTTGAAAATAAGCCAAAAATTCCTTGGTTTAGAAAAGACTTAAATTAATAACACCCACCCCACCCGCTTTTAGGATTTTATGGCGTGTTCAAGTTCTATGTTTTCATGCTTACAATCTGTATGCTTTTCCTGTCATAACACTTCTATGTGTTCGTGTGTTTCTTCAAGCTGGGGAATCTGGGTCAGCTGATACAGTACGTGACCCTCGAGGCTTTGCAATGAAATTCTATACAGAAGAGGGTAATTGGGATCTTGTGGGAAATAATACTCCTATCTTCTTTATTCGGGATGCAATGTTGGTGAGTAAGCACAAAAGGTGAGGATACTTTGTGAAAGAGTCCAAAAGTTCGTTCACATCTAGTTCATGCTGCATTGAGAAGCAAAAGCTGTTGTTCTGACACGCTTCTTGTTTGTTAAATGGTCCAAACATTTTTGACTTGAAAAGGTGTTATTTAAAAAAAACTAAGTAACCAAGCATTAGTTCTTAATTTATGTGGTTTGATACCACAAATAGCACACACGTTTGGTTGCGTTTAAATTAGTTGTTTAACTCTGTAGATGGTTTTCTCATTCTGAGGTTATTGGGGGGGGCAATTGGGGAAAGACTTTCCACCTTAAAAGCTTCTTGCAAATTTGTTTTATAAAATCTGATTTTTTTTTTTAGTCTTTTAATATAAGTTTAACAGCACTTTAAGTGGAGGGGCTTTCCTTGAGTGGAAGAGTTCTGCACAGATATTTTGTAGTATCTCTGTATTCATTTAGGAGTCAGATATTCAGTAAAGTTCAGATATATAAATTTGAAAAGATTTTCCTCTCTCTTTATCAGTCATAAAATCAAAGCATTCTTTAGCTTTGAGCAGCCTGTTTATCCTAATTATAAATGTTTCACTTTGACAGACCAGTAAAATTAGGGTAATGAATTTGGTTGCAGGAGGTGTATGACAATAGAAGATTTTTTTTTTTTCAGTGATCTTACATCTTTGTCTCATCTTTTGGTGTGCTGTTCCTTTCATAGTTGTGTATTGAAAAAAAAAAAGTGTCTTGTTTTGTACCAGAAGTTGCTTAGTGTGTGCCTTATACCCCATATAATTTGGAGGTGTTACAGACTTTTTTTTTTTTTGTTTCCCCCCCTCCTTCCTCTCTCCTCCACTTCCGGACAAATTAGTTTCCGTCCTTCATCCATAGTCAAAAGAGGAACCCTCAGACTCATTTGAGGGATCCTGACATGATGTGGGACTTCTGGAGTCTTCGCCCTGAGTCTTTGCATCAGGTAAGGTTCTCCTTTGACTTTATTTTGTATGATTAAGAAAATCATGTTATGACAGCATATATTTTTTAACTATCTGTTTTCCATGTTTTGTCTAGAAGCCTACATAATCTTTTGGGAACAATAAAGGTGAAAGGCCTACAATAACTTTTAAGACTATTAGTACCTGTATCTAGCCTTTTTTTCTTTTAATGACTCTATGAAATGGGTGGGATTCTTCTGTTTTCATAATCATATTTTATATAGAGATGAAGGGGAAGTTGCTAAGTTTTCTAATGCTAAAGCAGCAGTGATACTGGTGAACAGCAAACTTAATGTTGGAGAACAGTAAAATACTGGGAAAACAATGCTGTTGCATAGAAGTTTATTTAAAGCTGTATGTTGTGTAGCACGTTGGATCAACTCCAAAACCGACTAGAATTCACAGTGCATTCTAATTATTCTGAAATGTATTTGTATCTAAAAGTGTTGTGCAAAAAAGCTAATATAAAATTAAAAATGCAGTTGCATTCTTTTTTAAAGAAAACGTGCTTGTACAGAAGCCTTCCAGTAATTACTAATTGCAAAAAGAAGTACCACAAGCATTGTTTGTGGTCATAAACCTATGGAAAAGCAGCATTTTGAATACGTTTGCATGGTGGTATGTTTACTGCTTGGAGACTTTGAAGAACTAGTTGTTACGGACTTCAGTTTTCAGATTTTGTCTTTAACCTGGGGAAAAAAAAAATCTTATTTATGTTTGTAACTTAAATGATCTGTGCTTACCTGCTTTGTGCTTGTAGGGGAAATCATAACATTATCACTAGACTTACGTCTTGTACTTCACCAAATACTTCACGTGGGTGTAAAACTTCACATAGGTTTAATTCATAATTGTTCTTTGTGCAAAACCAAAGTAGTCTTACTTCGTTAACACTCTTAAAACTTAAACTAGAAATTCCTCAAGGAATTCATAAGGTTAAGATAGCTGGCAGTGATGCAGATTAATGCAATAAATGAACTTTGTCTTGAATGGTCACTTTATTCTTGAACTGGTGAGTCCATTAATATTGTTTGATCCTTCTCTTTAGGTGTCTTTCTTGTTCAGCGATCGTGGTATTCCTGATGGCTATCGCCATATGAATGGATATGGATCACATACTTTTAAACTGGTTAATGCTAGTGGAAGAGCAGTTTATTGCAAATTCCATGTGAAGGTATTGATATCTTTTCCAGTTATCTATTAGAAGTGTACATCATATTGGATAAAAAACGGTTTAAATAGACTGTCTAAAAACGTACTGTGACTTTTCAAGTTTAATTCAGAAAAGACTTGTTAGTCAATCAAAAAGGTGTGGGGTGTTTTTATATGGCTTCTTTGCCTTTAACAAATATGATGAACATCATTTTTTTCCAGCTATGACACAGTAGGTGTTTACTAGACTATGACAAATTCTTCTTAGGGGAACTGTCTCTTATTATTGGAGAACTCGGTCTACTTGTGTGGTGAGCTCTGAGCACCTAGGTCAGCTTATTGCAGTTCAGCCTCATACTTCCGATCAGACTCCCTTGCTATCATTCAGTGCAGGTGCAAGAATCCTCTAGCCCTCTGAAAAGGCATTCAGTGTGTGATATCTCCCTGTTTCATGTTCATGGCTACACAGTAGTTCAACAGCTGCTTTTTCAGGTAAAAGCTATCTCAGTCTGGATCTGGTTTTGTTGCCATGTATATTCTGGATATGAGCTGCATTGATTAGTATTTTTAAGGTTGACTCGACTGTATGTCAGTATATAAAAACTCTGTTTACAAGAGCTCTGCAGCTGAAGCTCTTGGAACTTCCACACTTCTGTGAGAAAGCAGTCTCCAGCATATCTCACTTGAAAACAGCTTCTCTGCAAGGTTTTAAAGACAATACAACTTCTTACCTCATTAGACATCTACATCTGAAGTGAGACTTCAGAAACCATTATGTTAAACTAAGAGGGATGGTGTAGCAGCTTTTAGCCTTTGAGTTGTCAAAAGCTTATTAAAATGAAATTTTAGTTAGTACTAAAGTTCTCACAAATAGAGGTGGGGAGGTGGGAAACTGAGATTCATGTAGAATGCAGAATTTTCAGCCTGGAGGGCTGCAACCGTTTTATGACTTTTGTTGGCGTGTGGTCTGTAGGAAAAGGTGGGATGATGGGACAGTAAAGGAGCACTGCATCCTGTGAGTGGGGAGGGGAAATTGCTTTACTTGCAATACGATGCAGGGATCATACCTTCATGTTTGATACCTTGCGTTCTGGGGTATAGCATTACATATTTATTTCACATCTATCGGAGCTCATTTTTTTCTGGATGGCAGCTGTTGAGTGTACTGTTATTCTGAACTCTGAATTATTGGAGACTGGAAGATGGACAATCTTATTCTTCGATTCCAAGTCTTGTTACAGCACATTCTTATTAATGATTTCTGTAATGCTTTCTGTATGTTGTAACTGCTTTTATTGCTTTTAGACTGACCAGGGCATCAAAAATCTTCCTGTTGAAGAAGCAGAAAGATTGGCTTCTACTGATCCTGATTATGGAATACGTGATCTTTACAATGCCATTTCCAAGGGTGACTATCCATCGTGGTCTTTCTACATTCAAGTTATGACATTTGAAGAAGCAGAGAATTTTCCATTTAATCCTTTTGATTTAACTAAGGTATCTGATACTATTGTGAATGTTCAATTTCGGCTAGTGTAGGAAAGGTCATGAGATCAAAATGTAGCAAATGCCAGAACTTAGCTTATCTATAAAAAAAAAAAAGAAACAGTTTCCATGGAGTAGCACTGTTTTCTTACTAGTCCCTGTCCATAAAGTTAGTCTGTCCTTTTGTTCTTCCCTTCTATTTTTCAAGTGTACTCTTTATTATATGGCCATGATAAGTCAGAAGTTCTGGTAATGACGTTATATTGATGTTGTATCTGATGTTACTTTTCCTCAGTGAAATATGGATGGGGCTTGATTCCAGGCCTGTAGATCACAATTGAACTGCGTTTCTGAAGTGTGATCTCAGATCATACAGTCACACCCCGAACTTGCTATTTTTAAGTGTTGTTGATAATGTAACTTCTGACTGTTGGTCTGATTTTTGTCAGACTTCCAGTTGCTGTTCCAAGGAATGGCTTGTTGAAAGATACTAATGTAAACTTGTGTTACTGTTTTTTTTTTTTCCTCTAATATTTCTCTTCCAAAATGGCTGAAGACTCTTGAACTTGAAAGTGCGGGCTAAGATGACAAATAAAAGGCTAGTTAAGCTGGTTGTATTTTAAAGTAGCTGAAAACAATCATGCTACCGGTTCCACCTATGATATTGCATTCCTAGGCAGTTTTTCAAGCGCCTGTGGGTATTTCATTTAAGTAGTCAAGTGCTGAGATTATGCTGGGATGACGAAATAAGTTGCATTAGTACTCTGCATTACTTACAGAAGACTTCATAAAAATAAGATGTTTCTCAAAATGTTTGTTAGCAAAAAATAAATTGCTTCAGTAATGCATTTTTTTCAATCAAGACTTAAATCGGGCAAATGCTGCCTAGTAATTATTTAAGCTGCATGATCCTATAATAATGTTGATTTTAATGTATATGTGTTATGTCTTACAGATTTGGCCTCATGGTGACTACCCTCTCATCCCTGTGGGAAAGCTTGTCTTGAACAGGAATCCTGTCAATTACTTTGCGGAGGTAGAACAGATGGCCTATGATCCTAGCAACATGCCACCTGGTATTGAACCTAGCCCTGATAAAATGCTGCAGGTAAGCTACAACGCACAGAAGACACTACCTGAAGAGCGTTATGTTTGCTTTGCTGTTTATGAAAGCATTCCTGTCCCTTTTTGTGCAGCAGCAGTAAACCTGACCTGTGGAAAGCAATTGATTATGTTTTATTTATTTTTTTAGTGGTGTTTTTTCATCATCACCATTTGATGTGCTCATTCAGAATTTAAATATGAAAAGAATGGGGAAAGAACTAAAGGAACAGAAAATCTCGAACTTAGAGGGCATCTGCAACAACTGTCAGAGTTGATTGGGAGATCTGTCAGTCTGGCAAGAAGTACGGGATAAAACAATAGCGGCAATCTGTATTTATTCATGCTTTTACAATATATCTTAGAATTGTAAACTCTTATGAGTGTGAGGCAGACTTCAAATGCTCTAAAATACAGATATAACTAATCCCTGATACAAACTGCAAGATTATTCTTTAGAAGTAGTATCAGATTTCTTACAGGTTGAAGTATCTGATGTAGTCTGCTGCAGCAGAGTGTACAGTCTGCAGAGTTGTGAATGTTGTCATGTTATGATTTTTCATATTAAAACTAGATTGTTTTCTCAAATGATACCCATGGAAACAAGAAGATAATTTTGACGGTTTTAACTGGATGAACTCTTGAACCATCATGTAGTTCTTTTGTTTTGCCTCTCTTCGTTCCCGCAAACTTCATGGTCAGAATCAGTCTGTCGTCTTGGCATCCAGATGTCGCTAGAACTGCTTCAGATTCAGTTCAGCAAATAAATAAGGGACTACCGTATTTCAGATGTAACCAATTTTTAAATCTAAGGTTGAAAATAAGTAGGTAAATACTATATTATTCCTTAGGAACATTTAGCACCGTTATAGTCACTTTCATTTCTACGTGTGTAACCATTTTCCTATTTCAGAATAGGTATTCTGAAATTGGTAGGAAATACACAAGCTGCATAAATGCAACTCAATCTGCCATTCTTCACTGGTATACCAGCAAAGTTAGTTTGTGGCTGAGTGTCACTTTGGAGATAATTTAAAGTATGTCAGGAATATACATGCAAAGGAAACAATCTTTCCCTTTTTACAATTTGATGTATAGTGCTTTGAATTTGCATATACTGCTTAAGCAAGTAGTAGTTAATGTTTGATCACTGTTGTAGGGTCGTCTTTTTTCGTATCCTGACACTCATAGACACCGTCTGGGACCTAACTATCTACAAATTCCTGTGAACTGCCCCTTCAGAACTCGTGTGGCCAATTACCAGAGGGATGGGCCAATGTGCGTTTCTGACAACCAAGGTAGTAATGAAAATATCTTTATAAATATAATGATATGCACAGACTGCAGAATTTTCTTCTGTGCACAGGGGATTTATGATACTTGCTAAACAGATGTGGGTTTTTTTATATTACTTACTATACTGTAAGAAATGCTACTCCTCAACCGTTCAGTGTCTCTTGTGACCTTCCCCCCCAACTCAGATATCACTGTATAACTACTTCTCGGTTCCTGAAAAGTAGAATGTTTGTCATCTTTACGTACTTGTTTAGAATGGGTGTATATATCTTCTATTAATCCAGGAAAGGGAGACTTTGTTTGGATAGGCAGTGGGGAGTTTGTTTAAAAGTGTAAAAACCACCTGAAGCTAATGATGTGTTTAAAAAGATGTGTTTACAAATAGCCTTTAAGAGAAAGGGGGTTTGCAGGACAACACCCCCAGTCAAATGAATTCAGTAATGTTTACGTTCCTTTAAAGACTTCTAGAAATGTACTTGTTAAAGGGGACTTAACTGAAAAAGTTCTAAAATACTAATTATTTAAAATGAAATATGCAAGAGAATTGATTTCACAGAAGCTAATTACTACCTCTTTGTTTCTACTTCTAGGCAAAAATCTAATCTAAAAATAATAGAGACGGCCCAAATGTCTCTGAGAAATCAGTATTTGCATTTTTTTGTAAATTTAAAGACTGACTCTCATATACTGAGGCTGCTTTGTTAAAGTGCTTCGCTGACGGATTTCCAAGAGATTGCGAAAGGCATGAGTATAAATGCCAAGACTGGAGCCTCTATTCAATTCTGTCAGCGTTTTCCCAATAGTGGCTGTTTTACACCTGGGACTAAACGAGGATATGCTTAAGCTATGCCTTGTGCCAAAAACTGTATTCCTCTGGGCTATTAATTCTAATACTTGCTGAGGGAGCAGAGGGAAATATTTGTAAAACAAGTACTTGAGAACAGCTGCTTCTGTCCATGAAGAGATAATCAGTTTACTTTTATGCAGTTCTGTAAGTTCATTATTGTGTTTAAAATAGCTCCCCTACATAGTTAAGATTAGTAATACTTCAAATACTCATATGAAAGTATATTTTTATGCTGCCGTAGACTAAAACTCTGAATAACTTCCATGACTTTGTCTACTAAAATTGTCTGAGCAATGTTGTTGTGAGAGTGGCCAGACCTATTTCTGAAACAAATCAGTTTTTCCTCCCAAAAGCTATTGAAATTCTGTTTGTAGCAAGTGCTCTTAAGTACGGCCTTGAAGACACAGCTCCTCACATTGAGCTGTACGTTGACGGAAAAATACAACTGGTTTTATTACAGTGAATCATAACTGGGTAATTGTTTTATGTTCTTCTAGGCAAAGAATGCTTTCTGTCTTAATCGGAGAGAGTTGGCATCTGATTGTTTTCTTTTTGTGGTTTGGTTTTTTTGTTTGTTTTTAGGTGGTGCCCCAAACTATTATCCAAATAGTTTTACTGGTCCGGAAGATCAGCCCGTGGTAAAGGAAAGCCGCATGTCTGTTTCGGGAGATGTGCAGCGCTTCAATAGCGCAAATGAAGATAATGTGACTCAGGTATGATGTATGAAAAGGCTTAATAATGTTTATTACATAAGATGAGTTTATAGGATGAGTTTAGAGAATATTAATAAGAATCAGTCAAATATGACTTCTTTCTGAAGCATCTGGGCTAACCTGAAGTTCAGCTCTAGTAACAGCTTGGAAAAGCTCCGTAGAGCTTAAAATTGTGAATAACTGAATTTTTGATGATAGGACAGCAGTGAATTCTCAGAGCTTTGCCACGTGTATTCTGGGCATGGATATCTAGAGCCTGTGACACTGTCTTCTTGCGATTGGTGTCTGCAGATATCCAAGTATTCGTGTAATGTTATAATAATCAGTTCCTGAATTGGACTCCAACAGCAATATTTGTTTTCATTAATTCAATAAGCAACAGTTATTTTAAGCTAGACATAGAAAGAGTTGTTAGCAGGTTTGCCAAAAAAAAAAAAAAAACAAACCACAAATTTGTTGCCTTTTGCATTTAAGTATTTAGAGTATTTTAAGTGTTACCTGACTAGTAAGAGCGAAAAATATTATTTTTCAGTAATAATGAATGCTAAAAGTCTAGTGAGTATTATTTGCTGCTACAGGTAGAATGACTTGCTCTTGGGGATGTCCAAGTAAAACTTTGTTTCTAATCATAAGGTGCGAGAATTCTATACCAAAGTGCTGAAGGAGGATGAACGCCAGAGGCTGTGTAAAAACATTGCCGATCATCTTAAAGATGCACAACTCTTCATTCAGAAGAGAGCTGTAAGTGGCCTATTTGGTTTTTAGCCTTTTTCTTTATTCCAAATTTTCTTGCAGTCTGTAACTTTGTCAAAATGACAGTATGCTTGTGGAAAGGAAGACCAGAAATTCTCTGAGCAGACAAGTTCTAGATTTTTCTTATGCAGGAATTATCAAAACAGAACACTTAAGGATGTACATATTTACATAATATAACAAATAATGTAAAACACATTAAAGTAACTTCTTTCTGATGGGAAGAATGAAAGGATGTCATCAAGGATGTCATTATGTGTTTAGCTTGGTGTTTCAAAAATCAGGTGACTGTTTTGCTCTAAACAAGGAAAAGACCTTGAGGGCCAGTGAGGGATTGGATCTTTATCCTTCCCAGTGGAACTTTGTTTAAATCAGGAAAGAGCTTTGTGTGAGATAATAGAAATAGTGTTTGAAGATATTCATAGCTCCTTTCTGGCTGGTCAGCATTAAACTTTTAGAAAAGAGTTTTCATCCTCCTTATCTTCCTTATGATATTTACTGCTCATAGACCACAGAGCAGAAAATGTGTTGAAGAATATGTTTGAAGTGGAGGGGAAAAAAATCTTGTTGCCTTTTCTGTTCTGTCTTCCTGTTTAGGTGAAAAACTTCACTGATGTTCATCCTGACTATGGTGCCCGTATTCAGGCTTTGCTGGACAAATACAATGCTGACAGCAGGAAAAAAGTATGCTAATTTCTGTATTTGAATTTTGATTGGCTGTGAATTATCTTAGCTTCCTTTGTAAACTCAACAAAGTGAAAAATTGGTCTGGATTTCCATTTGGTTGAAATCCTAGAATAGTTTGGGTTGGAAGGGACCTTTAAGGGTCGCATAGTCCAAACTCCCCTGCCGTAAGCAGGG